>VZRH01003040.1:0-12254 GCA_013397555.1 Urocynchramus pylzowi | reverse complement strand
AAAAAAAAAAACCCCCAAAACCACCCCAACAAAAAACAAAAAAAAAAAAAAAAAAACCCAGAAACAGGTAATACATTTTTTTTATTTGCAGATTCCTATTCCCTGTGAATATTGTTTAAAGAATATAAAAGATATATCTCTTCAGAAGGAGAATAGGCAGTTTCAGAATATTGTTGTGTATACCAGGCTTTCTAATTATTAGCATTCTGATCATGGAAATATTTTTATAATGTCATAAGAGAAAAGGTTTCCCCATAATAACATGTCAAAACAATAAAATATGATCAAAACATCTTGCAAAGGCATGATTTTCCATCTGAAAATGCTGACTCCATGCAATAAAACATTTAAAGATCAAACTGTAATTTTCCTAATTTTCACACATTGATATAATTAAAAAGTTTTGAGTGGTATCATTCTGACATTGAAGATTTATTACAGAACATATGAAGTTAAAACAATGTAGATGAGTATCAATGAAATATCTTCTGACGTGATCTGTAAGAAAAAAAAAGCACAAAAAAACCCAACAGCCCTTAATTTGAGATGAAATAAAATCATAAAAGTCACATAAATTACTGTGGGACAGAATTTTTATTTTCAAGCTCATACTAAGCATTCTATTAGTTTGTCAAATAATGTTTGAATCTTGGACAGTTAGAATAGGTAAAGTAAATCCAAATGTTCCCATAATAGTATTAGTATTGGTCTCAAAGTATACCACTTTCTCCAGACACTTAATTTCTCTGGAAGAATAATTATTCTTTCATAGAGATGAAACTCCTCCAGTTATTAACTGGAACCTCCAAAGACATTTCAATTTCTCAACCAATATTAATTTGAAAAGATAGATTGGCAGTGATTTTCAGAGACTGACTAATACCAACAACAAGAAACTCTCTGAATAGGAGATGTGAAACGTTTTGGTTTAGATATGACATGAAATTCTCCATTAGAGCTGTTCATAGTGAACTTTTAACCTGTCAGAGGAATCTATGGAACAGGAAAGTTTCNCGTTTTGGTTTAGATATGACATGAAATTCTCCATTAGAGTTGTTCATTATCTTGGCTTGGTTCATAGTGAACTTCTAACCTGTCAGAGGAATCTGTGGAACAGGAAAGTTTTTCCAGGTTTTTCTTATCTATTTTTTAAATTTAAAAAAAAATATTTATCAAAAGTTTTTAAATAAAAAGGTTGGTCTTCTAACAAGAAAAACTATTTCTGGTACTGTGTACTGAGACAAGATCATTCTGAATCCTGCATGCATTGTGACCACAATATCATCTTTTTAGAAGGTATCTTGTACTGAAAATTGGCAGTGGTGCTGTTTATGTCCTAAGAATGGGATTTTCAAAGGTAACTCACTCACCTAAATCTCACTGAAATCAAAAGGTCCTATAGGTTCCAAGCATGTATTTTCAAGTACTTTCCTGCACTATAGGGTGGCATTCAGTCCATCTGACCTCCCCCATTCTGAGAAGTAAATTTACCTCTTGCATTCAGTGCAGCCAGTGGATCAGGAGGTCTCCTAACTCAGGTGTTTAAGATTCATTGATGTAAGGGTTTAGACACCTTGCGTTTTTTTGGGAAATTGGCTCAGAGCTGAATATCCATATTTTCAAATGAAAAAATCTCTAAGCTGGCCTAAACTTTAAGCAAGTAAAAGTACATTCTACTTGGTTGTTTTAAACCACAAATGATGAACTTTATTAAATTAGAAGTTATTATAGCTGCTATTGCCATTATTATATTTGAGTATAGTCTAACAGCACTATTTGAATTCTAAAAAGGTGATTTTTCACAGAAACTGAAGCAGGTGATATGCATCTCTCTACCTTTCTCTATCCTGCCAAGTACCTACATGGTACATGGAGAAACACATTTGACCCAAGAACTGAGGTCCAACTCCACTGTCAATAGCAAAATAAGGGTTCAAAATGACATATTTGATGACCATATTTTTTAATGCCTACCTATCTTGCAATGTATTGATGTACGAAGATGTATTGAGAATAAGCCACATGGAATAATGAAGATGTATTGAGAATAAGCCACATGGAATAAAAGCATAAAGCATAATAAAAATTACTATAAACAGTGAAATTACTGACATAGCTAAAATATTATTATGGAAAATTACTTCTCAAAAGGAATAAACCACAAAAAGTCTGAAGATTTTTTCTTTATAAAAGATATTTATACTTGTTCTATGTTCGGCAAATAAAGAAAATAAATTGACTGAAAGGGTCTGAATAATGATGAGAAGAGAAATTTAATTATATGAAGGTATCCTGCAGTGTATACCACAGTATATCTTTTTATATACTTTAGACTACAAAGCCAGAAAGATCAAGAAAAAAGGCTTACTTAGAGCAAACAGAACAATTATCAGAAGCTGGGAGCAATGGAGATGTCAGCTAATACTGCACCATACAGACTATCTAGTTTGTGAAATAAACTGGAGATGGGCAGTTGAGGGAATAGTCTTCCACTGTGTACTACAAAACCAGGGAATTGATGATGTGACAGCTGGAGGAAGGGAAAGGTGGCACTGACCATTGAACAATGGCATTCTTGTCTCAGGAAATAAAGGAAGTGGAATAGAGACAACAGACCTCAAGAAAATAGCAAACTCGACTCATAACTGTGGAAAATATGTCAGAGTCTACAGCTGAAGAACTGAAGCCACAGATATTTAAGTTAGGTGTCATTGAGGGCCGATGGTGTCCTGGGGTGCATCAGGCCCAGCACTGCCAGCCAGGCAAGGAGAGAATTGTGCTGCTCTGCTCAGCTCTGCACTGGGGCGGCCTCAACTCAACAGCTGGGGCAGTTTTGGGTGCCACAACAGAAGACATTAGAGAATAGCCACAGGAGGGAAACAAGGATGGTGAGGGGACTCGAGGAGAAGCCATATGAGGAGTGGCTGAGGTCATTTGGTCTGTTCAGCTTGGAGGAGACTGATGTAAATTCTCATCACATTCTACAACTTCCTCATGAGGGGAAGAGGAGGGGCAGGCACTGATCTCCTCTCTGGTGCCCAGTGACAGGACCCAAGGGAATGGGCTGAAGTTGTGTCAGGGGAGGGTTAGGTTGAATATCAGGAAAGTGTTCTTCACCCAGAGGGTGCTTGGGCACTGGAACAGGCTCCTCAGGGAAATGGTCACAGCACCAGCCTGACAGAGTTCAAGAAGCATTTGGACAATGGTCTCAGGCACAACTCAGAATATTCTATGATTTTGAAATCTTCTTTACTATAAGGTTATGTAAACATGAGGACAGATCACCTAGGGAGATTTTATTCTCTCTGTCACTGGAGATTTCCAAAAGCAGCTCAGAGAATCATCTGTCAGGAAAGAGAGATATGGCTGATCCTTCCTCTGGAGTGGCCATGCCAGCCTTCCTAAATTCTCTGCCTTTGATTTCTTTGATTTTTATGATCTGTGTTAATTAGCTTCCCAAATCCTTCTTTGCCCTCTTTTTGCTGTGTTCTCTTTAGGGAATATATGTCACATGAAATAAAAATGCATTCCTTTATTGGAGCCTCTTTTTCTCTAAATTCAGCGGTTACAAAATCAATACCAGTTAGACAGCAGTGAAACCTTTCTGCCTTCCTTTCTCCAATCAACTCTGTTTAAAGAAAAAGGAGGGCTATTACACTACATATAAAATATAGATCTAAAATATACTAAAAGTGCATAATGCATGAGAAAAAGCTGAGATTTCTGTTTTGAAAAAGTCTAGCAAGACTGTTTTTTATTTTGTTATATAACAGTCCTGTTTATTGTCATTTTATTTTACACTTGGAATATGGATGAGCAACCCACAAATGATTCCCCATAAAGAAATAAGAAAAATATTTAAAATGCACATTGAGCTGCTAGGCCATGTCTCTTTGCAAACACCTACCTCTCATTCCTCAATCCATTTCACTCAGTTTCAGCAACTCTCACTAGAACTGGGATTTAGGTCACCAGTGCCATTCCAGTCAGGGGGTGCTTTTATTTGATCAGGAGGAAAATAGGATAAGGAGGACTGTCAAATGCATCCTGGCAAGCCGAGTAGTATTGGTGGCAGGTAGTCTCACCTAGCAGGAAAAGGTATTCAGTGGGACAATTCCCTCCCACAAAACTCTGTGTTTTCAAATGGATTATTGTACATAAATGTCTTCAATTAGCTAAAACAAGGCTTCAAACACATTTTATTTAGTGCTAGCTCTCAAAATAAACTTAGTCAATGACTGTTCAGACATCTCAATTTTATGTGCTTGGCTCTAGAGTGGAATTTAACACTGCACAAAAACTTGGGAAAATGTTAGAATAATTATCGGAGAGTTTCCAAATTCCTCCTACCCTGAAAAACTGCCCTACTTAATAAACTACATTGACATATTCAGTATTGTTTGCTCCACCAAGGCAATGAGTCTTGAATTTTTCAGCAAAGCAATGAGAATGATTGATTCCTGCTCCTGATTTCTCTCCAAGTCCTATACACACTTGCAAAGAGTAATAGCAAGTAGGAAGCTTCTGCTTCAAATTGCTCTTGTTTACAAGCAATCAAACACTCCTTTTCAACTGACTTTTAGAGGACAACAGCAAACATCATTCCTCCAAGAAGGAGGACTATTCTTGCAGAAGTGTGCCAGACTTGCCGTTCCTGAGAAAATCCCTCATGTGAGGGAATATCTGGTCTCCGGATCACAGTCAAGCTTAAGAATGACAGAGAGGTCAAGGTGCCCTGCTACTGTCTGAGGTACATCAAAGTTGAAAACTGAGACAGCAGCTGGGGTTGCTCGCATTAAGAACTGGGTGGCAACACAGCAGTAGTTTTTGGGGTTGAATTCTATTTCAAACCTACCTCAGGAATGGACACAGGTCCTTGACCTGTAATCATGACAGGACAGATAACAGCAGACACATAATCTTGCCTTTTCTGGCTTCTGATCAATTGAAATCTTTATCTTACAGGAGTCAATTTATGCTTTTGAGAGCTGAAATAGCTGTTCTAGATGTTACAGGTTTGGGAAAAGTCTACACTGTTTTGTGGGCATAGATGGGACCAGTTCTCTTTAACATCTTCATTAATGGCTTGGATGCAGGATTTGATGGGATAATAATCAAGTTTGCAGATGACACAAAAGGAGGAATTGTTGAATCCCTTGAAGGCAGGGAGGCTCTGCAAAGGGACCTTGATAAATTAGATGTCTGGGCAATCACCAACAGTACTAAATGGAACAAGAGGAAATGCCCAAATCTGCACCTGGGATTGGGCAACCATAGAGAGATGTACAAACTGGGGAGCAAGAGGTTGGAAAGCAATGCTGCAGAAAGGGACCTGGAGGTCCTGGTTGATGGCAAGGTGAACACAAGTCAGCTGCCCCTGGCAGCCAGGAAGGCCAACCCTGTCCTGGGGGGCATCAGGCACAGCATGGCCAGCTGGGCAAGAGAGGGGATTGTCCTGCTCGGCTCTGCTCTGCTCTGCTCTGCTCTGCTCTGCTCTGCTCTGCTCTGCTCTGGGGCAGCCTCATCTTGAGGGCTGGGGGCAGTTTTGGGTGCTACAACAGGAGAAAGACATTAAACTGTTAGAGAGCTTCCAAAGGAGGACAATGAGGATGGTGAGGGTCTTGAGGAGAAGCCACATGAGGAGTGGCTGAGGGCGCTTGGTCTGTTCAGCCTGGAAAAGAGAACACTGAGGGGAGACCTCACTGCAGTCTGTAACTTCCTCGTGAGAGGAAGAGGAGGGGCAGGTACAGATCTCCTCTCTGGTGACCAGTGACAGGACCCAAGGAAATGGCCTGGAGCTGTGTCAGGGGAGGTTTAGGTTGGATATCAGGAAAATTTTCTTCACCCGGAGGGTGGCTGGGCACTGGAACAGGCTCCCAGGGAAGTACTCACTGCACCAAGCCTGACAGAGTTCCAGAAGTGTTTGAATAATGCTCTCAGACACATGGTGTGACTCTTGGGGATGGTCTTGTGCAGGGCCAGGAGTTGGATTTCGATGCACAGTGTAGGTGCTCTTCCAACTCAGAATATTCTGTGATTCTGTGAATTCACAGTTTCACTAACTCAGTTTTGCTATTTGCTTTAAAGGATGATTAAACCTTGGGCTTACTTTTAGAGGAGTGACTTAGTTTCTACATCTCTAATAAGAGGGGTGCTACTTAAAAATCTCTGTGCTAAACAGAGCTCTTGGCATGGTAGATCATAGTTGAAGTTTAGTTTCTAATCCTACAAAGATATATAATATGCTTAAAATATAAGAATGTGAAGCATTTCAGAGGTGCTGCTTGCTTTGGACTGAGTTTTCCACTCTCTTCCATGCTGATAATTGCAATAATCTGGTGTCTTGAAATCTTCAATATTCAGTTTGCTCTTTTTCAAAGTGTGAACTGAATTTGTGAACTTCAAGGTAACTTTAGTTACCCTGTGTTATCAGGGTAACTAAATTTCATTTCAGAATAAACTTGTACTGAGATCTTGGCCTGAAAATCATCATGTAAGAAAGGGTTTTGAGAGTTTTATATATTAAAGTACATGATAGGACTTTTAGAGATGATTGGCATTAGCACTGGAAACACGAGGCCACCAGAAATTCTCTTCTGAAGAGAAGAGAATCTGCACATCTGCTGCTGCTTTTTTAATCTGAAAAATACCTGAAATATCTAAAAAATTAAAAAGTTTAGGTCTTTGATTACCCTTCCTTGCACATGGATTTGCATTTCTATATGTAGACAGTCACATATATTGCTTATGCATGTTCACAGTCTTGAAGATTTTTTTTTAAGACTTACAGAGATGTGTGTTTGAGCACTGGTGAGCAGCACTGAGTCTTGGTAGAAAATCAGCTTAATTTTCTTCTTCATCTGTTTTAATTTTCCCAGTTTTGCTTGAGGGATTCATCCCTCATCTTATTATAACTTTGTGGCAATTTATTGCAAAGTTTTGGTAGATTTCCTTAATACAATTCAGTTATTCCAAGTTGTAAACTGGTGTTTTTACACTCACATTGTGACGCTGACTTTTACAAAGCCATCTAAATGACCATTGCTTTGAAACTAAGCTGGAAAAAAATACACTACAATACCAGACTTTAGTTCTGGTTGAGGAAATTGTTTGACAGAGACAGAATGATTCCATTGTCTAGGGACTGAGTCCTCACCTGGGAGGAAAATCACCTCCTTCTTGTAAAAGTAATTTAATAGAAGTGACTGGAAAACAGCCCTCTGCCCCCCTCCACTCTCAGTGGTGTATGCTGTCTCTCAGCTGAGAACTTGTGGAGCACATCTTTCTCTTAATTATTAACACATCTCTAAATATTTCATCTATAATGGCTCAGCTTCCATGGGAAAGACTGAAAGCTATCCCACCAATTTGCTGATAAGCTGGGTGTCAAGGCAGTCCCCAAGGAAGCAAAAGTTTGGACATCTCCAAGAAAATTCAGAAATGGAATATGTATCTGCCACATCCTGTAGAAAAAAGCCAAGCTGCCAAGTACCAGATGAAAAAGGGGCTGCGCATCTGCTGCTGCTGCTTTTTTTTAGGACCAAACCCAGCAATTATGGTTTGGAAATTCCTCACTGATGCCTCCTGCAGACAGCCTGAGGGAATGCTGCACTGCTGAGCTGTATACGAATTGTATAAATCACATCACAGTAGATGAAAAGACCTAGGCACATAATGGTGAAGATAGACATGTCTGTGGGGTCTTCACAGGACCCTATATATCTAAATATGATTTGGAGGTTGCATAACTAGGAGTTTTGCACTTAGTGTATTTGAAAATCTCTGGGCTTGACACATTTTACCCCAAAAGTCCCGCTTTTAACTGACCTTTCAGCAAGCAGGGTTGTTTCTTCCCCTCTTCACTGCTGTTTTATACTGTTGTTAGCAGTGTTGTATGCTTCATTTGTGCTGGAGCACAGAAGAGAAGAGTCATGTCCAAGGAATGTCTCTTTGGATGCACATTTAGCTTCTGCTTTCAGTTTGGGATGAATGCCAACAGTGCTGGTGTCACTGAGATCTCTCAAACCTCACTCTGTGCACAATTGCTGCTCAATATTTATATAATCAGCTCTTGATTCACCAGGTAGTAAACAGACAAAATATATGTACACATCTACTGAGGCAGAGTAACCCAGGAGGCTCAGCTTCTCTGCAGACCCTTTAATTTTAAAAACACCAAAGATATGCAGTTATGTGGTGATCCATTTGGGAGCTTACATGTGCTAAGATATATAGATCTAATATTTCATTTTGGAGAAATGGTTTATTTCCAGCAGTAAATATGATGTTTGTGACATGAGAATAGGCTATTTCAAGCTGTTATAAGGCCACTGAATAATTGAATTATTACTCATCAGGGGGCAGTGTAATTTGTTACCTGTGTGATTCCAACACTCTGAATCAAAGTAATTACATTCATGGTGTCATTTAGTGAAATAATGCCATGAAGGTCTCTATGAAGAAAAAGACAATTGCTGAAAGGATTCTGTTGAAATAATAGCACCAATTCAATTGGTCCTCTTGCTTCATTCATTTATTATATGGCTAAATAGCTCCTTCAGCTCTGCTTTGTTAGAGTGACAAATAGAAGCTTTGCAAATAGTATTTATGAAGGGCAAAAAACCCACAGCTTCTAAGGGGAAAGTACCAAACAGGCCTTTTCAGAATCACAAATGTGCAAATGGCAAATGGTAGAATAAAATTATTTAAAAAAAAAAAAAAAGAATAACACAAAAGCAGATTTTAATATCCTTTGAAAGTTCAGAGGTAAGATTCCATTAGAAGTTTGTCTGGTGTAAAGAACTGGTGGGGGATATCTGAAGGTTGCTTCAAACCACAGAGCAATCACTTCTAAATCTCATGAACTATGAGATTTAGAAAACTATGCTTCAGAAAACTATGGAATTGGTATTAAAAAAAAAGTCACTTTAAAGAGTAAGTACTTCGGAGTTATTTTATGTTTGTCTACAAACTGTAAGTATGCAAGAATTCATGTATGCAAGTATGAAGTGTTTTCTGTTGTGCTACTTCATCCACATCTTACACCTTAATGCATTTATTGCCAAGACCAGTGTGTGAGGTGGGACAATCCTGCACTCACTGTTTTGAGAAAACAAAGAGAAAGAGCTGAAAACACATGATAGAAGCTGAATGCTTGGCTTACAACCACTTTCTCTTAAGATTTATTTTAGCTTTTTCTTTAAAATTATGTATTAATTGTTGAACATGATCACAACCATCTTTGGCTTTCTTTATCCATTTGTCTCCAGTGTGACATAGAGAAGCACATGTAAGAGCCAAAAAAAAACAGGTGTCACAGAGTGGTGTCCTGAAATATCTTTTTTGAGATACCTAAATCTGTCTTAAAAAAAGAGATTACTACACAACTACACCAAACTATTGATAATGGCCATGATGATTCTGGTGGAGGCGGGGGGGAGGGGAGGGAGATTTTTTTTAGGTATTTCACAATATTTTCATGCACTCTATGAACACAGGTGGTGAACTTTTAAAACTGTAATTGGATTTTCCTAGGTAGATTCAACACTGACCTGGAGAAACTCCTGACTACCTGCAGTTCTGAGGTTATTTCCAGTGGATTTCACAGTACAATAATAATAATAATCACAACAACTGGAACTAATGATCCCAGATGAGAGAAGAACAGTAAAATCTGCTTGTTCTTTGCAAAGCCAGCACAGAGCCAGAGCATGGAAAGGGAGGAACAGCAAGTCATGAAGAGTTTCATCCACTGAGATGAATTCAACAGGAATTGTTGGCATTTTCTTGAAGCTGATCTGAAAAGCATGACTTTGTTTTAAGCTAAACAGCTATCTGCTTGAGGGACACAACTTGCAGCTAGGTGCTGTGAAGCCTTGTGGTAGGCTTGATAACACTTCAGAACTATTAGGATATGAAAATATTTCAGGTAGGCCACTTTTTTTCTATGAACCACTGCTTCCCTCCATGAGGTCTAATATTTTTACTTACCCTAAGGTGGACTCTTTTGCTGACACAAGTGCTGGTACCAGCAATATCCCAGAACTGACCAGTTCAGGCAATGAAAGAGGTCTTCCCAGCATTTGAGAAGGATTTGTGTTTAGTTAGCAAAAGACATGTGCCAGTTCCAACAAGCTGTTTAGCACCTCAGTCCTGTAGTGTTTTTAATTCCCAGCCAAAGGTTGAGACCCTGATAACTGGAATATTTTTACCCTAAAAATAGATTTCTTCACATTGCTGGATTCATTTAGCATTTTATACAATTACAGCCCTTAGAAAATTTATGTTCTGAAGATCTGGGTAATAAATCCTCCACTTTACAGTACTGGTGTGGCTGTGTTATAAGCCCTTACTGCTGAGGCTAACATTTATTATTGGGTAAAAAGATGGAAAAAAAATCCACATTGCAGGAAGTGTTCCACGGTACCACAGTATTTTAGCACATTCTGAACTGCTATTTTCATCTGTGGATGTATCATGGGGATTTATCATGGTGCCTACACACAGAAATAGCAGGCCAACATGCACATATTTTTTGGAATGAGAAACAAAATTGTGATTTTTTTTTTTAATAGGAACACGGTTTTCTGATGTGTGTAATCACTTGAGGAAGCAGTCTTTCCGTTGAGTAATTTAAAAACAAGAGTGTTTTTTGCTGAGGGAATGTTTTCAGCCCTTTTTGAAAAATCTGTCTCATATTATCTTGAGGTGATCTTCAGGAGCCTGACAGTGCAGTTCCACATTATGGTATCTCAGGGCATAATTTTATGCTGAGTTACCCCTACAAGGCAAAAGCAGCATAAAAGATGTTTGCATTTTCCTATGCCTGATTGCCTATTCCTTGCCTATTCTGATGGAGATACAGATACCCTAATACAGATCAGTGAAATGATCTAGTTTGGAAAGCAAACACCTTCCACTACTTTTGTACTAAAAAATATCTGTTAACACTCTGTTTATCCTAAATCAAGAAGATCATCAGGCCATTTCCCTCCACTTATCATCACAGGGATTGGCAGTTTTCTCCCAGTCTCACTGTGAGACCCCACAGACAACTGTATCTATGGCACAGAGCAGTTCTGCAAGAGCACACAGCCTCCTTCCAGCAAGGCTGGGACTAGCAGGCACACAGGACCATGGCCATGGGATAGTTAGGGTTGGGAGGGACCTCTAAAGCTCATTTAGTGTGACCCCCCTGCAGTGAGCAGGGACATCTCCAGCTACATCAGATTGCTCAGAGCCCTGTCCAACCTGACCTTCAGCATTCTTGAAGCAGCCCTAAGACTTGCAAAGGAAAGCTCTGAGGCAGGTTGAAGACTAGCAAAAAGTACTGTCCAGACCATGTTTTTTAGGTTCTTTTTTCCCTTTGGGAATGCAGGTGCTGGCAACCCGAGCAAGCTTCCAAGACACGTGATTACATTTTATCATGTTACATTCTCCTTGTAATTGATATTTACAGCCGTGACACAGTAAGAGACCATGGACAGTCTTGCAAGTAGACAGCAGCAGTACTGTATTATTTAAGGCCTTAAACACTGGAATTAAAATGCCAGAGTGCATATGAAAAGAAAGAAAAAAATTAGGGCATTTACATAGGGAACAGGGGGAAGAGCTAAAAAGAAAATATATCAATCAAATAGGGAGGAAATGCGACAGAGTTACTAAGGCAAAAATTACAGCCTTTCAGTGCTCTTATTAAAGAGGACACAGGATGGGCTCTGAGTCCCTGGCCTGATTGGCATCCCCTGTGAGTTTATGGCAGATGGTGAAGTCCCCCTCAGGAAATGCTGTGTGCAGGAGCTCTGAGGAGTTATCAGTGGGAAGGGCTGTCAGGTGCCACAGTTTAACAACTACCACTTCCAAAGTGCAAGGTCATCTCCACTTCAGCCTGGTTAATGAAAGCTTTAGGTTCTTGGAGAAAGACACATTTTGAAAACATCTTAATTTACCTCCAGGACTGTGTGACCAAAAGCTGTGAAATCAGGAACCCTCCCTTGCAACATGGTTTGCCTATGCTCCATGTGTCACCCTGGAATTCATACACTGGAATTCATACACAGGAAAATGGTGCTTTCTGTTTGAGCATAAATCCCTGATTGCCTTCAAACAAATGGAAAGCTTGTAGAGAAATACATAGTAAGTGTGGGTTATTTCCAAATATGCACAGCATTCTGTTTGATGGAATTAAACATATCTGCCAGAGACAGCTTCTTCTAGATTTCTTCCTGATAATATTCTTTTCTTTTCTTTTCTTT
>VZRH01003038.1:573960-584790 GCA_013397555.1 Urocynchramus pylzowi | reverse complement strand
TTTTAAAACTATTTTGTCTAATTAACTCTTAGAACGTATTTTATTTCTACCTTTCTACCAATAACTAATTATTTGTCTGTTCATGCAACGTCTGCATTGCAGCTCTTTCTAACCAATCACTCTGTGCTACCAACACTGCAGAAAATGGAGCAGATGAAGAGCAAGAAGGACATTGGACAATGCCCAAAATCCTCCATCTTGTCTTCTACCTACCTCCATACTAAAACCCCAAAACTCTAAGTTTTTCACTCTGTGATAAACTATACTACTGTTTATTTCACGGACTCATAGATTCCAATTTATCCCGAAGTCTTGGAAGCTTTCTCCATGGATGAAGGTTAAAAGCAGTGTTCTCCTGGACTTCTCAGGACAGGCAGAGAAATATTCCCTTTGCCCTGGGTTCCAACAGTACCAGAACCTCTGGTCTGTACTGCCGAGATTTGGAGAAGGTCCTCTTTCATCTTCTCTTTCATCTCCTCCCTGAGTTTCTTGAGATTCTCCTCTGCNAGGACAGGCAGAGAAATATTCCCTTTGCCCTGGGTTCCAACAGTACCAGAACCTCTGGTCTGTACTGCCGAGATTTGGAGAAGGTCCTCTTTCATCTTCTCTTTCATCTCCTCCCTGAGTTTCTTGAGATTCTCCTCTGCCTTGTCCTCTAATTTCTGCAGACGTGCTTCCAAAGCTGTAATTCTGGCATGTGTTGGGCCATGCACAGCATCTGCATATGCTCGAAGTTTCTTTGCCATATCAAGCATGGTCTCATCCCTGTCATCCCGCTGCATTATTGCTAAAGCAGAAGCATATTCGTGTGGCCCAAGTCGTACAAGTTTTCCCCACATCAAGTGGGGATTTACAGTGTTTAGGTCATCTGAGAAGACAATCTCTGCCACTGCCTTTTCTCTCAAGCATTGAATCCCTTGTTCTATGGTCTTCCACTGGGTTTGCTGCATATAGAGATCAGGTATCTTTGTGCTACACTATCCAGGACCCGTGCCCAGAGGCTGTGAGAATCAGCCCCCCTCATCATTCCTTGGTCAATGACAGGATCATGTGACAGGGATCCCAAATGCCTCGCTTCAGTGCCATCCAGAACTGCAGCCTCACCTGCAGCATCCCAAAGATGGACTAACCAACTAGTTATAGATTCATCAGATCGTCGGGTGTAATCCTTCCTTAGGCCAGGAAGGTCCTTCAGGGAAAAGGACTCAGTATTGGCTTCTGATCTTGTGCCTGTTGCTCTGACTTCCAATCTTGTGTCAGGAGCTCGCTTTGAGGGTTCTTGCCCTGGATCATCATCATCGATCACTGGCTGATGGGTTTTGCTTGGGTGATTCTTGGTGACTGCCAGTGGCTTGGGCTCACTGTCTGGTTTAGCCACTGGCTTGGGCTCACTGTCTGGTTTGGCTACAAGCTGAGTAGCTGGGGTGTTGGCTACAGCCTGAGTGACAGGGGTAGCTGCTGATTTATCTCGCTGCCCCCTTCCTCTGTCTGCTGCCCTAGAGTATCTAGCAGTGTGCAATAAGCATATGCCAGGGCCCAGCTTATTGCAATGAGCCTTTTCTCCTTAGGGTCATCATGGCACTTCTCTTTCAAGTATTTCTCCACCTCAGCTGGGTTCTGAATTTGTTCACGTGGAAAGTCCCAGGCTACAGGGTCAGAAAATGCCTTCAGGGTTTGGTCCATATCCTCCCATTTCCCACACCACTCAGGATTTTCCACACCTGGCTCTACTCCTGGGTCAGGGGTCTCATCAGCTCCTCTGGACATCTCAGCCCTCATTCTAGAGGAGCTGCAAACCATATAGAGGAAGCTTACCACACTAAATACCAGGAAGGTAAACTGAACATTCTCAAAAAGTGATGTGACAGATTCCAAGGAGAAGAAGAAAAGGAAAGGCTGAAAAGCCACATCCCCTGCTCCTCCTCTAACAAACTGGGTGCAATTACTAATAAATCCCCAAAACATGCTACTGGAACTAGCATGCAGGGTAGGATGAAGAAACCATAAGCCATACATATCTAGAACAGACTCCAGTAGCTTTGTAAACTCCCTATAAATCATCATCACTGAGCCCAGCACAATAGCTATTCTAATCCATGCCCCTCTATTGTAAAAGCTACATATTAGGGACAATACTGGAGCTATTTCTGGATAAGAAAATAAACCTAGGGACCAGAAAGGTATTAAAACCTCAAAAAAGCCTAGAGACCAGAAACACATGAAGGCCTTCTCCCAGAGAGACATAATGAATTCAAGCAAGATGGCTACTGACTGCTTTATCCCAATACAGAGTAAGTACAACCAAAATGCAATCAGTACAGGTTTTTTCCACTTCCTCGAGCCATGTGCTGGGTGCCAAAAAATGTATTTGTCCTGGTTTAGGGCAAATTCGGGAGAAAACCTCCAAAGGGGTTCCTCTAGAAAGCAGATTCAAGTGGCCCCTCCCCCACCTGGTTGAGGATTTCCTTGGAGAAAAGTGGAAAAAAGCCTGTTTATTTAACAGGCAAAGCATTCACCAGCACAAAAATTTGAACAATATTAAACAATAAAACCTCTTGCTGCTCTGAAGAGATGACAAACTCAGAAAGTCCTTTTCATGGGCTGTAGCTCAGCTCACTCAGTCTGTTATCAGTCCCTCTGGCGTTGGGAATGCCACGGCCCAGGCCTGGCCTGGTGGGCCACAGGTGCGAGTTGCCAGTGCTCCTCTGGGTGTTCAGTCCAGAGCAGGTTTGAACAGTTCCAAGAAAAAGAAAAATCACATTCCAGGGAACTTCTCTGTCTCAGCTAGCTAAAAACTAACTAAAAGCAAAGGAGAGCTCTGTCCTGCCATCTGTCCATCCACAGACAGCACAGTCCAGGAGAAGGATGCAGGGGGGCAAGTGCAGTTTCTGATAACAAACTTGTCGCTGCTTCTCCCCTCTCCTTTGGTCTTGGAACCAGTCTTAAAGGTGCAAAACTTATTTCTGGGCTGAACAGACAAGTAGGGATACAAGCATCATAAAGTCACCCCAGGACACTGGTAAACCTGCTGGCTATTGAAATAGCCACAGAAAACTGCACCTCCTCCTGCAGAGGCTGCTCTTAGACAACTGCACACTGCTCCAGAGCTTCACCATCTTCAAGGAATTTAGGAAATTACGATGCCTGAAGGGGTCTCAAGTGGCTGGGTGCAGTGTGATGTCACAGAGAGATGGTTCCTCCACTGGACATTGATGTGGCATTTGTAGGCCCTACGGTGAGCCCCAAATCTGGGAGAAATTACCACCTTCCTTGGGAAGGAGCACACCTCAAGACACTGGCTGATCAGAAAGACCTGTGTCTGCCTGCCTGTGACCTGGCATCTTCTGCTTAGCAAGTGGATTTTTAGCAAATAGACCCATATAAGAAGAATTTGTGAGCAGGTTACTCTGCTTCTTTCCATTGGATTGTTGTGAGCAACTTCAACAATGTCCCATAATTAAGAATTTATTTTGGAAAGGGGTGGAAAGCACTGAGATTTGGCTAGTCCGTCCTCATCCTTTTATCAGTGACATTGTGGGTCACTGAAATTTAGGAAGTTAGGAAAAGATAAGGAGAACTCCATTAACTGGGCTCCTTCAAATATACATCAAATTGCCTCCAAGTTTGCCAAACCTTCCAAGGAGTAATTAAGGAATGCAAAAGAGATGGAGAAATGACTGATATGAAGCAGGTCAGAAGCTCAGAAAATATAGCATTGTTGCAAAAACCAAAAGATAAAAAACCAACCAACCAAACAAACAAGCAAAAGAAAACAAAACAAAAAAAGAAAGGGGGGAAACAACTGGAGTCTCATTTTAATCAGTATAAACATTCATCCCCATGATTATGCAAGCATTTTACACTGTCTTAGAGTCTTAGATACAAATTCTGTGGAAGAAGTGCTTTACCATAACTTGCTACTACGGGGCTGAGAGCAGAAGCTCAGGAAAGCAAGGGCCAGGTTCTCTGTCATTCTAGTCCTGAAATCTGAATTAGACAGCAATGGTTTAAAAGAACCAGGCAGGAGCAGCAGCTCTATTTACAGGAGGTTTATCTCCATTGGTGTGGCATGATGGCGACAGCAATGGGAAATTTGGGCTAGAAATGCTCACTAGCATCCCTCAGACTTTTGCCTTTAGTCAGCTTTGAGAGCAGCATTTAAACCTGCAGAGGAGGGATCTCTAAATGGTGGCACTGAACCAGCCTGTGCATCTTGCCCACCTTTAGCTCCTCATCTTCCTCTTCTGACCTTTTGCTGCGGGGAGAGGAAGAGTGAGGTGGGGGAGCAAACAGCACAGCAGGACTTCAGAAATCCTCCCCAAGTCCAAGTCAGGAGAGACACGCACCTTGAACACCCATTTATTCCAGTAAGGAGCATTTATCAGTGCCAACCGGGCAGTCGCGAGAGCAGGAACCAGAAGACGCTTTGCAACACTCGGGCGAGGCAAGGCGGCTGGGAGGGACTCGTGGATCATTTCCCCCCTCTACTCCCCGAGCCTGACTGCGGCAGACTGCGCTCAGCCCCCTGTGCACCTCCCGGCCTCCCCCTCCCGGCCCCATCCCTGCCAACCCCGGCTGCTCGGCTCGGCTCGGCTCGGCTCGGCTCGGGTCCGCCGCAGCTCCCGCTCCCGCTGGCACGGCTGCAGCGAGCGGGGCCGGGGAGGGCCCCGGTGACGCACCCGATTGGTATTAGAAGACTTCACCGGCTATTTATAGTCCCCACCGACCGCAGAAAGCTCTTGGCCTCGCTTTTTCTCCCTCCCTCCCTCCATCTCGCTCACTGCCTTCAGCTCAGCACAGGAGGGGGAGCAAAAGAAATGCTGCCAGTAAACCAACGAGTCCAGGCGCAACATTCCCAAGCACAGCAAAATTTCTGCCCCTCCGCTAGTGAATTCAGTCTGAACAAATTATTTCCAGCATGCCGGCTTTTCACTCTGGTGTTCTTTCCTCCTTTTCAGCCTGGATTTCTTTCCCGTTTTTATTTATTTTTTTTTTCCCTTTCTCTCTGCGCAGTTTCACTTTCCAGTTCCTGGCATTGGCTTGGCTGTTCCTTAGCAGGACTGGATACAGACCAGAGACGGGGAGACCTCTCTATTGAGCTTGGCAGATTTCCCCAGTTCTGCCAGGAGCTTCCCTGTGTGTCTCTCTCAAACACCCAGGCTGAGCCCTGACCCTTATTTTGGCCCAGGACATCTGATGCTCTCCTGACTGCAGGGCCAGGCTTCAGCTCCCACGTTCACCCTCTGAAGGACAAACCCATGGTCCCCACCCTTGTCACCCACGTCTCTCCAGCCCCTGCCCTGTTCCTGTGCTGGTGGGTGAGTCAGTGAGGACTAAGCAGAGCTGTGGATGGAAATTGTACCTACAAATCGACCCTGGGTGCTCCTTCAGCATGGATAACCACAGCAGTAAGTTTTAAAGTGCTGCTGCTGCAAAAGCACAGTCTGCTCCAGTTTGGGGCAGAGGCAGCATTTGGAAATGTGAGTAAAAAGTTCAGTACACCTGGATACGGGCAGTGAGGTAAAAACAATGCCTAGTGTCCACAGCAAAGGCACTGGTGGAGAAGTAAAGCCATCTATAATCACTTCAGTGAAGTGAAAAACAGAGGTCACTGGAGGTGCACATCCATTCTTTTTTTAACAAAACAATGCTGATTTTCACAATATTTATTGTCAGAAGCATTTCTAACAGAAGAACTCCCGTCTGCATGCAGGCCCTCAGGTTTACAACAGAGGTAAGAGAGGATGACTGTGGGAATTAAATCTGGAGCAAGCTAGTCTTCTGCCTTCTCAGCGAATTAACCATTGCCCCACCTGAGAGGCTCTGTTCCTTGCAGCTCCATAAGCACTTCAGGTCTAAAGCAATCAAGGGGTAGGGTGTCTTCTCAGTCTTATCCTTAAGTAAATCACTTTATCTCTCAGTTTTTGTATGGCACCCTGCTCCATGCTTATCTCTGTGGACTTGCAGGCTCCAGGACTCTCTCCCACTGCAGGGCAGGATGTCCAGCACCAACTCCAGGCACATCCCCAGAGGGCTGAGGCTTGCAGAAATGCTGGTAGACAAATAACAGGGCCAGGGTCTTTCTCTTTGGAGAGGAATGGCACAGGCAGCTGCAAACAGCTGGTCCAGCTCCTGGTCCAGCAGAAACAAAGATGATGAAGGGACTGGAGCAGCTCAGCTCTGAGGAGAGGCTGGGGGAGCTGGGGCTGTTCAGCCTGGAGAAGAGGCACTGAGAGGAACCTCATCCATGTCTGTCAGTGTCTGCAGGGAGGGGCCAGAGCATGGACCAGGCTCTGCTCGGGGGGCCGGGCAATGGGACAGTGGGGCAGGAGCTGAGGCTCAGGAAGTTCCACCTGAACATGAGGAAGAACTTCCCTGGGCAGTGCCCGAGCACTGGGACAGATTGCCCAGAGAGGCTGTGTAGTCTCCCTCATTGGAGATATTCCAGAAGCATCTGGACACACTCCTGTGCTGTGTGCTCTGGGACAACCCTGCCTGACAGGGAGTTTGGATCTGATCACTGTGGTCCTCTCCAATCTGACCCATTCTGTGATTCTGTAGCTCATTGAAATGAAGATATAGGAAATTCACTTGAACCTGGGCATAGTGCTAAACATTTGGCCACAGAACCAAGAGCATTCTACTTTTTCTTGACAAGCTTGCCCCTTGGTAACTTTCTGATCCCATTTCTAAACCCCAGTGTGAACGAGACTCTTGCTAAAGGTGTCTTACTCACAGCTGTGTCATGACCAGGTCATGTGGGATGTGTGGGACTGAAAACTGGGTAAGAGGAAGGAAATTCTTATTCCTTCTGTGCAGCTCCTTCAGAGGCTTCACAGAACTGCGTTTGCTGTGTCTGCCAAGCTGAGCAGGCTGCCAGTGGTCAAAAACAAGCTGATGAGAAGGGGATGGGAAGTGTCCTGGCAAAGGGAAAGCAGTCTTTCTCATCTGACCATGCTGGAAGGTTCATGGTGGGGTACTGAAGAGCCATGTACCCCGCTGACCCCTCTCCTTACACCACTTCTCTGCAGAGCTGAAAGCCTACAGAACCTTTTTCAGAGGCAAATCAGTACATATGGATTTCCCTTGCCACAGGACACTTCATTGTTGCATCCTACTCAACTTGGAGATGCTCTAGCCCTGAGAACTACATGGTCACCCTGGAAATGCAGAATGAGCCAGTAAAATTTCAGGATGCCTCTGGAAGGCTGTTTTAAAAGCAGATCGGAAGCAACAGCCTGCACAGGAAAATTTCGATTTATTCCTTAGTTCCTACTTCTTCAGTTTTGGAGAGGCACATTCATAAACCATAAAAGGAAATTATCCCTCCACCGACAAAGATCCAACCTTGACCTTTCTGCAGCACAATTAAAATGTAAAAGCATTTTTGCCACATGACTAGAATTGTTCCTTTCATTTACACTTCATTTTCTGCCAGCACCAATGTGTAAGGTGGTCATGACTCACAATAAATGTCTGGTAGTTCTCCTACAATAAAATCCTGATTTTGAGGGACTTCCAACTTGAGCTGGACAAAAACCTTGTAAGATGTAACTTACTCTTGAATTCAGCATCCTGGTCCACATGCAGCTTTGCTTCCTCTGATTTTTGTGTGGGACATTTTCTCACCAGGGGTTTCCTAGAAGTAAATCTTGTTCTTATGGATCACACAAAAGCAACCCTGCTACAAGTACCTGACCCTTGGCATTTGACAGAGGAAATGTGCTTGATTCACTGCTATCATTTATGGTATTTTTGCCAGTGCTGCAGTTGTGACACTCCATTCCTAAGCAGGAGAAACCACACAGGCTCTGCCTTGGATGGGCTGCAGTCAGATGACAACTGGTAATGCTGAGATGCTGCAGGTGGCACACATTGCTGGGGAAGTTTGCACACAAGCACCCATTAGGCATTTCAGAGCTCTACATAAAAGTTCTGCTAATTTCTACAATAAATGTGTGGGGGACAAATTCCATGTTTAAATTGCAGTTCAAACTTTGGACTTAACACTATTGTATTTTAATACAGTAAATGTCATGTGGCTTCTGGTAGTGGAATAATACAAGCAACTCAGTGTGTTATGCATTCATGGATTAGGTTGTAAATGTTTGTAAACCAGGCAATAAAGCTGTATGAGCAGAAGCATTTACAAGATAATAGTGAAGTAATTTGAGTTTTAAAATTATGGGAGAAGTCGGTGTTTGGCAGTGCTGTGTGGGGAGACAGACACTGGACAGCTGAAAACATGATAGCCAATAGAAGAACACAGTCCAAGGTGAAGAGCAGCCTACAAATATGTATAAATGGCATGATTTAGGGATAAAACATTACAGATTTTTTTGCCTTTAGATAAAGGAGGGTCTGTTTTCTTGCAACAAGAGCTCTGGATCTTCTCTCCTGGTCATTTGCAAAGCAAAGGGATTGGGAATGTGATGCTAAACTTCTGGAGAATGCACATGAGCATGATTATGTGATGGTAGCAATGACATTAAACTTGAATCTCAAACTGTCAAACAACACAAATTGTTTGCCCTGTAATAAACCAAATACTTTTCATATAACTATTTAGAAAGATTAATGTAATTTTAAGAAAGCAGGCATATTACACTGGTATACCTTTATTCCCAGTTCTACTCCACAGAGAAAGGATCAGAAGCACCCAACACCTAAATGAAATGTATAAAATGGCAATTATCTCCATTTCAGCACACAGTATTGTTATTTCTTTGCTAAATACAGATGGTTTCCAAGAATTGATAAACTCATTGCAGCTGGACAATGTTTATAGGCCTGTGGCAGAGGATGGTTTTCAAAGGAATTTAAATATTGCAGGGAGTGGTTTTATATTCCAGGGCCCCAAGTTTGCTTTGTGATAGCGGTTAAGTTTCACTGTTGCTCAAGAAAGAAGCCCTCTGTTCAAGAGGGAAATGCAGAAGGTGTGAACAAATAAAATGTTCAGTTCTCCATCCCTGGCACAGCAGAGGACTAGGAATCAGCATGGCAGAAAAGGAGACAAGACTGGATAAACAGCAGAGCTACAAATCCTGAACAAATCAGACAAGTAATACTGGTTTGCATTCCCAGAATATAAATTAACACCTGGTAAGATGACTGTGTTTTTGAGATAAAATTTCGCTTTCCATGAATACCCTCTAAAATGGGCTTAAAAATCTTTCCATAAACATTTCTAGCCACTAATCTAATTGATAGGAATGTTTCCAAAAAGTAAACATAAATGAAGAAAATTCAGTGGTTTTATTCACCTAAAAGTGAGTATTTGCAGGTTTTTAAAGGTATTCCCTAAGATCAATAACTAACTAAACAATCTTATTTTGTAAACAGCTGTGGTGCAGTAAAAAAGCCAGGCTCCAAAGGTCTTTGTGTGAAACTATCAACAAAATAACCTCAATTATGCTCAGAAGAACAGATAATTTTAGCAATTGTTCCCCTCAACATGATACACAGTTTCTGGTGCTCCCTGGAAGATGTAGCTGAAAGTGAAGTTTATGTCAGCAGGGCACCTGCATGGGATCAAAGATTTTTGACTGCTTGGGATGTGCATGGACATGAGCAAGGAGGGATCAGGCCATCTTGCCAGACCCTAAATTGATTCAGGCTTTGAAACTTCAAACCCGTGAGTTCAGGGGAATTACTCCCTGCTCACAAAGGTGGAAGAGCTGCATCAACCCCTGGGACCTACCCCAGCTACAGTCACACTGCCCACCTTGAGCAGACCTGCTTGCCCGAGCTCCTTTTGCTCCGCGTTTTGTGGTTTGGTTCCCTCAGGTGAAGCCAGAGCCAAACCCATGAGACACTTGCTGCAGTTTTACCCCCCCACACACACAAATCACAGGGGGAGAGCTGCTGGATCTCTGAGTCAGGACACCAACTATCCCTGCAGAGCTGATCCTTACCCATGAGCACTCCTGAAGCAGTTTGGTAGAAATGCTGTAATTTCTAAGCTCAGTCTAACTGAGGAGCAGCTTAGCTCCATTCAGCTGAAGCAAGCACAATCCTAAACAACCAAACATGCAAAACCCAGACCAAGCCACCTCAGAGAGAAATCACCTTTGGCAGGCAGGCTGCGTTTCCAAACTTTTTTCTGTCGGTGTGAAATTGAGACTTTAAAAGTAAAAGCCTTCATACAACTGCCTCCCTGCCAGCACTGGCCCTGAAAAACCCCTGCTGCATATTGGGAAAGCTGCAGTGCCGTGATGATATGAAAAATTCCCTCAGCTGCTGTCTCTGGAAGGGTGTGCAGAGCCCCCGTGGAAGGCTGTACAGCAGCACAGGATGACTGCTTATAGACTTTCACCAGCCTCAAGCAATCGTGCCCAAACTCACGAGCTCAATTTCTGTGTCAATTCTGTCAGATTATTGCTGCTAAAGAAGCTACAAAAAGACAACTGTCTGCCCTGAGATTCCCACCCTTTTCAGTTCTTTGAAGAGGGGGGTATGTGTGTGTGTATATATATATATACTTTTTTTTTGATCTATCATTGAATGGTGAATGCTCTGTTCCTTCTGTTTGCCAAATTGCACAGGACCTGATGCAAAGGCCTATTTAGTGCAGCATTCAGAAATCTCCAAGCATGAGTCAGTGTGAGCACTGCTGAAGGCTGCAGAGCCCTGCAAGTATTTTAACCTCTTGCTAATGGCAAGGGGGGAGGGGGGTGGGAAAGATGACAGATCCAGCAAAATTCTCTGCTTTTGCTATCAATTCAAAGATGGGAGTCACTTATGAACGTCCTTCATTATTCCCAATGACTAGTTGAAAAGAAAATCTTACCCCCCCTGATTTTTTTCCTTCCTTTTTTTTTTCTTTTTTTT
>VZRH01003038.1:523689-571647 GCA_013397555.1 Urocynchramus pylzowi | reverse complement strand
GGTGATGGTTGACGAGAGGGGATCCCGAAAGCCGCCCGGGTCGAACAACCCCTCCGTGCCGGGCCCTGGCCACTGTTCGAGCTGGAAAAGCGGGGAAAGCCACCTTTTGTATTTCTAGGTGCTCCATCCTCCTCCCCAGCCTGCCAGTCCTGGATGTTTCGCTGTTACCTGGGCTTCACTTGCCGTGGCAGGAACATGCGTGTTTGGAAGGGGGAAGCCGTGGTCCGCAGAGGGGAGTTTTGGTGTCTTGGCTTGGTATTTGGGAGCGCTTGATGTGAAATGGTTATGTCTCTGTTTCACTGCTATTGATTTTTCTTTTTTCTTTTTTTTTTTTTTTCCCCCTCAATGTATTTTTAGAACATGAATGTGGTATATGTTCTCGTGTGCTGTACGTACAGAGCAGCTAAAATAAAACAGAGGCATGGAAAACCCCAGCAAATACAGCAGTGCTTCCATGCACAGGGCATCCAAAGCCTCAGTACTCTGCCAGGTTTATTTATTAATATTAATTGCTCGATCTTTGTAATTTATATCATACAGAAACTAATTGCTGAATTGAAGGTTTACCAAACCTCACAGGGCTCTAAAATCATCTATCTCAGGCATCTGAAAAATAAATCTACTGAATTTTTGTTAAGAGGAAAGGCCAGCATCATTCTGGGAGTCCTCCACATGAAGTTTCTCTTTCTAAAGGCAAGCACTTTTGTAAATAAGTCCTAGTAAAGCGTGGCTTTACTCAGTGGGTACTCAAGTGTATGCAGAAGGTCAGTGAGTTTCTGGAGAAAATTAATCTTTACTAAATCTTGTCTTGCTTTTATCTATAAATAGAGGGAGGGAAAAATAAATCAGCTGTAAGATTGACATCAAATAGAAAATCAGTGCTTTTCCCAGGGGGAAACTTGCCCAACATAACCTGAAAACTTCCTAAATTTTGCCGTTGTGGGGAGGGGTCCTTCAGCTGCGGTCTGTTGAATCGGTACCAAGTGGACCTGGCTCTCCTCTGGAACTGGCTTGGCACCAGTGTAACTTCATTAACACAGCAGATTTGCATTAATGTGAGGAGTAATCAAGAAACTCACGTTTTGAGGAAGGCCCCTGTAGTAATGACGTGCCAAGTCGTGATTCCTCCCCTCATCAGACCCAATTACACCACCCTTACTCACTCCGAGTGGCACTTCACTGCGCAAGTGCTCCCTGCGATGCTTCTGTGGCTGCTTGTGTACTACTGTGCCAATCTGGGTGAGGTAGAGTGGCGCTTGTTTTTCTCATAACTATTTTATTCCCTTTCCTTGCAATGGCAACCTGTCAGATAACTATTTTTTCCTTGGGCCACGAAGAAAACTTCTGAAGATTAAATGTAAATCTGCTTTGTTAAGTGACCGTACCAAAACCCCCACTGTTTAAGACTTCTGTGCTGCCAAGTGAAACGGGCAGGTAAGTTTTCTGTGTGTTTAGCCTTCCTTTGTTTCTACAGAAAGTAGGAAAAAAATTGTTGAAAAATTAATTATCTTGTCCTGAAATTCCTCTGCGCCTATGGGATTCCACACCTATATGCGGTATTCAAGTTGGAGTTGTTTTCCTAATTCCCCTCTGTCTCTAGAACCGCCCCCACCCCCCAAACATTCACATTGCATTGTTAAAGTGTTTGCTATTGAAATCAGTGGCAGAAGGATCAGGCCCTCGGCTGGTTTTCTTTAAAGCAGTTGATAATGACTTGGATGTGATGTTGTAGAAAGATAATATTATCTGATGTGTCCATAGCTCAGATCCACTGTCTTACTACAGTCTCAGAAAAAAGCTCTGTGCTAAGCAGCCTGTAAAGAAAATGTCTAACAAAGCAAAATTGTCTTCTGTCTCTCTGTACTTATTCATAAATCTCTTAAAAGTTTGTTTGATACTCTTTCAGAACAAGACCAGATCCCTGCATGTTTGTCTCATGTTTTCACTTCCTCGTATGACTGTGTTCATTGCTAAGCCTTTGTGTCACTGATTGAGATGTTATTGTAATTAACATTAATTATGCAAACTAGATTGTTTTTAGAGGCTCTCCAACTCTGTATTGATACTGTCAACTTGTTTGTTTGTTGAACAAAAATCCACGCATTTCACCATTCTCGGAGGAAATAGATTAACCGATCCCAAGTTAATATATGCATGGGAAACCATAGCAAAATCAAGTTATATTAGCTCAAATGGCACATTGAATCTCGATGGATGTGGTGAACCGAGTATGGCTGGATCTGAAATATCAAGGCAGGACAAACAGGGGGAGCAGGAAAGGGGACTCTAGGAACAGTCATTCGGGGAGGGTGTTTACACTGCAGAGTTCCTTTGCATTTTTTCCAGATAGACAGTATTAGGATCAACTGGGACAAATTCTGCCATCCCTAATTGAATGAAACTCTCACTAAAATATACTGGAGCTGCCTGCTTGATTTTTTTTGAGAAATGGAGAAAAATAGCAGAGTTTACTTCATTAATTATTTAGGATGTTTTTAATTTTAGACTTGGAGAAGATATTTTCCTTAAATTTGGTTTAGAAGGTGTTTCAGGGTTGTGTTTTTAAAAGAAAAGCTTAATAAAAATGTCTTTGAAATATACATCCCTGTAGCAGTGGTAACATTTTATAATTTTTTTACGATGCTAATTTTGGTGACATCCACAAAAGTCTCTGTCTGATTCTGAATCACCCTCTTGAAACCCTTCTGAGCTGAGAAGGATTTTAGAATTCCTCCCTAGAAGTCAAAATTGTTGCAATATTTGTATGTTATATTCTTGTGTACTCTTATGAAGAAAAATAATAGAGGCGGGGAGAGTTTAAATGGGAATTGGTTGTCATGATATCACATCTGAAAGTATATGCAGACTGGCAGATTATTCCCTGTCTTAAAAATCAAGTCTCTCTAACTTCCCATTTAAATAAGCAAAATTTGGTTTATAGTTTGCTTTGGGTAATAAAAGAGATTTTTTTTTTTGTTTCTACTTTTGGTGCAGGGGTCCTCTGAAAAGTTAGAAACAGTGCCCTGGGGCTCAGCGAAGTGGAAGGTGTATAATTATATGGGAAGGCTCCATAGCATCAGTGAATTAACATTAGCAGCTGAGTGAGTTTGTTAAGTTGTAGAGATGGCATTATGGAAATCAATAAAATGCTGATTTCTTTTCCTTATTGCAGATTCCATGTTAAAAGGAAAATATGCTATTTGTTTGTCTGCCTTTTATATAGGCTTGCCAAACCATTAGTTGATTTGGAAAGGCAGGTTTTTCAGTTCAGGCAATCAGTAGTCAGGTTTGTTTTGTTTTGCTTTTTTTAAACTCTTTTAAATCTTTATTTATTAGATTGTCTTCCAGAAATCACACTAACATCCTGGCCTGCAAGTGGCTTCACGTGTGTCTGTTTGTCAGCAGAGGCAAAAGGGAAGGTCACTTATTTTTCTTATGACATGCTGGTGTGGCATTGTTTGTTGTAGCCCAAATGCTCTGTGTTCCTGATGTTCCTTTTTCTGCTTTAAATTAAGTTCTCCCAAGGATTTGGAAGATACTGATGCTGCAATCCACATTAAAAATAAGAGAGAAATAGTGACCTTAACTGTTTTCAGAGGTGTGGGTCAGGAGGAATGATATTAAGCACTGTAAGATGTGTAATATGCATTGGCCTTTATTTCTTTGTCTCAAAGCTTCTCCTGCTTTTATGCCAGGGAGACAAGTACCCAGATCATTCATCACACTGAGCTCTTACAGAGACATAACAGACCAGCAACCTTATGTTCCACGCTGTGGAACATGTTCAATGCATTAGGTTCTGATGATCTATATAAAACATTTTAATTGGGAGGAGCTGTAAATGGGAACGGCTGTCTTCTCATTCAAGGGCTTTGCTTTTTCTTCTCTTCTTCCTGATTGAAATTAAGCTTAAGTTCACCATCAAATTATTCTGTTTTAATGTAGCTGTATACTGTGAGTCCTGATGAAATGGTTTATTCGCGCTGAGGCATAGTTTGGGGGACCCCTCTCTGCCTTTGTGGTGGATGCTAATTTGGTGGACTTTCTGGAGCCAAGGAGGTCCAACCCTGCAACTTCTTCAAGGATGCTGTGGCAAGCATCTGTTCTGTGACATGTAAGCAGCCTATGTAACAGAGTTCAGATATCATGAGGCTTGTGGAGCACGTTCTTGAGTGAAGAGAAACAGTCCAAAATGCTGGGTGTATGATGCAGACAACACTAAAGATCAGCAACTTGGAAAATTAATGCTGTGGTGCATGTTGGCGTTTCAGAGGGAATTCTGCTGGAGGCGTGGTCCCAGCAAAGGTAAACTCACGGGTCTGGCAGCACAGATGAAATAGCAGCATTACTCTTATCTCTTTGGTAACCCAAAGCTGTTTGCTGATAAACTGGCAAAATTATGTTTATAGTCTTTCTATGCTTTGTTTCTGCTAATCTCTAATTAAGTAGATCCAGGGAAGGCCAGCATGGTGCTTTTAGTGCTGAACTACAGCTTAGAAATGACACTCTGCTTTCTAATGATTACAAGCAGGTGAAGTGACAGGAAGGGCAGAGATGTTGGAGTAATGTGATCTGCAATTAAATTCCTGATTCTGTAAAATATTTACCCAGAGCTGTAGTGATCCGCAGTACTTCATATCTGGCATTGGCCATGTGTGTCCAGTTAAGGACAGTTAAAAAGCACAGAAATACAGAGAGAAAAAAAAGGATAAAGAGATCTTAGCTGAACCAGAACAAAACCTCTTTAGCTCCTACCATTTGAAATAGGGAGGAATCCCAAGAAATAACAAGGGTAAAGTCTCTCACAACTGCAAGATTACTGTGGTGATTGTGACTCTGCAAAAGCAAGTTCTAGATAGAGGAGGAATTGTAGTTACTCTGTGGTCTTGTCATAACCCTGCTAATGTGGTTAAAGCATTAGTTCTGAAAACAAGTGCATTGAGAGCTTGGAGTCTTTTTCTTAAAAATGTACAAGTCTATATACGTGTATTTTTTGTGGGACAAAATAAAATATTGCTTGTTGGATTACCCAATTTAAATATTGTTATTAAGAAAAAATGCACCCTGTTTTCCACCTGTCAAATGAAGTCACATATTCCTGTGGATGCCTTTTTCTCTTTTATCTTTTTTTTTGTTTGTTTCCTTTTAAGAACCTTTTCATCATCTGCTTTCCTACTTTCTGTCCTACTGAATTCCTTTTTCGTAGTTGTTTTGATTCCTTCCACTTCTTTCTGGCTATTTTTTTTTTTTTTTTTGTTATTGTTCCTTCTAGCCTTAATCAACTACCAATGTTGCTGCTTGCCTATAGAATCATGAGGTCCATGTTGGGGTGTGTCATGCCAATAATATTTAGTGTCCTCTGTCCTCAGCAAGGAAAAGGTTTACCACTGCTGACCTGTAGTCCGATGAAAAATGTGAAGGGAGGGCCTGTTGGAGGTGTGACTTGAATTGGTGCAGTCATCTAGAAGGAGTCAGGGCCACAGCCAGAAATTATACCCAGGTGTCATCAGCTTCCAGACACGTGCCCTGTGCTGTAGCAAAGCAGGTTTTTTGCTTCTTCTATCCTTTGAAGAGCTCACTTTTTTTAAGTTTGTTTTTATGCTTCTCTTTCTTTGGCTGTCTTTTCTGGTTTTGTCTTTTCTCCCCTGTAATATGTAATAGCTGCTAATGACCTCTCAGATTGCATCACAGGAGTGTTAAGGCTAGTGTGTTTTCCCTCATCCTGTCTGGAATATTTGGCTGTTGCCAAAGAAATTGAGGTCAGAATCAGGGTCTTTTTGAGTTCTATGCACCAAAAGTGTGTGTACATGCGTTGAAGATACCAAAATACTGTTAAAAAAAAAATAAGATTTGTATAGTTAAAAAAGCTAATACTTGTTTTGAGATGCAGTGTGAGAACTAAGGTATAAAATGATATAATGAATAAAGGCAGGGATGCAGCCTTTTACAGAGAATGTTTTAACTATTAAACCTCTTTAAAGGAACACATCAGTTCTTTGCTGGACCTTCTCAACTGAAGGAAGGTGAGCCATCCTCCTTCCTATGAGAGGGAACAAATCTGATAGTAAACTTTCAAAACAGAGCTGAGGTCTTTAGGCCTAGTGGTGGTGGTGATGGTTGTTGCCTGATGTCAAGTGAAGGAGGCAGTGGCAGATACGCAGTGGGAAAATGCCCAGGAACAAGCATTCAGCCAATCCAAGGAGGCTGTTTTAACTGTCCTTTGATTCGGAATATTTTTAATTTGTTCTGTTTTCAGATATTTCAGTGCAAATTCTAGAAAAAGCAGGTTTTGTCTTTTTAGATTGGCAGATTTTTGTAGCATGCCTATCTTGAAAAATCCAAAAGAGGGAGGAGGCAAGAAAGTAAATCTCAGATACAGTTTTCTTCTGTCCCTCCTGCCATGTTCAAGATGATATCTCATCTTGTTCTTATCCTTGTTCAGAATAAAAGCTGTGATAATCCATTTCCTTTGCTGTGATAATCCCTTGCCCAAATGTCCCGGTAGCATAATTTGATTGTGGTGCTTGGACAGCTATCATATCACTCCTACAAAGCAACAGTAATAGTTGTTACAAACAACAATATAATCCAAGAAATCCAGAGTTAAAGTGCTTACAGCAGAGACTAATTGCATGCTAGAGAGTATTACTGTATCTTCGTGATTGATGTCCCTCATTGGCCAAGACAGACTTGCAGATGAGTTCTTAACATATTATTTAACAAGATGGTAGTGCTCTGTGTTTAAATTGCTTGTTGTTGTGGGGTTTTTTATTGCCCCTCCCCAGTGTGGGGTTCAGAACCTCCTTTTTATGGGAAAGCCACAGATCCAGATTCCTTCTGGAACTATTGCAACGTAAGGGAACAAAGTGTAGGGATTTTTTCAAGAGCAACTAAAGTAGCCTGTGCTCCTTACCCAAGAAAAGTTAAGAGTCCTTATAATCGCTGGGGCTTTCGTGTGGTTTTTGTTTTATTTTTTATTTTGCCTTTGCCTTTCTTTCCCACTTGAACCCTGATTCTGAAGGAGCTGGAGCAATTACCCAGCCTATCTTATATCTTCCCATTCAGAAGAGGATGGAGTGGGAAAGAAGGTCTGCATTGGACCTCAGATATTCTCTCTAACCCCTTTGCCATGCTTAAGTCACACTACTTCAACCTGAAAAACAGCTGAGGAAAAATTCCTGCTTGAACACTTTTTCCTGGCTTTAATGAGAGATTTTTACAAAGAGAGGAAATAGTATAGGTGAATGCATCTAGCACCCTTTAGGAAAGAGTCACCACCACAGGGATGCTGCTGAAAAAGGATGCCAAATCCTCCCAGACTCTGTACCAGGCTCTTTGAAAGGCTCCTATGAAATAAAGAAGCTGTATAGCCAGTGTGTATGTATATTTCTGAAGGTTATGCTGGATTTCTGCCATACCACAAACCCTGATTAGAATAATTTATAATAAAACGTGAAGCATGTATTCTAGAAATGGATAATGTGATGGGGAAAGAGGGAGGATGAATAACAGAGAAAGCAAATCTGAAGGTTTTCCTGGTCCATAGATGTACCCCAAAGTGTGGATTTACTGCCACTGTCTGTAGGAAGAGGCTACAGTCCTAATTTTTGATGTCAGAGATGACTGTTATAGGATTGGCCTAATACACATACTGTGCACTGCTGTTTGTTTATTTTTTTGCAGTAGGACTTGGGATATTTCAGGTGCTTTCCAGGTGCTTACAGATAATTTCTGCTCCAAGAACTTCACAAATCAGAGAAGCCAGAGGAAAGCAAATGGGTGGGAATTGAGTGCTGAGAAGCAGAATGAGATTCACAGGATGCAGGGCCCTTGAGAGCAGTGCAAGCGTGTGGCAGAGGTGCTGTGCAGGTTAGATGGGGAGGAGGATGCCTGCACTGGCCTTTAGGAAAGAAAAGGGCACCTGGTGTGTCTGGAAAAAAGAGAGATCCTTTTGCTTTTCTTCTGCATTGCAAGTCAGTCTGTGGTCATTTTAGAGCTCCCAACTCCTCATCTCTCTCTTGGATCCTTTCCCCTGTATTTGTCATTTCCCCTGTATGTGTGATGTGGTGGCTTTGTAAATGGAGTTTTCTGTCATGTTCTGTGCAGAGAAATGCTGTGAAAATGGCAGAGCAGGGGACTGAGGCACATGAGGTATGTGCATGCAATATGAGGCTTGACATGGCCAGGGAGAAGTAGCACTGAGGTTTTGCACAAGCATTCTTTGGGGCACGAAGTGTCATCGTCTTCAGTTCATTTTTTTTTGCTGTGATTAAGGCCTTGAGCATGCCTGTAATGCAAAACAGAAAACATAAAGAAAATGTTTTCTCTTCAGCCATCATTCTAGCATGCTTATGTGTGTATGAATCATTCCTCCTCCATCTGGAAGGATGAGATGCAGAGCTCTTTTCTAAGGAGGTATCTAAAGTACATCCTCATAGCAGCCAGCAATTGGCATGACAAAAGGGTTATAGCAAGTGGCTGGCACTTTTCCCATCCATCTTGCCACTGGAAACATAATGCTTTTTGCAATGTGCATGTTCTTCAGGCACCAGCGTGCAGAGCCAGTCCTTGGGACATGCAAACGGAAAAGTTGCGTGCTGTTTGCTTTTGTTTGTGGCACCTCCTCAGCAGCCCAAAAACTGGGAAGAGGAAATAACGCTGATAAACTGTTTTCCTTGATTTAAGCATGATGTGGAGTGGGTGGGAACAGTGGGGTACTCGTGGAACATCCCCAGGTATGGGAAGATGGGCAGCAAAGGATCTGGCACTGCCAGTGTAACATCAAGTGTGGGAGAAGACTTTGTTTTGCTTCTAAGCTTGTATGCTTTGCACAGAACAAGGAAAAATATAGTAGTATTGAGTGCACAAGGAAGAAGTCATCTGTTGTTCATGTGTTTACATACAAGATAGTTTTATCTTGTATGTATTTTGTCTTTCACTTGATTTGCAAGAAGGCCAAGGCCCTGAATCAATTAGTTTAGTCTTAAGTGTTCTTGTGATGTCAAGAAAGGGGTTTACTGAGCTTTTTTTGGTAGAGGAGCGTTTAATGTGGTGTCAGAACAGGCAATAGAAAGAAGAGCCCCTAAATCTCAGTGCCCTGCTTTAACAACTCTTTTGTTACCTTTCTCTTTTGCTGATTGTGACTGGGAATATCCTTGTCTTGCAAGCAGTGGCCAGCTCTGTATGTAGTTCAAGCCTAAATGTAGAAACTGGGTGTTCTTCTGCTGAAGCTCCTTGGGGCACTCTTGAAACTCACCCAATGCATGTCCATGGGATTGGACATGTCTTTGCTGCTTCCTTCTTTTGACGGGTGGTTGGAGGTGAGGTAGGAGAGTCCAGGATTCATTGCCTCCCCTCAGGGTCTTTGGTGCAGCAATGAGCTTGTGTTGGACCCGTTGTTCTCAGAGCTGGGACCAGTGGCTTTTCCTCCCTGGAGAGTGCCTCTGCAGACAGTGAGAGTGCCTCTTTTCCTCCCTGGAAAAGCCTCTCTGCCCCCCATTCCTGCTCTGCTTTTTAACCAGTGTCTGTCCAGCAAGGCTGGCTCATTTCCGCTGCAGGAACTGAGAAGATCTCTCCACCTTATGCAGGATAGTCTGGAGGTTTAGGGCACTGCTCCTGCAATACCTCAGCTGACTTGGATCACAGTGGGAATGGCAGGGAGGAAATCACCAGCCTGTCTTACTGGAGAGCACCAAGTCCTGCTCTGCTGCATGGAGAATGCAGGATGCTTAGTGCCTTGTATATGAAGCACTTCAGGTTTTTGAAGGACAAGTTCTTGTTTTAGTGTGTGGATGGAGAAACTTTCTGCTTCTTTGCAAAGGGTAGGTTCGAGATGCAGCCCTGTTCTTGGCATCTCTTATGAGCTGGCTCTGCACAGTGACATGCTGACTTCACAAGTTCAAAGTACTGTCCTCTTCTTTGGTATACTTGGGGTTTGGGGTAGAGGGAGGTGGCTGGTGGGTCTGTAGGCTTTCTGCTGCAGGGCTTCTCTTCTGAGGTGAGAACAGCTGTGCCCCTTTCCTTTGGAGCTGTTGTGATTGCAGGCAGGAACTGTGAAACCCTCCTGTGCCACCAAAGCTGAACACTGTGTATCTGTCTACTTTTAGGGGCTGCTCTGGATCTGGGATGTAAAATGTCCTAGAAAGACATTCTGCCCTGGAGAGTGAAATCCTCTCGTGTATTAGGGCACAGTGTTAGACTTTGTCTCTGGGGAGAGCTTTTCTTTGACTATGTCTCAAGCTTCTGTGTTTATCGTTTTCTGATATATGATAGCCCTGAGAAGACCCTTCAGGCTGGGATACTTTGTTACTTTCTTTAGCTTCATAATTGCTGTTTATAGTTTAGTGCAATAAACACAATTAGCATTTTTGGCTTATTTCAGGGTGTGTGCTAGCATGTGAAAAGGATTGGATATGTTAACTCTGCCATCTTTCTTACCTGTGCCTGAGATATGATCTGATTGTGATCTTTCCTGGTACGTAACAGCTTTGGAAAGGAAGTAACACTCCCTATATACTTTCAGAAACATTTCAGTAGCTTGACTTCTGTATGCAGTACATTGGTATCAGGGATGAGGGGTGTTGCGTTCAGTCTCTTGCTTTGAAAACTGGCTTCTGGATCCTGCAGAGCACGGTCAGCAGGTGGAGGGTGTTCACATTGCACACTTCACCTGCAGTGTCCAGCTGGGACATGCTCCATGTGTATAAATTCAGTTTTGCTTTTCTCTGTGTCATGGGTCAGAGTTTACAGTCTGGGGACCCCTGAGGCAGAAGAATTGTTCTGCCATGTGTGTATGAGTACACTCAGCAGGTGTAGTTTGTCCTGTAAAGTGTTTGGTATTTTCTAGCCCGAGTCAGCAGTGGCTATTTCCACTTGTTGAGAGGCTGAAGTCCAGGTTCCCATGACCTAAATTGTGCCTAAGGCTCTGTGCTTGAAGGCCAGGAGTCAGATGGAAGGAAATAAAAGATACAGTGGCTTAAATGCAATTTAGTACATGTGAATCTGGCTCCTCCTCTCCTAAAATACCAGTGTGCCAGAAGCATCTGATGTAGGAAACTTCTAGGAACAGGCCAGGCCAGTGACTGTATTTCACTTTCCAAAGTATTTCTAGACATCCCAAACTAGACTTTGCACCTTTAACCCATTTGAATTCTCAAGCCAATCCCTTCAGTGTTAGGCAGAGCAAAGAACCTGATCCAAGCAGTGCTGCTGATTACTGGAAAGGTCCTGACATCTCACTTTACCCTCTGGAGAGTAACTGGAGGGGTGGGGGAGAGGCCTGGAGCTGTGTTAATACATGTGTTGTTTTCTGCCTCTGGGGATTTTTGTTGTTGTGCATTCTCTTGTTTTTCCATCTTAGACAAAATGTGAAAGCTTGTGTTGCAGCTGTGGCCTGGAAGGAGCAGTCAATGCTCTGTTACCCATCAGCACCAGACAGACCTGGTGATGAATGAGGGGGAGTTTTGGGCTCTCGGACAGGGATGCTGAGGTTGCTTTGCAGCCTTCCCAGTGTGCTGGGGAACTGAGCCCTGTCAGGCTTGCTTGTGGCCCCAAAGAGTGTGATCTCTCACTGTGATGGCCCTGGTAATCTCTGACTATCAGTCATCCTCTTCTCATTTGGAGGAACTTTGACTTAATGAGAGATACATCAGCTTGAGTAACTTCTACTTGAAGATACTAAGCTCTGTGAATACTGTAGAATATCATATTCTGACTTTTGAGCCCTTCTGAGTGTAATGCAGTGCTGTTCTTGAAATGATTTGTTTCAACTATAGGGCCAGTTTTAATAGAACTATTGAAGTATATGTTGCTGTTCATCATACATCAGAAAGTGAAGTTCAGTGAATAATGAGTTACCACGGGGCACCACAATGAGATAAGAACTCATCATAGCTTTGCAATGAATGGTAATGTCATTAAAAGAAAAAAAAAAAAGGCTTTTTGTCTATAAGCTTAATTGGAAAAGCCAGAAATCTTGAGTGGAGATTTTTAGCATGCTGACCAACTGAAATATATTGTAATACGAGCAAATTTATGTGTGCAGAGGGTGTCCAAGATTTTGATTGCTGCATGAGACACATGGCTTTGGGATATTTTCCTATGTATGCCTTTTGTGTAGATAAGTGACTGTACCTGATTTTTGGTCCTGGAGGGAAAATGTACTCCCTTATTACTGAGCAGCTTTCCAAGATGCAGCAGTTGTCATTAAAACTAAGCAGTAGACCACGGAGCTGAATTTGAACGTTGGGGACTTTTTTTTTCCCCTAAACTTTTAATAGCAATGACTTGCAGTTATGTCATGCTGTAGTTTTAAAGTGTGCAAGGCACTTTGGCTCATTTATGTTCTCATTCAAGTTTCTAATGTGCACACAGAAGCAGCTGCTTTCTGGGATTGCTGATAATATGGAATACTGTGAGGATGGCCAGCCCTTGGTGTGTACAGGGATATCAAGCCCTCCCTCCTTCACTGAGTTTTGCAGCAAAGCCATTCTGCTCGAATTTCCTTGTCTGCAGAATGTGGGGTCCCCACCCTGCAGTTTATAAAATATTTTAAATAAAAAATTTTAAGAGGAATGATGTGCAAGATCCATGTCACTTTTCTTCCCTTTGTGGTGCTTACTTTAAGTCATTGCTTTTAGCAAGTAGAATCATTGTACCACAGTGGTCTCAGGCACAGTTAAGCAGGACACCACAATCTGCCCATCTGCAGCAGCTCTGCTGGAAAGGTCTCATCTGCAGGAGCCCTTGTTTTTTGCTCTTAAGGATGAAATGCAATTGAGCATCTGGTGAAGTCTGCTCTATGGTAGAAATTAATAATAAATATATACCTGGGGACTTTTTAATCATTAGTCTTAAATTGATTATTTCCTACCAGTTGTAGGACTCCAATGAACTGCTTTTTCTTCCATAAGAAAAAATATCCTTACAGCCTTAAGGTTTGGTGAGCAAATGCAACACTACTGGTAAGATGTGGCAACAATAGTGCATGAAGAGCAGTGTGAGGAAAAAGACAACTTCCTGTTCTGTGGTGTTCCTGATTTTTTTTTTTTCCCCTAATTACATGGAGTTGGAAGAGTGATCTGGTAGGATGTGAATGTTGCCATCCAGTAATAAGAATTGTGGTCATGGGTGCCATGCCAGCATGAAGCTTCAAGAGACTGATGTGTTTTGGGGGACAGACCAGGAATAATTCAGGCCTGCATATGGCTTTCTCTGGTAGAAAGGTAAGTTAAGGGAATGTCTGCAAAGCTAGTGCCCAAAGCTGGAATTGTGCTCCCTATTCCAGTTAAACCAATGTGTAAACAAACCAGTTCACTTGATGTTCCCATTAATTTGGACTGCTTACCTTTCCAGTTTTTCTAGCTTGTGATTCGAGCAGAATGAGCCAGTAGGAAAAATGACAGTCTGAAACTGGCTTGGCTTGTCTCTGGCTCTCCCCAGAAAGCCAGTTCCTTTTCTACCACCAACATAGGGCCTGGCTCCATAGCTATTGTTCAGGACACCTGAGACAGCAAGATCATCTGCCACTGCCTAGAAAAGGACAGCAAGGAAAAACTTTCAATCCTTTGCCAGCTCCTTCTGCATCTTTCTACCTGCTAAGGCCTTTCTCCACCGTACAAATGGCGTAGCAGCTGTGGCTTGAAAATCCCTGGGGCTTTCCCCTCACCCTGGGGTATTTAACTGTGTCCAGCCCTGGCACCTTTACAGGCACAGGCAGCAGAAGCTGTGTGTGGGGCCAGTGTCACTGTTCAAAGCAGGCTGGCCTCTGGGAAGACAAGTTGTGCCATTTTTCTGACTTGAGGCCTTCAGGCCTGCGATTATCTTGAGCCTCTTGTCCCTGAAGAAGGGAATACCATGAAGAAGTCTTTCCTTTTAAATGGGGAACCAAAACTTGGATTACTGAGGGATCTCTGGGACCACTTGGTTTTCCCACTGTGTGTGAGGAGGAATGGTAAGGAGAAGGAGCCTGTACTCAGTACAGCATTTAATTGGATTGTGTAACTCCAGTGTAGCATGCTCATGACGTGTGTTTCTGACTTCACTAAGAACCACTGAAGTTGCAAAGCCCCTCAGTGTCCACTCTGTTTTGGGAAGTCCAGACAAGCTTCTGGCTGAGCAGTCAACAAGTCCACAGAGTCCCTTTGGTGTTTTGATGCCTGTGGAAAGAACAGTTGGCAGTAGAAGTAATTCTCTGGCTTTTGTTGCTGACTGTGACAAAAAAAGTCAGCTTTTTTGATCTGCAATGATGCCAAGGCTGTGTGCAGGCTGGATAATGCAGCCAGTGATCTTTCCCCGGTGCCTTGCATCTTTGGAAAGAGATTTTATTGGTATTAAAGTAGACCTTAACCTTTCATGGAATCTGGTTGAATTCAGAGGTCTGCAGCTGTCAACTGAGGGCTGCCTTCTAGTCAGGCTCACTTCACCACCAATTTTTATATGGCTCTGCATGGGGCAGTAGTAGAGATTTTGATGTTCTGTATTCTTCATACATCACTCTATGCTTTGGTGTGCTGCCTGTGTATCAGTGGATACAGCTGGAATGCTTGCCTACCAAAAGTGTTTCCTTTTTCCCTTGTTATTGCTAGAAGCCATTCTCAAATATGTTTTGCCAGACAAAATAAAATGAAACCTGTGAATCCCAAACCCCAAGATTTACTCTAGGCTCTAGTGGGAGAAATGAAGCAGATTGCAAATTCCCAGAAAGTTGTTTGAATGTTCTGTGAGGAATACCACCCGAGAAAGGGGTATTCTTGCTTCTTTAGACAGAACAAGAGATCAACTGAGACCATTTTCTCTAGCCTTACATAGCAGTGTAAAAACAATTCATGGGAATTTTGTTTTTGACTAGTTAGCAAGTTGAGGAGTCGCAATAGAAGTTATTAGAGCTGTGATTAACTGTGTTGCTTTTGATCTTGTGGCTGAATCAAAAATGTGGATTGGCTCGACCTGAAACATGAAAAGTTTATTTTGCTAACATGAAAAATTAAGATTTTGGCTAATCTCAAACCCAAGTATTTTGAATTGTCCAAAGTCTTGTAGGTTGAAGAGTGATTGAAAACAATTTTCTGGTTTCAGGGAAACAAGAATATTTATGGTTATTCACTGAATTCTGATTTATTTCAGTCCTCTTGAATCCACATTTTGCGGAATACAACCTGGGAGAGGGAAATGGAGCTGCAGTTCCCCCAGAGTCTCTCTTGTATCATGAGAATGAAATCACAACTTTTCAGCTCCCTTTCTCAAGGCAGTGCTGTACACATCTCTGTGATAGTCCTCCAGACCAAAAAACTTCCCAGCATTGATAACAGACAGATAAAACTGAAAGTCTGTCACAGTGAGAAACAGAGCTTTTTTTCTTTTTTCCAAAGAGCAATGGGCATGTAGAAGGCAAGTGAAAATAATTCCCTAATGAAAAAGCAGTAAAATTGCTGAAGAGGACAGCTAAACAAAGGTCAAACTGAAGTCTGAATGGAGACAGAGGCTAAACCTATTTGCAATACATACAGAGTGCAGGATGAAATGTAGGTAACCAGCCCGAGGAATATTACCATGCATAGATAATACATATATGGGTAGATAATACATGCAAACATTATTTTATGAAGGCCTGTCGTCAGAACAGATTGCAAAGCTTGGACTGCACACAGGAGTTCAAAAAGGTGTAGCTGCAGAACATAATACCAAAGTTGCCACAGAAACAGAGCATTGTTTTCAAGAACACAAGAAGCATATTAAGGAATAGTGGATTCAAGAAGTTGTGTGAGATACTGATACAGGTCCTGGCATTCCAGCAGTGTGTATGATCCATGCTGCATCCCGCTTTTCCCTGAGATATGAAGGAAAAGGAGAAGGTGTTAAAAGTAAGGGTTGACAATTCAATGTAGTTATCAACCAAGTTATTAGCATATGGTTCTGGTGTAAAGAAATAAATGTTATTTTGAACTGTTGTCTGTATACAGAAGGTCTAGAAGAGGCCACCTTGAGAATGTGGTTACATGGGGAAGGTACAGAGATGAGGAGGCTTCCAAAAGAGGAAATCATGTCTAGACTTCAAAATGCCAGTTCTCAGTTTTGTTTTAGGTGGTGATATCCTGTCTGGTATCTTTGAGGAGAAATAACTGAGAGGAAACAGTCAGTGACATGTAAGGAGGAGGCATGTATCATTTCAGAGTAAAAGTTCCTAAACTTTTATATTGAAAATTGTCTCCAACCCTCAAAATTTGTCACAACATGTATTTCATTATAGAGTATCAATTTAATACCACTGGCCAGCAGTGATGGAAAGTGTTCTTGTGAAGGCTGTCTGAAAGGTCTTGACTAACTTGCATGCTGTAGTCAGTATGCCTTCTTCATTAATTTTTATGTTAAAGGTTAAATATTTTGGTTTCTTTCACATTTTAGCTATCTTTGGGGTTGGAATGTTTACGCCAATTCTCAGCTTGGTGTTTTTATAGTTAACTTGATAAATGTAAGTAAAATATAGAACATTGGACCTATGGAGTAAAGTTCACTATTACTGATAGTTCAAATTAAGTTCCCCCACTTTTGCATATTTTCTGTGTGCACTGTACTTCTGATGTTGAGGGGGGGGATCTCAAACCCAGTACTTCCCTAAATGAAGAGGAAAATAATTATTTATGTTGTTTGTGGTTAACCTACAGAGTACTAATGGTCTCTAAAACCTCTTCAGATAATTGACTCAATAGAAACTTTTGAAAAATTATTTAAACTTGAAAGAAAAGTTCCATGGGAAGAGAGGACAAGACGGAGTTAAAATCATCAGGAGGGTGAGTTGGTGTGTAGGTGAAGATCCTTTTGTAATCCATTCATGGGAAGTAAGAAGGCAGAGGAGTGTGTATTTAAGTGCTAAGGGAAAGAAGCCATTAAGTGGAATCAAAAATCTTCAGTACAGTTAATTCTTTCACTCATATGACAGTGGCAGTCCACACTTCAATGCAAATACTGGAAACTTCACCCGAGGTGCCAATAATTCCTTTTTATATTCCTCAAATTCAAATATTCTGGAGTGTTTTCCCAGGCAAAAATGACAGTGTAATACTTAAAACTTGAAGTGGAACCTTACAGCCATTGAAATAATTATGTTTGTGCTATATAAAAGTTGTGCTCGAAAACTGGATTTGGTGCCATTGTGTCATTGTGAAATGTATTCCTTTGCAGAGAACAACCTAAATGAACAAAAAGTTACGAAGAAGTCACACATGATTGGATTTCTTTTTTTTGTTGTTTGTTTGTTTTGGGGTTTTGTTTGTTTGTGGTTTTGTTTGTTTTTGTTTTTCCTCTGGACTATTAATGGTTTAGAATATTTTGATACAGAAAGTTCAATTAAGTAATTGTGCTTATACCTGAGCCAGGGCTCTCGTAGTCTTAGGAGACGAAGTTACTCTGAATGAATGAAGTTACTCTGAAAGCTTATATAGTCCTAGTAAAACGTGGCTATTTCTTCTATTCTGTCAAGTATTTAAATTTTCACCTCAATCCTTTTATGGATGGACAGGCATTAGGGTTTTTTAAATTATTTGACTGTGGAAACTTCTTTGCAGGGATTTTAGGGGTATCCTAAGCTTTTAATTATGTTTTCATCCACACTGGGATAGTTCTTACAAGAAAACTGGCAGCGTTTCCCTCTCTGTGCTTCTCTATTTCTCAGAGAAGAGCCGTATTTTTTTTCTGTCATTGTTTTTATTTCTGGTATCTCAGTGGAAAATAAAAGCCAGTCTCTTTTCCCCCACATTTGTGTGTGCCCACAAGCAGGCACGCGTGCACACTCTTCTCATGCACGCAAGCACACACAAGGAATTCTTGCTTGTGCACAGCCAAAAGAGGCTGGACCCGGCTGTCTTCAGCTCAGTGGAAATTGGCACCATCCCATCTCCAGTAAACAACAGCCTGACGTCAGCTCACGCAGCGGTGATAGCAGCAGAACTTGAGAGATTTTTCAACTGGCCGAGCTGTTGAAAGGCTATCGCTGGGTTTGATAATCTCTGGCTGCACTTGAGAGGATTTGGTGCAAAGATGGGGGGAGGAATTGTTGGTTAATGACAGAAATAATAGAGCAATTCCTGATAACTTCATATGGGGTGGAGAGGTGATTTTTAAGTCTTGCACCAAAGGGTATTTTGATTCCCAGCTCATCAGCTGCAGTCGTTCTCTCCCCAGGTTCTGAAATCCTGGCTGCTCTGTAGAATTCACAATCGTGCCCTGTTGGAAGTTGGAGAACAATTAAAGTGCTGTAGAACAGTCAATCAAGCAGATGATGAAATCTGACTTTTCTAATGTGTTGAATTAAGCACTTTTATTATGATTTCAATTCCTGATGTTTGCTTTATTCAGTTGTAGATGTAGTTCAAAGAACCTGAGCCTGGCAATGCTAAGATATTTGCTGGTTTCTGTATATTCCATTTCTTTTAGGAGGATATTCATCATTGAGGCCCCGCATTGTGGCCTCAACACCCAGAAAAGATATTATTGAAAGATACTTGGTTATTCATCATTATCAAATTAAGCTAGAATAAAGGGACCATTTTGCGGTACTGGTTTCAGATAAGGCCTTCAGAAAAGTACCTGTCTTCCTGAAATGATACCAACTCCTTGACTGCAAAGTTATAGTGAAGACTTGCATTTCTGAAACAGAGCCACTATGACTTAATTACAGCTGGTTCTCTTCATAACCCAACAGTTGAAAGAGACTTTTCTATTGTTCAGTACTACTGCTGAAAACACATTTCCATTATGAACTTAGAGTCTTCCTATGCCAAAATCAACAGTTAAAAATGAATGGTTTGCTCTGGTAACAGGAAAAACAAACATGAAAATCATTGTGTTGTGTGACAGAAAATCAGAATGTTAAAGTAAAAGAAGTTGATAAACCTACCAGAATAACTATCTGATGGGCTGTTCTTGAATCAAAGACACTTCCAAGCAAGTATTTCAAGGACATAAATAATAGTGCATCAACTTCTGCTTTGTTTCTTGTATGGCTGCAAAGATAGCAAAAAGTTCATGTTCCATTTAGGTCCTGTCACCAGGGATTTAAGAGTTTTGTGAAACCCTGGAAAGGAATGTGAATATCTGCCAATATTAACATTTTTAATGTACACATTTTTACATCTGCTTTTAGGGTACATTCAGACTAGGTTAATCATAAAATCTGTCTTAGCAGGGAGGGACAAGAATGCAAGAGGGAAAGAAAAATTGGACTCTTTCTAGGACTATGTCTGTCCTATTAGCAGTTTTTGAGCCTTTTGACCAAATCTGATGGGGATGCACAAGTCTCAAAAGTTCACAGCTTCTGTGAAAGTGGGCAAGAAAGCGAGGACCTGTCTGAGCCTATACTTCTTGGTGAATTCATAGTCACTGGATATCTCATAGCAATACAACTGGGATTGCTGATCTTGAAGAGGGGAAGGAATGGGTGAGCAATGGATCTTCAAAAACCAGGGAAGTCCTGGATTTCTGTGAGTCTGACTGTCCTTGGAGACTTGTGTGGCTGATTGACATCCTGTTCCCCAGAGGGGCTGGCATGTGGCAGGGCTTGACTGCATTTGATTTATGAGAAAAGCCCAGGACAATTTTAGAAGAGACCAAAAGCCAAGCTGTCAGAAAGCTTGCGCTTGAGAGCTTGCAGTAGCAGAATAGTTGACAGCTCAGGTAAGGAATTTGTTCAAGAGAAGTTGGCTGGAGCAAAACTCTCAGACTTCTCACACTTGAGGGCCCACATGCAACTCCGGTATCACAGCTTTGGCCCTGTGCAAATGTGAACTTGCCAGCATGTAGGAGAAGGGCAGACCTCCTCAGCTGTCCTTCCTAGGCAGGTGTGACACAGGCTGGGCAGCATGACCTGTATACAAACTTTGGAACAGGTTGCCTTAGGTCTGTTTATGACCTCTTTCCTTCTCTGTGGTGGTAGGCTCTGAGACAATGCCTTCCCTGCAGCCTGCCTCCTTTTCTGGGCTTGTGTCTGCAGAGAGAAAAGTGGGACTTGTAGCCCTGTGAAATTTTTACAGTGGCTGTAGCTGAGCAGGGGTCTCATCCTAGGTCACTTCAGCAGTACTGAGAGTACTTGTCACAACCCTGAGCAGAACTTCCTCTTCTGAAAACCAAACCAGCAGCTCACAGGGGTAGTTAATCTCTCGGCTGCAGCCTCCCTGAAGATGATGTTAGGCCATAATTGGGAGGAGATGTGCAGTAGAAAGGTCCTTTATGTTGTTGTTTTGTTTTTTTTTCCCCCTTGCCTTCCTTTACTGTCTCTCTTCTTGTTTAACCAGCCTGCTACTGCTCTAAATAGGGAGATCAGGTGGTGGGGAAGGGCTGTACACTTCTCTCTGCCTCCAAGTGGGTAGCACTTGCATTTGCTGCCGGTAGTAGGAGTTCGGCAGAATTGCTCACACTAGCCTTGACCTAACACAGAAGCCAGAGACATGTTGTAGCATGTTTCCTCTTGCTGGAAACCTTCAGAATGGCCTTTGGGATACTCAGCTCTGCTTGTCTCAGCATGTAACAAAGTTTACTGGATGGCTGTTGAGGTTATGGTTCACTCTGTGTCAAGAGAAGTTACATTTGGCTTTAGAGTGGCTAGGTATCCAATAATACAGATTTTTAATTAGTTGAAAAAGATCTTGAATTTGCTTTTGGTTTTACGGAAAAAGCTGTAAAAAGGCTCCCAAATAGGCTGGTTTGCTATCAAGGTGTAATTTTGGAACAGCTTTGTCATGCATCTGAAAGGAATTATCCTTCTCCAAAGATTCAGAAACATCTTGTGGTCAGCCCCTTCAAAGTAACATTTCAAGGCTTCTAAAGAAATGATGCTGAGGGCATCCTTTTGCTCTTAGGTGATTTTGGATCCTTGCAGGTTGATATTTTCAAGATTTTTGTTTAACATAAAGGGCTAAAAAAATGAAAGAAAAGTAGTCAAGCTGAAGTTCTTTTTTAATGTCTTCTCAGTACTTGGAGATGTTACATGCTCCTTCTGTGCTCCTGAAATGTTACAACTTTTCTGAATAGTAAGGAATCATCATAAGGATGGTTTCTCCCAATGCTTGATCACAATGTGAGATGCAATGCACAAATAGCTCTGGGCAAGACTGAGGCAGGGAGGATTCTTACCAGCCTCTGCCACTGGAGCCTTACAGGAGCTGCTCCCAAACCTGTTCTGTGTCTGCTACAGCACACACATCAGTGAATTTAACAAGGCAGAGGGCAGTCCACAGAAAAATTTGGGAATTTGGGGTTTTCTTGTTTCACTTCTGCGAAGTGAAGGAGCAAAACAACTTTGCAACTCACATTGACTTTATCTAAACTCAAAAAAAAAAACCCAAAAAAAAACCAAGAACATTTCCCTTGGCCAGGTCCTCACATCTATCATACTGGTATAAAACATGGGTGTCCAGCTGAAGAGACCAGCAAAAGCAAAAAGGAGGGAGGCACAGTGATCCTGTTTCACAACTTAGAGATAACCACCATAGCTTGCTCCTTCCTTTTTTTATTCTCTCTTAATTATTTCTCCCTAGTGGGCAGGGAGTCCTGTGGAGCATGTGATGCCTTCACATCCTCCCTTGCTCATGTCTCATTGAATGGGAGACCCATCCCACCCAGAAGGATCCCAAAGTTCAGACATTTCATCGGACTTGAAAGGTTCTCCTTCTTGTTTGGTCATTTTAAGGGTGGTGTCAAGCACAGGAACTTTACTGATTTCTTCTTATTGGCAATGCCATGAAAGCCCATAATGGAAGAAGAAATAAAGAAAACCAGAGCAGAGAGTGGGGTAGACTGATGAGCAGGAGAAATTGGACTTTTATGGGTCTACACTGAGCAGAACAGGGATTTGTGTGCTATTTAGACAGTCGGGTAAAAATACACAGCCCTCTGTTGGCTCCATGGTACTGCTGTTCCCTGTTGAGGCCCCCCAGTTTTACCTGTGCAAATTCCTTGTGGATTTTTTCTTTTACCTGAAATAAAATAGCATGATTTGGAGGGGGGAAAAACCACCAAAAAACCCAAAAACCATACCCCAACACATAGACAAAAAAAATTTCTTGCAACTGAAATATGTGTTTCTATCACTAAAAGCTCAGTTTTTTCATTACTACAATAATGTGTTGATTTGAAATGGCTGAGTGGCTTTAATTATAATACTTATTTTATTTTCCTTTTTGGTAGCAATAATAGTCAAGCAACGGCATGCCGACAAAGGCAGCTTTGAACGAGCAGCAAGGCTGAGAGGTGCCGTCCTGCTCCCTCCCCCCAGCCCCATCTCCCAACTCCTGACAAAGAAAACAAGTCGCTGCCTCTTCAAGACTTTTCTTGTCCTTTCTGTTCGTGACAGGCGTAAGTGTTAGTAACATCTGCTGGCCCGAGCTCGCTTCCTCCTGCTGTGCCGGGCTCTGGCAGGGCCGTGCGGAGGAGCCAGGAGCCTGTGCCAAGCACGGAGCGTGGCTTTGCCGAGCCAGCGCTGAACTCAGCGGAGCTGTGCCGGCGATAGCCGGGCACGGGCTCCGTGCACCTGGCAGGGTCTGCCCGGCTCCTCCGGCCTTCTCCGGCCCCAGCTCTCACAAGTGCGGCTTGTCGGCTTTTTCTCCTTGTGGATAATGAATGTTATTTTAAGTAAAATAGCCAAGGGGGATAAACAGATCAACATGTGATTCTGAAAACATCTTCTATGAGCTTTGACTTAGAAAGTTACTATAAATTAGACGTTACAGAGAATGCTTTTCTTTCACAATTTATTCTTTAACTTGTTTCTGCCTTTCAACAATGTTTTGTGGTTCACTAGGTGGTGGGGTTTTTAGTGGGTTTTTTTCCTTTACTCTGTCAGATTTCCTTGGTGGTGGCAGTATTTTCCAGAGCAAACTGAAGGGTAAGTATATATGTATATAATTTCACAGGGACATAGAATCTGTGAAGACAGATGCAGACCCTGCTTTATTTTGTAATTGTTTGCTTCAAAGTTGGCTAGCTTTCCCTTTGGATGAAATGGACAAAAAGTATTTGGGTTTTGCTTTTTTAAAGTAAGGCATAGGTTTTCTCTTCCTTAGACTGGTTGGTTGAATACTTTTTATTTTTTTCATCAAATTAAAAGAAAATAATTAAAGGAATATGTGGAGATTTGGTCTATTTCATGTCACATGAGTGGTCAATGGGAAAAAATTATGTGCATCTAAGAGTAAAATTTATCTTAGACTTGTCAGATCCTAACAAGTAGTGATCTTGCTACTTGCTCTTAGGTTGGCAGTAATGTGATGCTGTGCTTCAGATCTGTTTTTTGGGGGATGGACGGGGAGTTCCTGAGACTATTTTATGTGCCATTTCCTGATGTGAGAATTTTTAAGGACTCTTGTAATGATTTATCTGGATATTTTCTTCTATCAACATCAAAAGGCAGCCTGAAGTTACACTATCCTTACTTCACTCCAATCAGCCTTATAGAATAATCCAGTTGTTTCTTCTTTCTGAGTACACAAAGAGTGTGTATGGCAATGATCCTGGAGCCTGCAGGCAGCTGCAACAGAAAAGGACTTCCGTGGCTTGCTTTTGCTTTCTCTTCCTGTCCCCTCCATTTTCATGTATGTTTTTGAGGAGGCTGAGTTTTTAATAGACTACCTAGTGCAAGATCAGGGGAAAGTGAAACTGTATTTTGGGGCTTGTTTTGTTAGTTCTTTTGGTTTTCATATAGCGTTCTATCAAAGGTACTGTTCTCTTTAATATTAAAAACAACCCAGTGGATGGATAAATTAAAGATGTCAGTCAATAAAAATTAAAATCTGAATTTTATCTGTAGGAAATACTAATGAGAGAGAAACTGAGGATGTGTCCCCCTCAGCTCTGTCCCCTGCAAAATGCCAAGCATCATCACTCTGGCATCATTTAGAAGTAACTTTGTAGTGCTTCTAAGTAGCTGAAAGTGAAAAGATTAGAAATCAGGTTGATGATACAGTTTCTTTTCAAATGCTTTCTCTAAATGTTTAATACTGTGTCCCTGAGGAAGTCCCATTATTAAAGCTGCGTGACTCTGAAATCACCTTGACTCTGTGGGGGCGATATTTGAGAGTTCTGGGGATTTTCCTCATCTGACTCTCAGAGTTCCCTTTTGTTGCAAGGATTAAAAAGGTTTTTTGTGAAACATGTCCCTCGCAGAGTTTGTGTCATCTCCAGTCAAGTCAGATTGACAGGGGTGGCAGGAATTACCCCATGTACACTAGGTATATAAACCAAATCATGTTATTAACTGAGACTAAGGATTGCTGTAAACTTTTCCCAAAGGATTTTGGAGCTCGTTCACAAACAAACACTGAGGAAGAGTTTTGGTGCTTTCCAGGCACCTTTCCCCCCGTGTGACATTAACAACACTAACAAAAATAACTCAAGAGTGCATACTTCTAATAGACTTAATGACAGAGACCCTAACACACTTTGCCCTATGGACACTTCTGTGGGGGAGCTGTTCCTCTCTCCTCTGCCACAGCCTGGTGTGGGGTGGGACATGGCAGCTGTGTGACAGCATGGCAGCACACCAGGCATTGGGATAAAAAGTGGAACAATTTCACTCCATCCTGTAGAAACGGTGAAGAACTTCACCCGAAACAGGAGCTGATAAAGACATGAGAGTTCAGCAGTTGGCTGGCTGGGAAGTTTCATTTCTCTGCAGAGTGCAGACTGTTGGTTGTTGGCTGGTTTTTTCTCTCCTGAGTTACAAAAACTTACTTGTTCTTTCCTTCAACTTTCCTTACTCCAGGTTTGGTTATAGGGCAGCCAGTGAGCCAAGGCATGGGGTGTGCAGGGTGAGGTACAGGGTGCTCTGTTTTATCCTCTCCTCTGTGGATGATGTGGTATCAGCTTTGAAAGCAGAGCTGTGTGTGTTGCATAAGGGTGTTGCATGTCTCCTTCTGTGTCTGCTCAGAGCTGTGAGGTACCGTGCTGCAGATCTGCACAGCAGCTTCCCTGGGGGTAGGTAGGCAGTCCATGAGAGAGCAGAGCAGTGCTGCTACATCTCTACTAGCTCTAGTATCTGCAGCACTTGGATCTTTCCCCGGGGGCCTCTCCTTTGCGTATTAACCCAACCTGACCCTGCTTGCCTTGCAGGAACTGCCTAGATCACAGCTAAAGGGGGTATGGCTGTAGGCATGAAAGTGTAAGGTCTGACACTGATGGTATCAATGAGCAGGAAGCCTTACACTGCTCTATGTGTTCTTAATGAATGCTGAAGACAAAATATTCATACATTTCCTTTTTCATTTGTTACCAGTACAGCATGTTTAATAGTTTTTTGAAAACTGTGATGAAAAAGAAAGACCAAAACCCCTTTACTAAACCATTAACAAAGCATTCTTCTTAATCTGTGTGGACATAAATATGGGCAGAATACCCTTACAGATTTCTGACTGGGTCATTCAGTCTTAAATTGAAGTGACGTCATTCTGGGGGGGTCCAAGGAGCTCAAGCCTTGAATTTTTTTCTTGCCATGGTTGCTGATGATTTTTATACTATTAGCAAGACTTCTGGTGGGTGATATACCAAAAAGTTTGCAGTGGCAAAAATTACTGATGAATTTAGTGAGGGAAAGCTGTGTGCATGGAGGTCCCAAGGAGAAGAGGATGTCTTTGGATATTTGTTATTTCAGCTTGAGCTTTGGTGTGCAGTTTGTCTGGTCCTTTGAGCTGCCACTCTCTGACAGTGAATTCACATTTCAGCTTTTTTCAGTTGATTTGATTTTGCCTAACAGGTCGAATTTTTTACTTACTTATGATCAGACAGCACTGATGGGTTTAGGAAAGCTGATTTTGGGGTAAAACTCCAAGTGTAAAGTGACTCTTTGTGTTTAGGTATACATGAGCACAGAAATATTTTTAGTGACATGTGTTCCTTCTAGAAGTGCATGCTCTTCTCCAAGATTTGAGCTTGGTTGGTTGTATATACCAAAACCACTTTCTCTTCTGTTTTCCTCTTTCTGTTCCAGAAACTGGTCAAAGATCTGTTTGATTTCAGGTTTCTTTTTATTTTTTTTTTTTTTTTAATGGACAGATTTCAGCAGTGATTTGAAAGGTGCCTGACATAGAAGTTAGGCATAAATGTCACAAAATTCAGTATCTGTGCATGATTTCAAATCTAAACCACAAAAAACTGAGATTTGCTTTCAGATTTAAAGACAACTCAAACTGCAAAGCAAGGCAAAAAGAAAGTCTGGTATTTCTAATGCTGCTGAAGTTCCTGCAGTTTTTGAAGCCACCAGCTACTAAAACATGCTAATTACTCCATGGAGATGATAATGTTTTTGGGAAGTCAGCTGAACAGTTGGCATGAAACCTGGGCCCTGAAAAGTCAGCTGCTACTGACTGTAATGGAGTCAGTGTCACTTGCTGACCCTTTTTAAAAAGAGTTTAGGCATGATGTGTTAAAGGGGTAGAAGATGTTTTCCTTCCCATGACAAGATATGGGTGTGTGACTACAGGAGTTGCCACTGCCCAGAAGCAGAGACTTGGGGTAATTAAGCAGGAGCACAGACACCTAAAGAGGGAGAGAATTTCCAATAACTAGACATACAAAATTAAACCAAACTGGTGATTCTAGTTTCAGGTAGTGACTGTACTGGTTTTGCATGGCAGAGACAGTGTACACAGGGAGTGTTAGGTTATAGTGCCTGCAGTAGCTTTCCAAATACCACTCAGACAGCCACAATTGATTGATTTTGCGCCTCTAATTTTGACTTCTTTGATCAGCAGGAAAAGCAGATTCCTCTAAGCCAAGGGGACTGTACCCCACCATCTTGCAGTGGTAGAGCTTGGTTCTCTCCAAACTTTGTTGTGAGTTGCCGTAGCATGTGTGACTCATAGCCTAATGAAACAGTCTCAAAAAGAATACAATCTCAGCATTAGTTGTGTTTTTACTAAGCATATCCAAGTATTTTCTATCTCTTGGAGAGTCAGATATGTGGTTTTAAATTACCTGCTTGCCTAATATTAGATTGCCAAACCATCAGTGATATCTGTCATGAATGTGCCAGGACTGGGTTGTCCTATGAGCATGCTGAATGGCTGGTTTGGAAGGGGAAATTTCTGTCAAAAAGTACCTGCACTTACATGTTAATTGGGCCTTCACTTCTTAGATGTGCATATCTGTGTAAGTGTATGAGAAAAATCAGCTAAGAACCATAATCTTATGGTTCTCTGTGTGGGTATAATGGAGGAAGGAAGCTTTTTTATTATTACTTTTTTTTCTAAAATTTATTTTGCTTAGTAGAATAATGTAAGGAGGTTCAGCCCTGTGTTTTCAGTGAATAACTACTTGGTAGTGAGACAAAGTAATGAAAAAACATCCAGTTTTTGGGGATACTGTGCATGTGAAATAGAACATTTTTGCATACTGAGTAGGATGCTCCGAGGCATGTGTAGTCTTTGAGGCTTTTTTTGTTCCTTTTACATATGGGCCTTGGTGAAAAGTCAGACCTACTATAGGTTAAATTTCCATTTGTGAGACTCTTGTTTCTAGCCTTGTTGGGCTCTTAAATGTACTAACTTGTCCCTTTGAGCCTCTGTGTGTGGTGCAGAGCTGTTTATGCATCCCACACTCCCGTTTGCTCACCAAAAGCCATCTGATGCCCACAGAAGTATCTCTCCAGGCCAAGGTGCTCTTAAATAGAAGACCTGATTTTGATTGTTTGGTACCTGGAGTTTTATGACCATAAACTGTTGAGAGAATATTGATAACTTCTGATATTTTCTTTCCTTAGAATTAGCTTGGGTTTGGATGTGTTTGCTTTATTTCTTGTCTATATTATATCGTTATATCTATATAAAGTCCATCTTATCTCTGCTGCTCCAAATTTGTCATTATTATGCTATGCTAACACCTTTTTTTGGCTTCTGAAGCTGCCTTGTGTTGCTTTTGGGCTTACTGGTTTCTTCAGAGGGAAAAACTTTTTGGTTAGTACTTAATCTACTCAGTAGCATAGGTGCTTTGCGGAATAATTTTTTATAAATCCAGTGGACTGGAATACAGGAGAGGGAGAGCAGGGGGTGTGTGGGATGGGAAGACAGATCAGATCTGAGTTGAGTGCCCAGCCTTTAAACATTCCCTTTGCTCTCTTGCATTTGCTGTCTAATTCCTGAGGATTGTATTTCCTTTTCCCATCCCTCTGACATATCTGTTTAGCTTGTAAGATCCCTGGCACAGGGCTGTGTGTCCAGACATGGATGTGTGTGCAGAGCCGGACCCCCACGAATCTCCGGGTTCAAGAGGAGGACAGCAGTGACAGCATTGCCATCCTGGAGCTGCAGTGGTTATATTCCCATCCTGGGAGCTCCTGTACTTGAGGCTGCTTGTCTCTAGGTAACTCCTCAGTGTAGGAACAAGAAAATCTCACTCCTCTGCAAGTTGCTGCAGCACATCCTAGGAGCATTGTGTCACATCCAGCCCTCTCTTTCCCGGGGCTCCCTGATCCCTTCAGCCCCTGTTACCCGCACACCATCTGAGGGAGTAGTGCTGCTTACCTGGGAGCCCCAAACTGCGTGAACCAGACCCACTTGGGTGATTCTTCTGTCTCTCCTTCTCTGGTGGGGTTTAGGGGATTTGCTGGCCTGTCTGCAGGTGTTAAAGGTTTCGCTGTTTCACCTCTGTCTTGCTGCATTTTCCCCTGAAAGCAGTGTAGTGCTGCAGCTGCCTCTGGCTTGGGCTGGTGTTACCTGAGTGCTGCTGTGAGGTCTCCTGGCCCTCTCCATCTCTGGGCGAACTACCTCTGTAAAGTTATCTGCTGTAGCTGCCTTACAACTGCAGGATGCTTTTCTATTTCCCTTCCTCCTGCATCCTTCTTACCTTTATTGGGTAGCAGGACGTAGGTGTTCTCTGGAGTGGGTGCTTTCCTCCCGTTCCCTCGCTATCAAGCGCTCATCACATGATAGCAGACCTCACCCAGAGCCAGGCGATCAGAGCGCGTCGGCAGCTGGCACTGCTCCCGACTCTCCGGAGCTGGCAACTGTCCTCTTTTCTTTGAGCTCTGATAACGGGAGCAGATTAGCGGTGGGAGCAGCCGGAGCACTGCTTTATGGGGCTTTACTCCTGTATACCTCCGGTTTTCCACAAATCTTGCCAAGTGAGTTTCCTGATTGTGGGCTATGTCATTCGCTGTGCTCCCCTTCCCTGCCCCCACCCATTTCCTGACATCACTTTAGATCCGGCTGTAGCACTGGTCCGGTTCTGCTGGAGCACTCCACCCTGCACTTCCGAATGCAGTAAATCTTTCTGGCCGTGAGAGTCATACGGTGTGTGGAGCATGAAAAGCTACAAAGCTTTGTCAAGCTTGGGAAAGAAATCCTCAAAAAATAAGGGAGAGTATAGAACTCTTTTTTCTCTTTTCTCTCCCCCCCCCCGCCCAATACTGTGTTGCCTTCATTTGGTGAGTTTGCTCTACCCTAAATAGAAATAAATAAACAAACAAAAACTTTAAATTTGTCTCTACTGCAGTGTCCTGCAGCAATTGTGAAATGATCTGGCATAAAGGAATAAATAAAATACACTCTCATTTCTTTCAGTGGTCTCTTTGGGGTGCCTTTCTAGACAATCAGACTTTCAGAACACCAATGGGAACTGTTTAGTTTAGCAGTGTTTACACCATCTGGCCTCAGAGGTTGGAGCTGGTCATTCTGGGGCTAAAACTGACCAAAGCAAAGGTTTGCACTGCTGTGATTATGAATAATCTCTTGGCAATCTTGCTGCCATATACCCTACTAAAAAAAACTTTTTATTAGTAAGGAAAGTGTTGGAGCCCCCACTGGCATTATGACTAGATATTTTTCTGCTGGAGGTCCCTAGGATCCAGGATTTTCTCACCTTCCGGGCATTTGGGCTTGTCCCATTTGCTACTGATTCAAATATCAAACAGCAAACACAGACTAGGTTTTGTACTTTTTTTGTCTTTTGTGTCAGCACTGGAAGTAAAAGGACATGTCAAATTTTGAGCATTGCTTTTCCCAGTGTAAAGTCAAAACTCTTTCCACCTGCATAAATGGGGGAGGGATCAGATGGACTTGAGTCAGGTGTGTTTATAACAGCATGCTCCTCTTCCAAAGAAAAGTAATTTCTTTAAACAGTGGGCAATTGATGGAATTTATAGCCCAGTGCGTTTTGCTGCAGGATTAATAAGCGGTGTCCTGTAGGACAGCTGCAATTTGCTGCCCTAAAACACTGCTTGGGATTAAAGTGCCCTTCTGCCATATTGCCCATGAGCTATATATGGTGACCAGAACTTGGGTGTGAAATGTCTTCAGGTCCTTTTTTCCAGGTCAGTTGTCTGAGGCAAACCCAGCCACCCCTTCTGCCTATCTCTGCCTCCTCGCCTTCAGCCACAGTTGAATTTTTGAATTTTTGCTCACTTTGTATCAGTCTAAAGATATTTGCCATCATAGTGTAGTGTCAAAGCCCTGGAGAGAAACAATGTTTGGTGGAAATGATGTCTTGTGTGGATTGAAATCGCTTTGATGAATACTGTAGAAAGAGTGATACTTGCTGGTGAAAGTTTTTAGGGGAACCTGCCTGTTTCTTGCAGGAGACATCAGAGTTAGTTCTGCTGGATGTTCCACCATCATGATCAGGCAAATGCTCATTTTCACTTTTGCCTTGCTGAGGCTTTTGCACTTTTTTTTTTCTTCTTTTAATCAGCTGCAGTCATCTCCTTTACACTGGGTTAAACAGCAGCATGCCACTTGATCTGAATGATTTTTATTATGTCCTGTAGCAGAGCACAGTGGTCCATCATGAGCAGAGCATGTTTGCATGATATCTCTAAAATCTTTGTCTTCCATACTTTATTGTGAGTCTCAGGCTTCTCCCAGGGAAATTCCAGGGACTGGACATTGTGGGGTGCAATGTCACTAAACGCTCTAGAACCAGTTTGTGTCTGTAATGGTCAATTCCTGTGTGTCCACCCCAGAAGTGACACACAGTGGGGATTTTTCTGCTGTGTGTGCTGATTACGCTTGCAAATGATACTGATGTGGGAGGAGCTCTGAGTTTTCTTGAGAACAGGGTTAGAATTTAAAATCTAACCCTGACCAAGTGGAGAAATCACTTGGAAAAAATAAAAGGTTATTCAGAAAAGGACCAACACAAAGTTGTTAACTTAGGTGGGAATAATGGGCTGCCCAGACCCAGAATGGGAGATGGCTGGCTGAGCAGCAGCTCTTCAGATGGGGGATGGAGTTGATGGTGGATTCCAGGCTGGCTGTGAGTCACTGGCCTCATACAGTTGTGAAAAAGGCAAGCTGAGGTTTATAACCAAAAGGGTACAGCGATCCTTCCACTCAGCTCAGCTTGGTGAGGTCTCAGCTGGAGTCTTGAACCAGTTTTCTGCTCACAGCCTTTAAAAACAGCAAAACAACTCAGAAGTGGGTCAAAAAGAAAAAAAAAAAAAAAAAAAGGGAGGAAAAAAAAATAAATGGGTGTTTTAGAGGACATCACNCAGTGAAGGAGAAGTAATTTTGAGGAACAAAAGTTTGCTCTGTGCTTTACATACTATAAATGAGAAGCAAGGGGGTAAAAAAAAAAAAAAAAAAAAAAAAAAGGGAGGAAAATAGCATGAATGGATGATTTAGCAGACATGACCTATACAGAGAAAGTGTAAGTATTGGGGTTGCTCAGCCTATGGAAGAAAAAAGTGAGGGGATGGATGAACATGTTAGCACCTGTAAAATGTGGGAAGGAATAAGCTGTTTAGCATATATTTCAGGAAGAGGACTGTGTACTTGAGTCTTGTGGGAGCTTTGTGCAGAGCAGTCCCGGTGACAGGCTGTCACCAGAAATCCACGGGAGCCTCTTTTTAGCAAATGTATTTATCTGGAACTGTTTCTGTGGCAATGGCCCTTCCTCTCTCCTGCTTTGTGATGGCCAAGCCTGAGGAACACATGGAGGGAAGGGAGCCTGTGCTTCCATTGCAGGAGAGCTGGCTCTGGCCCATGAGTGGAGGAGAGCAGGGCAGCTGCAGAGCTGACCTGCGCCTCCGATCAATGCCGTCATGGCACAGCTCACCCTGTGCTTTTGTGCTGAGGAGGCAGCGCGCTCGTATCCAGGTGGGGCCCCACAAGTGCTTGGTCAGAGGTGTGCTCTGATGTCAGGCAATGAGATTTTTTGGCTGCTGGTGTAGGGAAGTTGATCTTAGGCATTTGGCTTGCATGGAAAGGCCAGTCATTTTCCTCTCTAAGGCTAGAGGCAGGAGAGGTGACCTGGGTGAAAGCAGGAATACGGCTTTAGACTCACTGCGAGACCTGGTGGTCCTGCAGGAGCACCAGGTATCAGTTCTCAGGATATGACAGATCCATCCTGACAGATGTCCCTTTAGCACCAGCAGCCAAAACATTGTGGTTGTGTTGTTCTGAGGGGTTTGTTCTCATCTTTTAGGGAGGTTTTTGTCTGGGGATGGGCTTGCTCTCCACCATCATGTAGCAGCTACTGCAGCAAAGCAATATTAGGAAGTAAGATTTTAGCTGTCTTCCATGTGATTAGTCCTGCTTGAGGGAGGGGGAAGGGCCTCACACTCCCTATTAATCATTTCTTCTTCCCTCCTCCCATCTGCTCAGTGATTCTCTTGCTCTTGCATACACCACTAATATTTGAGCACTTTTATTTCTCTCTGGTTCTCTGACTCTCTCCCTCTCCTTGTTGGCTCTTTCTTGAATCTCTGCCCTCCTTGCTCCCACATTCTTGCAGAGATGCTACTCAATGACCTAATTTTCTTCCCTGGCTTCNAAATCTCCTGGGAAAAGTTAACTGTAAACATTTTTATGAACCCCTGAATGATGAAAATGGCATGACCGGGTTCCTTAAAAAAAAAAAAAAAAAAGAAAAAAGAAAAGGAAAATAGGAAAAAAAAGGAAAGAAAAAATACTCCAAAGTTCCTCATTCCCTTCTCCATGGACATTACACGTTTTCCCAGTGGTCAGCACCTTCAGCCAGAGTTGTAGAGCATGTGTGGGCAGTGCCTGCTTCCCTCCTCCTCCTCCTCTTTGGGCCCTCCCCAGAGGGTGCAAGCCTGACTCCTCCTCCACCTCCTTCTCTTCCAGCTGCTTTCACTAGCCTCCTAGCTCTTCTTGGCAGTGAGGAGCCTGGACATCTGTAGAAGCAGCTGGAAGCAAGATGGAGAGCCAATATCCTGCAGCTCATCAGATCTCTACAAACCTCAACTCAGGAACAAACTGCTTAATTTGCTGGGTTTTTGTACTCTTTTAGTTCTCGGCGCACGGTGCTCGTTTCTCGCGATCCCAGCAAAGCTTCAGCTTTATTGATACATGGCATGGCATGGCTATAGCCTGTTGTTTTAGAAATCTTGTCACCAGTCTGTAAATCAGAAGAAGAAGGCAAAGCTAAGCTTTGTTTCCACCTGGATCTTAACCTGCCATTAGCATCATATGGTTCCATGGACAGTATTTAATCCTGCGTTAGTAAAATTTGACCTCTGTCAAACAAGCAACAGTACCACAAATTCATAGTCCTGAGAACACAGCAAAAATGCTTTTTGCTGGTTCTCTGTCACTTCCCCACCTGATTTACTTCAAAACCTTCTTGCGAAGACGACTGGTGATATTCTGAAAGGTGACAGTCATCCTTCCCCGTAAATACTGGAAGGCAGCGTTAAACCGAGCTGCGCAGGGCTGAAGGAGCAAAAGAGGTGCAGGATCCCTGCTGCTGTTGCTGTGGAGGTGGGAGAAGCCGGTGGGGGCTGGGAGCTGCAGCATTTTGCAGCAGGGCGTTCGGGGATGGGCCCCCGAAGGGAAGCTTGCAAGCCGCGTTGCCGTGAAAAGCCTCGCAGCATGTTACATGATGCAAGCTCCTTGGCAAGTGCTGTAATTGTGTCACTGCAATGGCTGAGCCACAATGCTCAGGGAAAGGTTTTTCCTGGTGAGCCTGCGAGTGCACTGTACCCTTCCCTGCACGAGAGCAGTCTGGGAAGGCCAGGGATACCACAGAGTGCTGAGAGAGCTCGTGTTTGGGGAAGGGTTCCTGTGCTCTGTCTCGGGATTTGAAATTTGCCAATTTGTGGCTAAGAGCACGTAACAAGAGATATAACTAGACAGATGCTTTAAAAATATTTTTCAGAGGACTTGGAAATGAGTGTGACGATTACGGACACCATTTTCATAAAGCTTTCAGCCCAGCATCCTGTTTTACTCTCATGACAAACTGCAGTTATGCACAAAAACAGCTACTGGAGTTTTTAATATCTTGCTCCCTCAGCAGTAGCTGTTCGCTTTTAAATGCCATTTGCACCCAGAACTGTTGGAGCACAGAGGTACAAAGTAAAGGGAAATGCTTTAGAAATCAGGCTTTAGGCTTGACTCAGGGTCAGTCTTCAAACCACCAGCTCTGACATGGCTGGGCAGTGCTTTGCACCTATGGGTGCCCATAGGTATGTGTGGGTACACAGAGCCTGGCCGTGGTGTTGTCAGGTGTTTAAGTCCAGTGTAAAGCAAATACCATTTGCAAGTAGCCCTAATATGTCCTATTTTTTTTTTTCTTCTTCCCCTGTCTCTAAACCTTTGCTGTGAAACAGAGCTCTCATATTTTCCACTCCTAATTCAAGAGCTGGAGGGATTGCTAAAGCCAGGTATCAAGTTACAGGAGAAAGAGTGAAGACATTTGGTTGCAGCTTCATTGGCTCACACAGCGTATACACCCAAGCAAACATTTTCATCAGCCCCTATGTCTCTGTTAAAACTCTAAGGAAAGTCATCTTTTCTCTAGGTCCGTCCTTGGGAAGGACACTGTCTGCAAGGAAAGTTCCCTTCAATAGAGGTGTTTGAAGGCTGGAAACAGGAGGAAGGAAAAACCCTGTAACGATCAAAAAGCATCTCGACCATAGTACAGGAAATGTTGTTCCTACTCATCTGAGCTACCAAAATAAGGCAAACCAACAAGTTTCAACAATAACAATGTTCAAATTAAATCCTTTGAATGGGTAATGTGAATAGTTTAAAATGTTGACTCAGCCAGGAATTGTTACTATTTTTGGTGCTGTTTTAGTTTTTAAACCTAGTCTACTTCAGATATTTGGCATGTCCTTGGTTGTGATAGGAGGCTGATTAGAGGTGGTGACTAAATATCCTTTATGGGCTGACTAATTCAAACTTGGATCTTTTTTGCTGAAATTGAGATTTGATGCTCTCCAAGTTAGACATGAACTTGAATGAAGATTGCAGTGTGCAAAAGAAAGCCAAACCCCTGTATTTTTTTTTTTACCTTCTTGTTATCACATCCTATCTAGAATTTCGTTTCTTGTTGGGTTTTTCAAGACCATGGGGTTGTTTTTTTTTTCTCAGACAGAACCTCTTCTCTGTGCTAGGATGCTTTCTTCAAACCTTCAGCTGCTTCTGTTTGATTCTTAGAGTGGTGGTGTGTGTTTGGCTGTTTCCTCAGTTGTTTGTCCTACCAGAAGAGCCTTCTCACATCCTCTTTTCCTTTCCTGTGTGTTCTTTTGGCCTTTCCCCTGTGTGCTGGTTTTCCTTTTGCTGATCTCCATGTGTTAGTCCTTTTTGTTGTTCATTTGCACTTGTCTGGCTGGGAATGATCTGCAGCCAGCTCTTCTGTTTCCCCACCATGCCTTTCCTTTGGTAGAGCTGATGGGAAATGTTGTATTTCCCCCTTCTCTCCTCCCTCTGCCCTCTTCCTCTCCTGCTTCCTTTGCTTGTACAGCTAAATGAAAAGCGCTTAATGAAAAGGACTTTGGGTAAAAGAGGAGCAACTCCAGTTATTTCCCTATGTGTGTTTTCTACTGTCTGCCTTTTTCTGTAAGCAGGCACTCAGCTTTTGAAGCTGCATATTCTTGGGAATCAATGGAGAGATTAATTTTGGACAGGGTAGTAGTGGACTGACATTTGATTTCCTTGTTTAAGTGTGACTGTTAGCCATATGCTGGAGACCACACGTGACTTACAGCACCCGCTCTCTGCGCTTCCTCGGTTTTTCTGCCCAACCTTCAGTTCACATTTTCTTGGCTACCCTTGCAGTGAAAAGAAGTAGAAGTTGTCTTCCTTCCCACTGAAAGTTTAGGTTGAAATTAAAACCCATACAGAGCTGCAGAAGCTCTGGGACTCATCTCCTGTAACCCAAAGGCTGCCTTTGGGGGTAGCCTTGAGGACTTTTCAGAGCTGGAAAGGGGAAATTTCAGTGTCATACACAAGGATTTTGCTTCTTGCTGCCCATGTGGCAGTTGTGAAGGTGTCCCTAAACTGTAGTAGTTGTCAGTGTGTGTTTGCTATACTGAGATATTCCATGAACCCTAAATGTGAAGTGTGCTGAGATCAGAGGAGAACCATAAATGAATCTGTATTTTCAGCTTTTCTGTCTTTATTTTTCCCAGTTTGGTGGACAGTGATTTGTTGTGTGTGCTGCTTGTGTACTGTGTAGCACGAACAAACAGTCCATGCAATATGAAGGACACAAATTGAATTAAAACGGTCAAGTTCTTCCCCTCCTGCCACTTTTCCAGGCTGGTTTTTCCCTGTGTGGGCTGTGTGTTGTTTGCGTGCTTCCGCTGCTGCTCAATGAAACACACAGCACTTCTGGAGAACAGACAAAACAAAATTAGGTGCTTTGTTGTTGCCCATATGCCCAAAACTAAGGATAAGAAAAGACTCATCCCTTCTGATGGTGTGACTCTTGGGGATGGTTCTGTGCAGGGACAGGAGTTGGACTTGACAATCCTTGTGGGTCCCTTCCAGCTCAGTAGATTCTGTGATTCTGTCCGTCATCACCGACCTTCAATGCAAGCAGTACAAGTTTGAAGAAGTTGGGTGAAAACCTGAAGGGAGTCCAAGGTCTCCTTACATTTGTGTAATTCCTGGTGGGAGCAACATGATGTAACACCCAGCAGAGTCACTGTGTTAATGTATCTTTGGACCTGGGCAAGAGGAGGAAAAGCTGTGAGACAGCCTTTTGTCAGGAGCTTCTCCCTGCAGTCCTCCAGATTCCTGAAAGACAGGTCACATCCTACCAGGCATGAGAGATGCTGAGTGAGGATGTACAGCCTGTGCTCTGCAGGTCTGCAGATTGGATAGGTCCTTTGAGCCTTTGCCTATGAATACAGGAAGGACACACTATGAATGTCTTCAATAGAAAAGAAAGCCCAAGTTATCTGCCTCTTCTTCCATCTTGCCCTTACAAATGCCTCCCATGGCTGCTTGCCCTTTCCTGGGAAGCACAAACCCCTTCCCTCTTGAGGGGCTGTGGACTGGAGGCTTGCTCTGGGGCAGTCCAAAGAGGCAAATCACCTTTGAGAATAAGACAAGTATATTTGGATCACCTGCATGCCCTGTTGTGTACCTGATGCTCAGGAAAGTATATTACTGGAGAGCTCTAACAGATGAAGCTCAGATGAGCAAAACCAGATGTCAAACATATTTTCTACCTATCCAAGCTGTCCCTTACTGTAATAGTGGCAGCAGGAGAAACTTTAAACCTTCTGCAAGTGAAAATGTAGCCCCAGACTTTGAATTGCTTGTTCAGCTCCTGTGTCAGATAGGTAGTGTGGGATAGAAGCACACATCATCTTCTGTCAGTGTGGGAGGCTCCCATAGCAAGGTGGACAGGATGCTTAGGGTGGGGCAGCTTAGAAAGGCTCCCCAGAGCTCAGTCCACATGTGCTGTTAGTCACTGCCTGTCCTTTACTCAGGCATGAGTTTCAGGGTGGGTGCTGTAGCTCACAGTCTGACCCCAGATGTGTGTTAATTATTTATTTTCCTCCACGTGCTGGCAGATGGTTGGAAGAAGAGTCTGCCAAGCATAGTGCATGCTTGAGGGCAGTGATTTTGAGACACGTTGTTGAGATTATCTGATGTTTCACATTTTCTGTAATTTAGTTTGTGTGTGTGTGTGAAGGCAGTATTTAAAACTTGCAGACAGTAGTTTGCTGGGTTGCAGGGAATGAAACCCCTAATGAATAGTCCATTGTTTACATCCATTTGAGGCTGTTTCTTTGCTGAATTAGTGCCATGAAACATAGCTGCAACTCAGTTGTTTTTAACTCCCCTCTCCTTACCCATCCCCCCTTCCTATTCCTTATGGTTGCTAAATCCTGCTGCTATCTTCTCTACACAAGTTTCCAGGCTTCCTTCTCTCCTCTTGATTTTCTTCTGCTTAAACCTCTTGTCCAAACTGGGTCATCTTTTGCTTCTAGTGTGATACATTTTCCCATCCTTGGCCTCTTGGACTCACACTTCAGTCCTTATTATTTTTATCCAGATGAATGAGGGGAAAGAAAAAAAAAAAAAAAGCGCCCGAACTGTTTTCTGCCATAATCAGGTCTAGATCCCCCTCTTGCTATTGCCTTTCCCTCCCCACCTCCTTTCTTTGGAGCTCATTCTGTGCCAGTTTGTAGCTGTGTGTAGATATAGAACTGTTTTATCTCATATTTGCTTGCAAGCCCCCTGCCCAGTTTCTAGCTCTTATTTTACTCTCCATTCAGGAGGTTTCCCCCCTTGCTCTGTCCATACTGCTCCATGCTCTGATCTCTGTGCCTTCTTCTGGTGACCCCTACAATTTGAGGTAGCACCCTTTCCCCTGTCTTCAAACAGATAAGTGGTCGGTTGGCAAAGTTGTAAGCTTTTTTTTTCCCTGTACTCTGGTTTGTAGATGGCCCTTTTTTTGTGTGTTGCAAATTGATGCTGTGTAGCTGTTTACCTGCATGATGCTGGAGTGATTGCTCAGACTGATGCATACCACACTCTGCAACTGTTTCTTTTCTCTCCAACCCTGATTTATAGATAACTGGAAAAAGCAATTCTTGGCTGCCCTGTTTTGAAAACTATTACACCACAGAAAAACTCATTACATGAACACAGCACCTGATGTAAAAAAGCACAGTTTGGTTTTCTGGTTTCCCCCATGGAAAAAAGCTTCCCTTTTTTATTATTGAAACAATAATTCCCCTCAAATTATATTTAAGGGATGTAGGCACCAAGGCTTGCCTGCTCTTCTAGGAGTTCCTGGAAATTGGAACTGGGGAGTTTTTTGTAATCAATAGAGGGAATGGGTTATTTTGGAGAGGTTTTGTTTGTTTTCTGAATAGGCAGCGTGCACATGCCACATAATATAAACGCACCACATTTCCACTGGGATTGTGTTTACCAGACAAAATACTAGGAGAGGTATCTGCAGAGAATTCCCTACGGATGAAGGGGTTGAGAGGGTTGGAAAGCCCCAAAGATATCAGGAAAGTAGGTACAGACCAACTGAGAGTCTCCTTTAATTAAAGGAGTGCTGTGCATTGAGCAAATTGAGTGCATTTGCTTCCCTTTTCTCCACAACCTCGATGGGATGCCCTCTGGACTGCAGCTTGGGGGCAATGCTGTAAATTTTGAAGTACTGTTTGTTTGTGTAGGATGGTGCTGGTGTCTTTTGGGTCAGCATAGCTACTCTAAAATATGGCAAAACCATCAAGTGACAAGCAACTGATGAAGCTTCAGCCCAGTGCCAAAGAAAATCCTGCAAGAGAGAATTAGCTGTGAAAATTTACCCTGTTGCTACGGAGCTCATTTGGTTGCATATATCATGTCAGAGTTGAATGATTGAAGAAATACTTCACTTGGTAAATGAATATTTGTGCCAGTTACAGGACAGCTTCTTCATGCATAAAACCTGAGAAACCTGGTAGTGGTGCTGGACAGATTGGTTTTGAATGAATGTGCTTGTTGGAAGGCAGGGGAGGAGTGAAATGCCTGTGTGTCTTTAAAGTATTTCTCCTTTTGATGCCATATACTGTTAAGGAAATCAGATTTTGGGGACACGTTAGTTCTGTAAGCAGCAAAAGTTTCTGCTTCCTACAGTGGGGGTCCTTTCTCCTTCTTAATTCCACTCCAGATTGATTTTAAGATCCTGATCTGTGCTTTTGTTTTGGCCTCTTACTTCCCTCTAAAAACACAGAGCCAATACATATAATAGGATCAATTCCTCACTTTCTTACAACAATTTTCTCTTCCTCCCACCTCCGTCACTAGACATTGCACATCCCTCCCAAACCAAACCCCTGTAGCCCAGAAACAGGTCACACCCCACCACCTGGACAGCAGTCATGGCTTGCGTCATCGCTTGGCGTGACGTTGGCGAGCACTCGGCGAGCAGGACCGCCTTCTTCAGGGAGCAGGATTTGAGAACACCCCTCCAGATGGGCCTTGGGAAGTGATGGGGGAGAGGACACTCTTTACACTTGGAAAAAATAAAGAGGAGGTTATAAGCTAACATGATCAGTGCACGGATTTTCTGCTGGTTGGTTTGGATGATTTATAGTGGTACACAGAGCTTTGTCGCCTTTAAGCTGACTTGTTCCACTGCTGGCCAGAGGTCAGTCCGTTGGCCTGTAAAAAATGAATTGTCGATCTCTGTGGCTTTTCCTGGTGGCCACAATCCTGGGGCTGTTGTCAGTCCTGCTGTTGAGCTCTTCTGGGGGCTGGAGGGGACTGCCCAGGATACTCACTGAGCCTCTTAGCAATGGTGATTTCATTTTGTACATCTCTATAAAGTGACTCTATGCAGGACATATCCAAATCTCCTTTTTAGATAGTGGGTAGAGGAGCAGCAATGCCAGCAGCTGGACTAGTAACCTTTGCTCAAAAATGCGATTTCTTGTCACAGTGGTTACTTTGGGAAGCTCACTGGAAAGGAGCACACTTCCATTTTTTTTCAGATTATTTTAGTTGCTGCAAAAGGTTAGCTGCACAGCAGATGGGCACAATGGAATTAGCAGCAGAGACAGAGGTCTCTACGAGCATGTGACCATTTTCATAGGACATGTACGTTATGCTTCTTCCTGAGAAATGCTGCAAACAAATTGTCATAGAAATGCAAAATGCAGTCAGTCTGTTTTGGGCTGAGGGCCCTATAGCCTGGAGAGATGTGTATGAAGCTGCGTGGGGAAAATGCTCCTTAATTAGACGGGTTGACAGATCCTGTTTCTCCTGCTCCTTCCGCAGTTTGCAGCGTTCAGTCTAGGAAACGCCTCCCGAACTCGCCCACCACTGCCCTTACGGAAGGCTGGGCACACTCACCTGGAGTCCTCCGTGCCGTAGGGCTGGCCGTCACTGAGACCTGGATCGTGACCTGTTTGGCTGGATGGACAACTTCTGCCTGGGAGGGGAGCCCAGCACATCCCCTGCCCTCTGCACACCGTGTTCCTTAATGCTCCTTCCTGGCAGCTGGCTGGGCTCTGGTGTGGAGAGGACAGTGTCTGTCCCCGCGGGGCCTGGCCGGGCGCTGGGGCTGAGCCAGGGGCCCTGTCCCCTCCTCTCGCGCTGGGGAGCTTGCGGTGCTGCCGGGCCGAGCACTGCTGCTCTGAAAGTTGCTTAACAGACAATGCTTGACTCTGTCTTGACAATACACCCTTTTCTTGAGAGAAATGAGAAGTTTCAATTTCAGTCACTAGCCTGTTTTTCATTGACCTGTTTTAGTCAGCAAGTCATGGCTTTACTGTGGCACTCTCAAACTGCCACTCATGAGCCTAATGAGATGGTGGAGCAAAGCTCCTGTCCTCTGCAGAATATGCAGAGAGAAGAGACAGTTTTACCCCAAACATTAGAGGAGACTCGGTCAAATTAATGCTACAGTAAATGTAAAATATTTTTAATTTACAGAGTACATTAGGCCCCAGTTGGGAGGTGGGGAGGAAAGGGTTTGGAGTGAAGTTAATAAACCTTTTAAAACTTTTGACTGAATCTTTTATTCAGTGTTTGCATAACACAGTTATCTGCTAGTTAATTTCAGTATTTTTGATACCTCTCCAGAGCCAATACATGACAAACCTTCAGCCCTGTTGGGTATTTGTGCTACAGCATATTTAATAGCCATGACAACAATTCAACAATTGTATAGAAGCCTCCCCTCCCTGTCTGAGTGTTGCAGGCACCAGAGTGTCTCCATTGGAAAACCCCTAAACATACAGTTTCAGCCAAAACTGGCTTAATGATAGTCTACTGAGAGCTTGACAGGCGTTTTTTTTTTCCCTTTAAGAAAAAAAAAAAAAATAAAAGGGGGCACTTTTTTCTCTCCCCCCCCCCAATTTTTTTTCTTAACTTCTTCGCTGTTTTTGTGAAAGCTGCCGCTGTAAAACACAAGGCAAATTAAAAAAATAAATTGCTTTAAATTGCTTAACAGGCTTGATGAGACAAAGCCTGGTGTGTTGGAGTGGCTGCAGGGAGCTCTGCGGCTGCTTTTGTATGATTTCAGAGGTGAATTTAGATGGCTGGAAGATAGATGGGTGCCAGATGCAGTTTGACACAGATTCCGGCAGCTGCTCCTGCGCGAGGTTTCATTAATGGTGAGTTAGCGAGCAGCAGAGCGCCGGCGAGGCCCCCAACGCTGCGCTGACAGCAAGAGCACTGAAACAATACAATATTCGCTAAGTGATTTTAATCTGGGAGATTAAATGACACCCAGTTGGTTTCCCGACTTAGAAAGCCAGCACAGTATAAAGCTGTTCATGGCATTCACTCTACCCAGGCCCTTGTCACATACATTTACATTGAAAGTGTTTTCCCGAGCCCCTCATCCTGAAATGGGAAGAGAAGGGTTGATTTTGTGTTGCAGACATATTTTTCCATCCTCACTGTATAATGTGCTTTTAACTACAACAGGAAACGTTGGCCTCACTTCAGCAAATGCTTACATTGGACCGAAGTACTCGCGTGCTCCTGCTAAGCGCAGGCGAAACTGTTTGAAAGATTAGGGCCATGGTCTGTAAAGTGAACGGCTTCCTTTTTAATAGATGGGCAAGTCCCAAAATCAGGAAACAGTCAGTATTTATGGGCTTGGGCAATTGGGTTTGGTTTTAAATAAACCAGTATACTACAATGGATGGCTTGATAGAAATGGTGGAGGAGCTGCTGTTCTCCAGGCAGATGAAGTGTTATTTGTGGAAGAACACTAAATATTAGGACTTGGTGAAGGGAGAGTAAATGGAATCAAACTTATTTGCAATGCAACCCAAGCTGACTTCAAGATTCTTCTAGGGGGATTTCATGGGCTATATTTTGAACCCTCGCTGTGGCACATTAACTGTGTGGTTATTCAGGCTTTCTATAGATTTTGTGTATCTCTAATTGCTTCACCAAGTAAATCCCTGACTAGGAAAAAAAAAAAAAATTCTCCTCTGATAGATGGGGGAAAATATGTAGAGAAGCAAACAAACAAAATTTCTTTTCTTTCACATGTGCCACCTGAATTTTGCCTTTATATATTTAACTGCTGATGTCAAACTACTCTGTTCACTTTGAGTCATTTACTATCCTCACAGTAAACAGACAAACTAGCTTTTATTTTTCCCCTCCAATGAATATGCAAGTTGGATGTGTATGGGCTGCTACCTTTGGATCTCAACCGTTGTTTGTTTGTGCACGTTACAATTCTGTTTCTAGATGCCTTTGGTAAATACCCCATGCATGGCTTCAATTAAGCTTTCTATATTGAGAAAGTATGCCTTAATTTATCAGGTTAAAGATATCTCTGTTACATCAATTTGTTCACAGTGTGTTGTGACCTAATCAACTAGGGATGTAAGCCATTTCATGAGGAGTAATTACTCAACAACAAAAAATGTCTCTCTTTCCTAATAGCTGTGAGTGAGTTGGCTAATTGGAATCCATTTTGGTAGTGGCAGGTCAGCAATCAGGAGGTGGCTTTCCTGGCTGGCTTCTAGGTGGGAGGGAGAAGGCAGCAGCAGCAGAAACACAGAGCTGTGGTTTCCTGAGGTCACTGGGAGAGCTTTTCTCCATCAGATCAGTGTCACGTGTGCTGGCATCGGGGTGTCCCCATGATCCCCTTTACCCCCAGTGCTGTGACAGTTTGGTCAGAACCCTTTCCTGGATATTTTTGAGGGAAAGAATTCATGCGTGGGTTGGAAATGCCAGATCTTCTTTCAAGACTTGCAAAAGAGTTCTGGTGGTGTTGTTAGTGGGTGCAGGGATCTGCAGTGACGTGGCAAATCTCCATGGCCTGGCTAGGCCTTGGTCAGGAGATGATGTGAAGTTTAGGGGTGATGGCTCGTTATGTCTCTACTCAGATCAACTTATGACAGTGACAGAGCAATTTTTGCTTTCAGTGCTGCATCACTTAGGAGCATAAGCTGCCAGTCCTGATAGGGGTGATGTGCACAGGCATCTTCTAGATGACCCCACTGGTTGCTGTCCTGTTTTCCTACTTGATAAATCATTGAGGTGCATTCTGGTTCTTTTTTTTTTTTTTTTCCTCCCCTCCTTGTCTTCAAACCTTGCTGAGAGGGAGGTGGAGAGGAAAATCCTCATGAATTAACATTATTTCCCTGGTGGGCTTTGCTGCCATTTTATCTAATTACGCCTGCTGTTTTCCAGATCACATTGTAAGCATTTGCATGAAGGGGCTTTCACTTACCTCCTCAAGTAAATTAAATAACAGCCCTTAGGCTGGGCTGACAGCATAATGCATTTTCATGTGGGAGATCAACAGCTCCCATACCTTGAGATGGGAAATGCTGAAATGACAGGGAAGCTCTGTGCTTTTGTCTCGAATTAGGGCAGCTAGACAGAGTTAGGGCCACTTTGAAAATGCCTGCTGCTGGCTCTTGTGGTGTGTAGTGATTGGCAGGAAGAGAGGGGCACACAAGTATCTGCAGAGGGCCACAGAGAACAGACTCATGAGGATCCACGAGCTACGTGCAAGATGTGCAGGAAAGCCAGGGAAAGCAAGCCTGTTGTCAGCAGGTTTAAATGCACAGCCCTATTGGAAAGCATGAAGGGATCTGCAAACTGTGGAAGATTGGAAGCCACAGACATAAAACAAATGAGAGGTGTAGGCCCTGCCCTGAGGGTGTTTACAGCATGACTTGGTGGATGAGGAAGGCTGGACTTGTGTGGAGCACTCAGGAAATCAAAACACACAGCCTTGACTTTCATTTCCACAATAAGCCAACCCATAGTTTCCCTGTGCTTCGTTTCTTCAATTTGCAAAATGAGGCAGTAGCCCGTCTGCTGAAATGACAGTCCGCTGCTTTCCCTGCCTGACCCGTTACTCCCAGCGAGCACCCAGCCCCGGGAATTATCCTCCTCCAAATGTTTCAGAGTTCCCAGAGCCTTTCAAGATACCAGCCTCATGGGATGATCTGGTCCCTTCATGGTCATGTGTGTAACACATCAGAAATGTAGATCAGCCCTTCCCTGGCGTTGGGCACTCCTTCATTCCTTTGATATAGTTGGGAGCTTCTGAGGAGGAGAATGGATCGGGAACAAATGACCATGAGGAAATGTATTTCTTCAGCTCCTGATCAGCCCAGGCTCGTCCTGGCAGAAAAGAGGATGTTGATGGGAAGGCAGAGAGACCTCCCCCAACCATTACACTTGGGCAGCTCAAAATTCTGGTGTCCTCTTGGATTTTTTCTTTACAGGACCTGAAGTGGGGACGTGCCAGCTAGTGGGCTGGTGAGCTGCACACTCAAACTGAGTCAGCACTTGGAGAGTGATGAAGAGAAGGAAATGGACCTCGACAGCAAGTAGGGAGTTTAATCCCTACTCTGGCATGCTGATGTTGGTCATGAATGGGGGTCAGCAACAGGAGAAGCTGCTTAGCTTGGGAGGCTGTACCTGACTTATGCAAAGCTCCCACCACATAGATGTTTCATGTAAAGGAAGAAAGGTGGTATGTGTTCATTTAGTTCACTGTAACTCTGTGGTGACAGTGACCCTCTCAGTATTACACCTGTAATGTTGAAGTACCTTCTAGCTTTTGGTGCTAATTCCTTTTATCCTGTGTCATTGGTTAGGGATTAAGGAAATCATGCAGATCACTAAGATCTGCTTGAAGGAGTCTTCAGTGACTTGCTTTTGTCTAGGAATATTTGCTGAAGAAATGTGATTTACTTGGTTTTCTTTAGAAAATCAAGTTTTCTGTTCCATCAAAACATAGTTCCAGGTTGAAGGTGGAGGAGAGCTAGAAATGTTAGTGTGGTGGGTGCGTAAACACCTTTTAACTTACATGTTAAAGCATCTTGGCTCTTCCAAGTATCTAGAGGACTACTTTGTGATGCATTTCTGTGTCTGAGATGAATTTTGAATGCCAACGAGATAATGAGATTTATCAAATAAAAAGCCTGTCTTTCACTTTGTTCAAGCTTGGCCTCATGCCTCAAATACATAGAGTTTAGCTCAGAAGCAGCTTGTAATTTGTATCACAAAACCACCGTGTGTAATTCGTGATGGATGGTGGCCACTGGGTGCGGAAGGTTTGCAGCCGGGACGTGCTGGCGGCTCCCGCTGACATTTGCGCCTGGTCAAAGTGGCTGCAAGGGGCAGGGGCCCACCGAATGCTCACCACGAGGCTGCCGTGGGAGGGGCTGAGGAGGTGTTTGCCTTCATAAATCAGGGGTTCAGGTGTGTGTTAATGCCAATCACTCTTTAGCATGAACTTGCGGGATGTTCACGATGCAAGACGCAGTGCTGCTTTTAACGTGTATGGGGAGATGATTCAGGACTGATACAGCTGCTTCAGTGATCTGGTAGTATACATCCCATTATCATTATTCACTCACATTATTCACTGTTAGAAAGCTTTCTAACAATTCATGATATTTCTCAAGCTCTCATCCCCTCCTCTATCTTTCTAAAAAAACTAATTTAATTTTATTATTATTATTATTCAGATTCCTGCTGTATACATCCCCCAAGCAGGTGGGAGGGGGAGTTGGTGGGTGATGACTTGGCTTTGTTGGAACTTCACTTAATGCAGGGTGGGGGCAGAGAAAATGAAGCTAAATTACGCAGATCCTGAAGGCACAGCTAGTGCACTGCATCACTTGTGAGCATGACTAGAACTGAAAATGAATCACAGCCTTGTTAGACACGGTATGTGTCAGTGCATGTGGGCAGAAATATCATTCAGCGCGAGAGAGAAAAAGACAGAGAGACTACATCTTTTAAAGTGTGCTGGTCCCACTGAAATCGCTGTAGTATTTAACCTAATGGGTGAGACCTGGGGAACAGTGGGACAGTTGCTCTAGGATACTTTACCTTGTCAATTTTTATTCCTTTTTGGAGGTTCAGAAGGAGTCTGGATTTGTCAGCAGTGACATCTATTTTCTAAACAAGAAAAGGCTATAATTGCAAGCTCAGGTTTGAACCCACTGTTGAGGACTTTAAAACATAACCACCCATGTGGGGCTAGATTTGAATGTGGAGTTGCTTCAGCCCATGTGTTCATTGTGCATTAGGAAGCAAATGTTACTTGCTTTTTGTATAAACTCTTGGTGGTTGCATGTGCACACGAACACACGGTACATACACATGCACGCTGAGCCAGTTCACCTATTCCAGAGTCAGAAATCCAGCCTGGAACTGTAACCCTGGTTCTTGCAGCTGTATAATTCAAACATTCTATTTCTAGAAAGGAAATTGGTTTTGCAGTTCAGTTGCCTCGTCAGGTGATTTGATGGAGAGATGCTGGAATCAGCTGGCCACTAAAACCTGCTATATCTGTGTTTGTCTTCCAGAAGATACTTGCCACAAGTGATAGCAACATTCCTAAAGAAGCTTTCCTACCTCCTGCAGAGACCTATCCATAGCAGCCAACAAGCAGCAGCCATCTTAAAATTCCCCCCTTGGCACACTAAAACCACACTTTCTTGAAGCCAGATGGAATCAACCAGTGTATTCTTTAACGGATTTTGGTTGTGCATTTTTGAATGTTGTGCTTGCTGCCTGTGCTCAGTCATTGGCCTGTTATGTGTGATGTGTTGTATAATTTAAAAGCTGATGATTCTAGGCACTAGCCTGAGTTTTTAATAAGTGGCTAGAGATGTGTGGTTTCTCCTCGATCCCCCTCCCACAGACCAGGTGCTTTGTACTTTCTGAACATGCAGTGGTTTTTGAACGTTGTGAAGGATGTAAACTGCAGCTGAGAACACAACAGCGCACCTCCCCCTGCAAAAAAAAAAAAAAAAAAAAAAAAAAAAAAAAA
>VZRH01003038.1:497358-514257 GCA_013397555.1 Urocynchramus pylzowi | reverse complement strand
CTCTACCCCCTCTGGCTTTGCGAGTCATCGGGGCTTGTTTTATCTCTACCTTTAAATTGGTGCCCGGGCAGAGGAGCCCGGGGCGGGGATCCTCCCCCTCTCCTCCGGGGCGGGGGGGGCGGGCGGTTCGTGCTGAGATGAGCAGAGGAGGGAGAGCGGCGAAGTTGACCTTACAATACGCCCCCTCCCCCGCCGATGCGGGGGGATCCCGAGCCGAAGCAGGTGCGGGTAGCTGGAATACACTTTTTTATCGAGGTGGCTGTGCCGGCCCCGGTAGTGCGGCCGGTTGTGCTCTCCGGAGCCGGGCTCCCTCCGACGCCAGGAAAGCCGCGCCACCCCGGTAAGTTCGCGTGTGCGCCGGGGAGCCCCTGGAGCCGGGGGCTGCAGCCTGGCTCCGTTCTCCCAGCAAGAGCGGGGGATCCAGGGAACCCCGAAAAGTGCGTGCTGTAGTGCCGGGGGAGCTAAAAGGGCTTGGGGGAGACTTTCACTCCGCTGTAGCAAAGCTGACATATGGCTGGGCAGGACCCGGCGGCCCCGCTGCCTGGCCCTTTTCAGGGGCTGGTGTTAGGGCTGGGGATTAGCCTGTCTTTTTCCCTGGGCAATAGCGCGCATGGGTCTTCCTTGGGAGCACCGCCAGCACGGAGAGACAGAGGCATCTGGGGGGCATTTTGTGAGTAAGGTGGTTCATCTTTTGGAAGCGATGGCAAAAATGTGTATTTATTAGGATTTTCTTGGGGGTGGATGAACACTTGAAAAAAAACCCTTTTGCGGTGCCACTTTGATTTAGAGCATTGGCTGCTTTAACTCACATCAGGATCTGGAAAAATAAGTTCTTCCTAAGCATGAAAATAGGAGTACAGTTACCTGCTGTCATTTCTTGCATTTTGTGAAGCACAGTTGGAAAACCCAGGGCCACTTTAGTTGGAAATCTAAGGAAAGGCTTGTGTGCTGTCCAGTGGGCCCCTTGGTGGCTGATTTACAGCTGTGGGTCAGCTGCTGGTGTAAAATAAAGCAAATCTGCCCATTTTATCTCCATCCGGGGGGGGGCTGTCAGCTTCTTTAGCCGAACTTCAGTGCAGCACGCCAGCGCTGTTGCATGTGGCAGTGTGTGCTCAGACAGATCCAAGGCTCTCAGGAGCAGGGAAATCCAGGCTTTTTCATCTGTTGCCTTTTGCAGTCATCAGGGTGACTCTCGCTGCCGTCAGAGAGTGCTGGATTTTGCCACTCTAGAATGCACTATTGCTCCAACAGCGGTGGGGAGGGCTTGGCTGCCCCAAGCACCAGTTTTATATTTGTGTGTCTCAAATGAGTGAACACTTGCAATGTCTGTGAGTTCAAACAACTCTTTCTACCTTTTTAAATTCTGATCATTTTAGGCATGCATCTGCTCAAGTGAAGGTTCCTGTGTCTTATGGACTTCTCACAGGGTACAAAATTGACAGAGGCACTTCAGTTTGCATTTAAGGGCACAGGAAGCTTTCACATGGTAAAACAAACTATAGAAATGAATTGTGTTTTCAAATGATTGCTATAGAAATTAGCCAACTGATTTAGCAGGGTAAACTGAAAGTAGCCCTTTCTGGCTGAAGTTAAAATGCATGCATTTTACATAACAGGATGGTATCTTCGGGCTCTGGTTTAACATAATGAACCAGTGGTGGTGGTACAGATGGGAGGAGAATTAGGAGTTTGTGCTGCTGGACAGGTATCCAAGAGTGTGTCCTTCGGAATAGTTCCATTGTTCAGGCAATTATTGCAGCATCCACTGTAACAGCTCTAGATATTCCTCCTCTCGTGACTGATCCTGCTTCCATTTAAGTTGGTAGCAGCAACCACCCACTCCTTTTCTGCAGGAACTGGATTGGACTGCTGAACGAACGAAGCTAGACTTCGTGCATATTAAAAACACTGCTTTGACTTTTGTGTCAAGCTGATTTCTTTTTCTCTGAAGCTGATTAGAAAGAAACAAAAAGAAACTTGATAGCCATAGGTCCTTCAGGTTTTGTCTTAAAGAGCACTAAATATATCTGTAGGTGCTGATTTATTAAGAGTAGTAATTGTGTTCCTTTATACACCTGCTCTTTTTAATGGGAAAGATGAAATAAAGAGTTTCACAGGGGAAATAATAACATAAATATACTAAGTGCTCAAATTGTCTGCCTGAGAGGCATCAAGGACTTTGAGATAATGTCCTAATAGCAAGGAAACACTCAAACTTCATATTCAAAATTTATTTTTTTATCTTTCATGAAGTACAGCAGATTTTATGCAATATCTAGTTTGAAGGATTTTGCCATCATTCACACAAGCTGCTTTTAGTTTTTCAATAAATATTTCATTGGGAAAACATTTTTTTTAGGAACTCTGGCTTTTTTCACACTGATGTAAAGCACTCCTGGCGCAGTTCATCTCTGGCAGTGCTAACACTAGACAGGTGATCCAAAGTATTTGTGACTATTTTTGCTTTTATGTAACATCTTAAAGTGTAATCTGTCAAACAAGGAGAATGCAGTACTTTGAAAGTGCGAGTAGTCTTCTGGTGATCTACTTCCTATGAGGGCCAGGTAGCAAGAGAGACACCTTCTTTTAACTCAGCTCTGTAGTGTAACTGGCTCACAAGGAGACAGCTCCAGTTGCAGTGGTTCCTTAACATGCGCATGAATCAGTGCCAGAAATAGCAGCTTTCAGTTACCAAGTCCAAAGATCAGGAGTGTTTCAAAGGAGAGAGCAAGGTCCAGCTTCAGTGTAGGCAGGTTGGCACTAAGCAGAGATCTTTAGTCTTGATGAATCTTTTGCTAATTAATGGTTTGTAGAAGATGAAATTTGCCAATCTGAGCACAGTGCTCATTTTCTTCAGGGGTGTATAATTGCATGTTTTCTGCCACTTCTTTTGATTTCTAAACTTTCATCAGTCAGAGAAACTGCTGTCACGAAGAGGTGCCTGTTTTCTATAAATGGAGAGACACTCTCAACATGCGTTAGTTCTTTAATTCTTTTATAAACAAAGTCAATTTTTATGTTTGCTGTAGTGGAGGCTTCAGGTTTGTTCAGCATTACCAGTGCAAACACTATAACAAAAATAAGATAACAATGCTCGGCCGTTCAACACGAGTGGGGAAGACAAGGCCCGTAAATGCTGTGCTAACATTGCTCTTGGGTGTGCTGAAGTGAAGTCCACACTGTGGTCCAAAGCAATCGTGTGGCTGGGAGACAGCAGAGGTTTAGTGGGAGAAACAGGCTTGTGTGTGTCACAGCAGGGTCCCTGCCCTGTCTCGTGGCTGTGTGGGTATTAAACTGTGTGTCACTGGGCAGAGTAGGAACTGCACTGCCTCCAGGTTTGCCTCCCCGATGGCTCCTGGTGAGCATGTCAGATGCTGGGTGTCATTGCCAAGTGGCCAGGAGGAGCTGTGAAGATGTGCTGGCTGGGACATTCCTCCGGCGCAAAGGGGATTTTCGGGGTGGGGAAGACCTGATTCTATGGGCATTTCCAAGGGAGAGTTGGGGCAGTCTCCAGGGGCATTGGGTGCAGCCTCAGGGGCCTTTAGAAGGGGCTTTTAGCTGTGACTAGGGGTGGGAAGGCTTGAAAGGGCTGAAGAAACTGTCAAGTCACTAGAGAGCAAGTTTTTGGTTTTCATGTGTCCCTTCTTTGAGAGTGGAGGCTCATCTAGCTCAGGTGAGACAGCAACCACCACAACATCAGAGTGACACTGGATTCAAGCTGCTGCAGTGAAATTAAAACCATGCTCAGGGCCCTGCCTTAGGCGAGGTCAGACCACTGATCTTCAAGTGAGGGGCCAGGTTTGGTACCCTCCTCAGCTTGAAGGTGTTGAAAATAAAATAATCATAAAATCAGAGATGTTGCCATAGAATGTCTGAAGTTCCCAACCTGTATAACATGAACAGTGTTTTGAGTACCACTGGTTTTAAATTTCTCCTTAATATCAAAAATTTCTCCTTAATACCACTCTGGAATTGAGTTTTAAGTGGCATTGAATGACATGAGTCTCAGTCTGTGTAGTTATTAGGAGCCAAAACCTGTTTACTTTGTTTCACACCAGTAAGGTGTGTTGGATTTCATCTGACAGTTTGTTTCCAGTGAAGTTAGAATAAAAATTGAATACTTGATATAGTAGAATACAGAGACAAGAGTTCACACATGGGTTGTTTTCTTTTAATGTTATTCTGAAAACTGGGTAGTATATGGAAGTAGCAGAAAAAAGAAGTCCCCTTTTTCAAGGAGTCCTGAATTGGTGGAAAGATCTAAACTTGCCCTAATACTTCCTCAGATGTAACAATTAAAACTGTTTTTCTTGATCCCAGATTTTCCACCCCGCCCCAGAAACCCTTGTACTGTTTGAACCACACTCACCTTTAATGGAAATGTGACAATTATTGGCTGTTTTCATACTATTTCTTATAGTAGGCTGTAACATTAGTCTTAAAAAACCCTCCTGTCGTGCCAGGCAGTAAGGTTGAGTGAACTGTGCTATAGCAAGAGCCACCCATGATTGGAGGTAAACTATGCGGATATATGTTGGGGTGGAGGTTGAAAGGAGCGTGGAGGGCATATTTGAAGCAGACTGTGCAACTGCTATAGCAGGTCTGACTAGTTTGAGATGCCTAAAGGCAGCTTTGTCTTAACTTCAGGTAGCTGCAAAATGAAGTTTTAAATCCTAATTCAGAAATACATCATCATCATCTTCCGGTGCCTCTGCAAACTTTACTTTTCATGTGTTTTTACAGGCACTCTTTCTCCCCTGGAAAAAAGCCTTTAGTAGGTACACGTCCACGTGCATGCATATCATTTGCATATTTTTCAAATATACATTTCATCAAGGTAGGAGACTAGCGTTTGTGTGCAAACCACAGTGTTTTTTTTTGAACAGTGGTGGTTACACTTTGCTTTCTCACTGCTCTGTGGGCCTTGTGTGAGACAAGCCACTCTATTTCAGCACTTTTGGCATGGCCTGATTTGCTGCGGGTCGGGTCTCGTGCCTGCTTCCTGCCCCCGTGTCGGAGCAGTGCCTTAGGCTTCAGGAGCCTGGGATTTTGACCAGGGTACTTCCATGCTGGCTGTCCCAGGGGTCCAGTAACCTGCTTGGGTTACCCTGCTGGGACCTGGCTCCCCTTTACCCCCTACTTGGTGAAACTGGCTCTTCTAAATAACCCTTCCACTTTCCTTCCCTAACTATAAAGTGTTCCACAAATAGATTGTGAATGAATACAAGAGAGAGAATATTTTCTCCGTGTGTGACACACAGTGTCAAGCTTCCTGTCGCTGCTCTGCTTCCCCTTGCTGGCAGGGGCACACGTGATGTGTGTGTGCTTGGATGAGGACTTTAATTGTGGGGAAAATCAGTATAATACTATCATGGGTGAGGTGAGTGGGTTGTGCCTGACTGAATATGAAATAAAGTTCCAGACATTTTGTTTCCTGAGCTGTTCTCCTTCTGTATTTTCCATTCCCAATTTCCAAAATCTAAGTTTGTGGTTAAGTTTTTTGTTCTGTGTTAATTAATCGGTCCTAAGCATGCTTCAAAATACAGACTTAATACATGTGTTGTCAAAATATGCTGTTAAATGGATGCCTCCATCTAAGTTTAAATGATTTACTTGAAAATGTTTAAATTACTCCACACAGAAGAGATGTGGGTCCCATGGTGGCTGTTTTAAAGAACATAGCTTTGGTGTAGTACTTTTTATTGTGAAATCAAGCAGGTGCCACGAGAAATGGAATCTCTTTTGTCTCTAACTCATAGCTGTACAGGTTGAGAATAGTTCAAGGTTGGCCAAAGTTCCCCTTAGTCAGTTTTCAGAAGGCTCCTTTGTAGGATATGGAAACACATGCTGTATTTCAACAAATGCAGGAGCTTTAGTGCACTGGACTGAAAGGCCAGCAGTTATCATCTTGTCCTACATCAATTAACACCATCTGAGCAAACTTTTGTGTCAAATTTTAACTATGTTTTAAAAGTTTGTTTTATTTTCACTGGCAGTGGAGAAATGTCCAACAACGTTTTCGCCTTTTTAAGAGAAGCTTGCAGGGCGAGTGGATTATTTTTCATAGAATGTATTTGTTTGCAGGGTTGTGTTGATTTCATTTCAGCAAAAATGTTGAAAACAACTCATGTGCTGTTTAAGCTACTTTAAAAAATGCCAGGGAAACACCTTTCTTTTGTCCTAACTCTCAGTAGTGCAAAACTGGTTAGCAAATAAAATCTGCAGGCCAGAAACTAAAATGACTTGTCATTGTATGATTTGTATGGTGCATTTGCAGTATATATTTCTTCAGAGGATTTTTTTTTTCCTTTCTCTTCTTCTTCCCTCCTGCCATTTGCTGCTTTTCAGTTTGACTGCAATAATTTATTCAACACTGTTTTCAGAGCAATAACCTACTTTTTGGCAAACCATTNATTTATTAAGGGTCTATGACAAGGGGGAAAAACAAGGTATCTTTGGGGAAAAGATGCTGTGATAGGATTCAAACAAAGTAATTATACATAGGTGAGAAAAACTCCTTTATTATACACTGAAGGGGTCTCATCTCTCGTGGGTGCACGCACAGTTCTCATTAACCTTTGCAGGAATTGCACAGGTCCAGTGGAGATGGGTGTGCAGTGCTCGGTCCCTCCACACACTAAAAATACCAGGCAGCCCTGACACGTGCGTGCCAATAGAGATGTCTTGTGCAGCAGAACACAGCGTCGCCGTAATCCATTGTTCTGTGCGCCAGTGCAGGGGAGGAGGGATGCACAGCAGGGCTGGGTATTTCATCATTCTCCCTTAGAGCCTGACCAGTAGCATCTTGTCATTACAGGCGTGTAATTTTAGCAGTGAAAAGGGAGTGTGTGTGTGTGTGTGTGTGTGTGTGTGTTTCCCAGCCTGTGTCACTTTCTGGTAGCTGTTCTAGGTCTTTCAGATTGTTGAATTTCATTTACAAGCAAGGTGTCTCTTTTTAGACCGCACTTGAGCTGTGCTGGTGCCTGCTGGCTCTGCAGTGGGAAGGAATGGAAGGCAGTCTTGGCTGAATTGGGCCCTGGAGCAGTACACAGCTGTCTTAATTGCTGCTGCTCCACCTCTTGAGGAGATGGCTCTGGTTCTCCCAGCATGGAGTGTGTGCACTGGCTCCAGTGTGGCTCCTTGCCCACTGACACAGGAATTCATGGTGTGGTGGTCCTGTCTGTGTGGCCAGCACCTCCTGCTTCCATGCAAGGAGGCCCAGAGTGCTGCAGTTGTGGGAAGAAACAGTGGTGTGGAGCAGAAAGAGCTTCTGGGCTGATCCCAGGGAGGCTTGTGCGTAGAAGCCCTCGCATAATTTTTGGGTGCCAACAAGCAGAGTCTGCTGAATAATCAGCTAATCACATAGTAAAGTCAGGGGATCTGGCCCAGTGCTGTGCCTGGTTTGCTTTACTGCAGCTCTGATTTCCTGCTGCTGATGCCCAGGTGTGTAAAGCAGCTCCTGGGCCTTCAGCAGAGTGCTGAGCCCATGTGTTCACAGCACAATAGGACTCAATTCACACTTGGCAGGCCTGGCTGCTTCTTTACACTGCCACATGGAGACCCAAATTTCAAAACAGCCTCAGCCTGGTTCTTTTTGGTGGCTCTTTGAAGCACAGAGCCCAGCTAAGCTGAACCCCAGGGAGGAGGCTTGGACACTGTTGTGAGTAGAGCGTGTGTGCAGCCATCCTGGGAAAGGATGTAAAGGAGATTTGGCACAGAGGTGACCTGAGGTAAGGGCAGGTTTGCCATCTTCTGGAAAATCTCTCTCCCCTCAGTAGGTAGCCCTAACAAAACATCTCCTGGTATTGGGAAGGGGGGATGGCTCCACCCTGATCTGGCTCAGAGCGGGTGGTTGGTGGTCAGTGGGGCCATGTCTGCACCAGGCCTGTGAAGGGCTGTGGCAGGGTTGCCAGTCGTGGACAGTGGGATTCCTGAAGCTTCCAGTTAAGGACGAGACCAAAAAAGGGCAGGCTGGGGGCTTGTTTGCATCTTCTGGGCACTGTTTTATAAGGAAGCACATGGGAAGTCCTGTCTGAAGCAGAACATGTGAGGACTGACATTTTGGCTTTGAGATCTTTGAGACAGAAATTAGTTTCTGCTGGGCAATCCAAACCTCTTCTGGTTTTTTCCAGTAAAGACAACTGCCTGCCTGTATGTGAATATTAAATAAACGTTTTTAAACCCTGGTGTGTTACCCAGGTATATTCTCCCTCTTGCTTTGCACGGAAAAGGAGTTGTCAGAGTTGCTCAGGGCTTTTGCTCTTGCCTTCAGCCTCACAGTGGTTTGCAGTGTGCCTTGATGGCTTTCCATGCTCAGAACCTGTGCGGTCTTGTCCACCTTCTGGTTCTGCCAGGGCAGTCTTTAATGCTTTAACAAGCTAACAAGCGCTCCTCTGATTTAAACTTGCATTAACTTCTGCTACCCTGATAGAATTCCTAATATTATAAACACCCTTAATAATACGGCTATAATCTAGAAAACCTGCTGTCCTTTTTCCAAACAATTACTTAATGAGGCAGTAATTTATTCTAAGCTATATTTATTGGAGCCCATTCCAGCTTTATCAGACGTACTCTGTTTGGATGTGTGCAGTTAGTCAAAAACATTGAAACTGCTCCACTTCTTCCAGAGGAACATGTTACATTTAGCAAACTGACAGCATTAGAAACTGTTTCCAATTTAATAGAAGCATATGTTTCCTGCAAGGCTTAACACGCTGCAGAGTCAGAGATTGCCTTCGACTGAGGCTTTGCCTTTTTTTAGCGTGGTGAAAAGGAGCTGCAAACTGAAGGCAGAAGTGGAGTTTGTGTTTTTTGGTTGTTTTGCAGAGATCCTTCTAGCAGGGCTTCGTCGGGCTGCAAGTTTAAGAAACTCTCAAGAAAGTGATGTGGGCGGTGCACACAGAGCTCTCGCTCCAAATGCAGTTTCTGATCATGAACAAACAGCAAGAGCTTGCTTTGCCCTCTGGGCCTCAAATAGTACAGTATGCAACAAGGGAGAGCAGGCAAGGCACGAGGATGGAAACAGTAGGATCAGATTACAGTTTCAAAATATCACTGGAACACGTTGGCTGGCGTTACACTATTGACTGGCTTTATAATTGCATTGCTTATTTGCTAGGGAAGGCTTCACCTTACTTTCTGATTAACATGGACTCTCCTTCGGGGACCTGGGAACTCCAGGCTCTGAGTATCAAAGGCAAACCCCGTGAGACCTGCAAGACTTCAGATGCTTCTCAAATGAGAGTCTGAGCTTCCTCTGTTGTCTCCTGTTTGCCAGAGGTTTCCTTACACAGCCACTATTGAAGTTCTACTTAGAATAGCCTCTAATAGTCACCCACTATGATTTTCCTTCTTATTTTGAATTTAACTGGAAAGGAGAGAAGAACCCTGTCACTTAGCTTGCTAGCTGCTCTTCACCCAGTATTCACTCTGTGAAGGGGACTAAGGCTGTGTTTCTGAAGGGAGAGAGAAGCTGCCTTTCTTGCTAAATGTGGGAGTGGGGTTCTGAGGAGCTTTACTTGCTTCTCTGTTTCTTCTGGAAGGGCTGAGGTTTACCCATCCACCACAGGAGATGGGGAAGAGTTAGGTCCCTGTAAAATATGTGTGAGAAATACCTGCCACTTAGAGTTACTGCTGGCACTGACAGCCTTGCAGTGAAGGCTTGCAAACATAAAAACAATCCCCTGTACTCTCTGGAAGCAGAGAGCTGCCCAGGAGGCCAATTTTTTTATATACTCTAAAGGAGAGTTTTGTAAGTGCTTATTAAACCTCACTCAGTTAAAAAAAAATAAAAAAGGGCAGCCAGAATTAATGTAAAATGTGTCAGGGAAAACAAACCTTGTAAATACAAAATGTCTGAGCACTGGCTCTGGAGAGGGCAGAAACCCCTGCACGGCTCCATTCCCTCTACCTTTCTTCGGGGGTTGTGGGATTTGTTTGCTAGCTCACATGTGACATAAGACACAATTCTTACTAGGCAGTGTTGTCAGGAGTCCTCTTCAGCTGGGCAACATGGATGCAGTACACTCCAACATGTAAAAAGAGCATCAGATCCCAAGAAAGCAGCGTTGTGGGGGAAAAAAAAAAAAAGAACACTCCCCCCACCCCACCCCCCCATCCGGACTGGTCGGTTCACACCCTGCAGGCCAGCTGCAGCACAGCACAGGCAGCGTGGCCGTGCAGCTCTGCATGGAACAGGCTGTCCCAGCTCGGGGATGCTGCCGTGCCAGGCTTTAAACACTCCGGTGTCAGCAGATGAAATCCCCAAGGAGGGGCCATTTCCACCCAGCTCTGGCTGTTGCCTGTGAAAGTCCATGTTGCTTATTTGCTCCAGCCCTGGAGTTAAACCTCGACACCTGGGCTGCTCAGCTTTCCCTCTTGTTCTGAGCGAGGCTGGGCGAACCTGCTGGGTTTATACTGGCCTTACCCTCTGCTTTTCCTTTGTAACTTTGAATGGGAGGAGGATGCCAGTGCTCTCAGATGTCTGCGCTTCCACCTGCTGGGGCAGGCTTGCTGTGCTTTGCCAGGATCCTGCAGGCCAAGGAGCATCCTTCTATAGTGGGTAAGCCCATGGTCCTGCCCCAAGAGGTTTGTACAGATGTGTCCATTCTGTCTCTCTGCTGTGGCCTTGGAGATGTGGAAACAGGGACAGGGAGAGAAAGGTTTGCTGGTTTGCCTCCCTAGCTCTAGGGGACAGATACTTGGAAGTTGGGGAGACTGGTTGCAAGTTCAGGTGGTCCCTCAGGCTGGGTCCAGCAGCACTGAAATGCCTCACAGCAGCTCAACCTGCCTCTGTTAGGTTCTGATCTCAGAGGATCTGGCCCTTATCTTGCCAGTTGAACCCAGTTGACATAAAAGGCCTTTTTCTTTTGGTCCTGCAGCTATCTGTGCCAAATCTTCATTCTGCTGAAGTCAGTAACAAAACACCCATTGACTGCCATTGGACCAGGATACAACCAATGGACCCCTCAAGGATGAGGAGTGAAGGATGGAGGAGAGGAAAGCTGTTTCGTGTGCCAGAAGTGACACAGAAAGCACTTCCATAATTCACTGGATAGGTTCTCTGAGAAAACCTGGTGAGGGTCACTTACATCTGAGGTTTGTGAGCTTAGGGGAATGAAGTGTACAAATTCAGTGCTCTCATTGAACTTTGGGGGGCTGTTACGGGGAGCTTTTGTGTTGTGGGCTTTTGTTAGGTTTTTCCATCCACACATGTGAAGTAGCATTTTATTTTAATTCCCTCAAGTTGCCTTTTTCTTTCTCCTTTTTTACCCCCCTCTGGTTTTAATTACCTTAGATTTTAGAAAGTAACTGGTCCTGCTTTAAACTCCTTCTCACACAAGCCCCTGTGGTTCACACCTGTGTTCAGCTGCCTGGAGAGGAATGGTTGCCTGTGGACTTGGGGATTTTGATACTTTTACCTTTTTGAGCAACCTGGTGTTTGTTCTAAAATGAACCTCAACTCTAATAAGCTGTTCATCCCCTAGACTGACTGAGGGGGTGGCATAAAATCTCTGAGTGGAAATGTGACTTCTTAAAAACCCTTTTCTGCTGTTCCTCTTGGGGTTCAGTTCCTCCTTCTTTTCTTTTTTCTCCTTCCTGTCTGTCTCGATGAGCAGGGAGGGCCTAGTGGATTGTAGAATTGATTTCCAAAATGAGCTTTCAATCTTGAGAGGTATTTTAAATTTAATTGTTAAAAGTCTTTGGGAATTAAAATTACAGTTATTTTTTGTTATCAGGTGAGGAAAAAAATCACTTTTCCTCTTAGTTTTTACATATCTGGTGCTTTTCTATGCCAAAGTGCTGATTATTAAAGACTTCAGAAATAGTCTGGCGGTGTCGAAGTGTCCCAGGCACAATCAATAAACACAGAGCTTCTCTCACAATCTACACATACCTCTGTCCTCTGGAGAGCAAAGGATTCACATTCACATCACTAAGTGGGCTCAGAGACACAGGCATTGCACAAGCTCTTCTGTGTTTCATCGATGAGGGTTGACTCCAGAGAACCGTCTGCTCCAGGCTGATTATCTCTTCTACTGAGCCCCAACTGCATTTTTTTCCAGCTCTGCCTGAAGAGCATGCAGAGCCAATAAAAGGAAGCTAAATGACACGCAAATTAGAAAAAAAAAATATACTACTTTTGTTTTTCAATTAAGAAAAGACAACTCCCAAACAATGCTAGGGTTTCTCTGGCGCTGAGGCGCGTGCAATCGCCCTAAATGGGCAAAAAAGCAAGTAGAATCTTTCTCAGCAACACTGGTTTAGCTTTTGGTTCTGGGTCTTCCAGAGCTGGAGCCAACTGGTAGATAATATTGGGGAAGATCTCCAAGTGACTCCCCCCACCCCAATCCCCAGAAAGATGCAGTTTTAACATTGTCTTTCTTCAGCTTTCTGGTTGAAAGCATACTTAAGAAACATTGAAAACTCACTTGAAGACCAAAACCCTTCAGCACCCTTTATTGCAACAACAACAACAACAAAGTGACCTCTAGTCTCAACTCTTAACACCCGGCCTCAAAACTGTGTTTAGCAAACGAGTGAAAGTGCAGCATTCTGGCTGAGGTGGCTGCTCAGCCCAAATAGATGCATGAAAGACCTTCCATGAACGTTACCCTTTACCTCTGCCTGTGCAGTGCCACATTTGGATGGGTTGGTGTTGTCTGGCTGCCCTTGTCACAGCTGTATGACTTGGTTGGACAACTCTCTTTTGTCACCTGGGATGGTGCGGGTTTGTCTCATTCTGTACTGATCAGAACTTCTCATTCGTCAGGCTGATCTTTTAAGTTTGGCATTTTCATTTTCCCAGCAGGAGGTTTGGCTGGAAAGGCCAGGAGCAAAGTTTTTGAGATGAACGGAATTGATTGAGATCAAATGCTGGTATTATACAGCATCCTTCTTTTTTTTTTTTTTTTTTTAAATTTTATTCTCTATCTTAAGACATACAACACTGATCCCTTTAATGCAGGCATAAAACGAGTTGGTTAAAGGAGGGAAGAGATGGTTTGAACTGTAAAGAACAAGCAGGCAACATTGTCTTAAGCTTCGATGGTCAGAAACTATGAAATTCCTTTTTGAAGAGCCAGAGGAAGACTTGCAAGCCCCCAAACATGTCTGATTTTACCAACTCTGTCAGTTGGTCTAAAAAGAGATCACCTCCGTGCTTTGCTTGGCGTGAATGAAGTGATTTATGGAAACTGGAGGAAAACATTCTTTACAATTCCCATTGGCACGCCAGAGGAGAAGGGGATAAAATAAAACTTTATAAAGCCGAGTGTCTAGCAGTGCTTATTTGAGCCCTCTCCTTGGTGGAATAAAACCTCCATGCTTAGGCTGACATCCTGCTTTGGTGCTTTAGGGGTTAAACCCTCTTCAGAGCGTATTAGTGGGGAAAAAGGAAACTGAAAGCTGTGCTGAAAATCTAGTAGATGAGACTGGGAGTTGCCTGATCTATTTTATCTTTTAAAAGGGCAAGCTCTGAATCAAGGTATGTGAAGATCGAGTGAGATGTGAAAGCTTGACAGTCACACATACAGGAAATCTTGAATTATCTCTGAGCTTCCTGGAAAATGACGTAGTGAGGTTATCGTAGTATTTACTTAGTGATGATCCCACAGTTCTTACTGATCAGCTTTAAAAATGTGTTTGCTACCAGCACCTCAGTCTTGGGTGGAAATGGGCTTGATTGGGTTTGTTGGAAATGCTTGGCAGCGTCACCTGGCAATGATGAATAACTGAGTACAGGGAATGGAGCCTGGGCTGTTTTCTTTATCGTGGGGGAAAAGGTTTGCTTTGTGCAGGGAATGTTTTTATACATTCCTGGCAGAGGCTGACAAACTTCAAACTCTTCTAGTCCCCAAGCCATTTAAAAATGTCTTCTTTAAATAGAGCATTGTGGAAGGAGCACTGGTATGTCTTTAGGTCAGAGTCTGTCTTTTTTCAGGGGGAGGAGATAGCAGGAAGGGATGGAAAGCTGCTCATCTCCTCCTAACCCCTTGCTGCTTTAAAAACGTGCTGGAATTGGGCAGGGTTTTTAATTCTTGCTAGCCCGGTCCTCCCTTTCTTGCTCTTATCTGTCTGAAGTGAAAGGAAACATGTCTGCTGTGAGCACTGGAATAGCAACGCCCCCCGCTCGCACCCCAAACCCATGTGAACAGCTCCAGAGTAGTCCATGGAAGTGACACTAGGGAGCAGAGAAAAGCCAGACTTCGGCAGTAGTGCTAAATTTCAGAGGTTTTGTTCACCCGAGATTCCAGGCGCAGGAATTGCTGGTAGCTGGCCAAGGAGCTTGGATGGCAGCCTACCTGTTCCTCAGCTCTGCTCAGCCTGCTCCCTCCCCCTGCCTTTCTTTTTTTAATTGCATAATATGCTAGAAAATTATCTGGATTTGGGACTTATTTTTAACCAGAAGAGGTTCGCTTTACCCGATCTGGATTTGCCACTCAGCAAATGCTTTCTGAAACTCTTGTAGCACTGAAACTTCTTTAGCCCCCTCTTCTGCTTTCCAAGGGTCTCTTTGCTCTTAAGTGTTTGTCAGTCCTTTTTGGTGATGCTTAAGTACGTTGTCTGTCTGCTGAACTGGTGTGTGACCATCAAATTGTTAGACTTGCCTAGTGCAGTTGTTTTGCAGGCACTAATCCCACTGGGTGGACTGGGAATTGTACTCAAATAAGGAAGGCAAATTTTGTCTCCCAGGTGATAGCTGCATAATGTGAGAAGGGTCAGGTCTGGGATAAAAATCTAAATGGCCATTGCAACTTCTTTCTGGATACCTGTGTCTAGAAAGCCTCTTCCACTTTTTGGGGTTTTTTTTTTTTGGTTTTTTTTTTTTTCTCTTTAAACAAGGTAGACTTCTTTATGTCAGAAGAACTTGTTAAACAGAGAGAAGGATACAGGAATGAAAAGGGAGCTCCTTGTGATCATATTAAAAGAGTGAGGGGGTTAGAGCTCCAGCCCCTCACCACTCTACCTGGGAAAATGAGGGAGCATAATGTTAGGTCATGCTACTGTCACAGGACAGCGACTCCTTCATTCCTCTGCATTTGGGGGGGATCTTGGTGTCACAAAAATAATGGTGACAAAATGAGGTTGGGACTGTGCTGTGTAGAGGAGCATTTCTAGGTGCTCTGAAACATCCTGGAAGAGATGGCACTGGGGACTGAACTGCCCTACTTAATCTTAGCTCAGAAATTATTTATAATGCGGGGCAAGTTTGGTAAAATCCCCTTTGTTTCCTTCAAAATCTGCCATCTGACCAGCAGCAGAGTGTAGTGCAGAGAGTGGTCTTGGGGATTAGACTAAAAGACTTGACAGATCTTCTTCTTCATCTGTAATTTATCTAATTCTGAGTATAATAACTGCATTTCCTGCTCTGGTAGTTTAGTCCTTAGGCGATCAGCTAAATAAACCCATGTGTGTATACCCTGGTGTACCAAAGGGCTGGATCTCCCAACCTCACTGGGGAAGTTTCTCTCAACACACAATTGCTTGAGCCTCACTTCCCTTCCCCCGTGAACACACTTTTGAATAAAAAGAGGAAATTCATTGTGAGAACCTCGGTGCTTTACATTTGTATTCCCAGGCATATCACTGCCTCAGTCAGGGAATGTAAGGAAACGTTCAGTACAGTGCCTGCGGCCTGTGCTCCTATGGACAGGTATTAGCTTAATGTAGGGAAGAGGAAATTTGCTGTCAGGCATGCCAGATCTTGAGCATTATAGTTGCTGTCTGAATTCCTGCTTGGAATTTACCAGCACAGCCATGCCTAAACATGGATGGACCAGAGCCCTGTGTTAGGGTGGCTGCTGTTTGCTCGTCACGCTGCTGTGGGCCAAGGCCGAGTTACTGATGGGGACAGATGTGCACCTGCTTTGCTGCCTTCATCAGTCTCCTCTCTTCCCTTGCAGATATATGTTGGGGAAAGGAGGAAAGCGGAAGTTTGACGAGCATGAAGATGGGTTGGAAGGCAAAGTGGTGTCTCCCACTGACGGTCCCTCTAAGGTGTCTTACACCTTACAGCGTCAGACTATCTTCAACATTTCCCTTATGAAACTTTATAACCACAGGCCATTAACTGAGCCAAGCTTGCAAAAGACAGTTTTAATTAACAACATGTTGAGGCGAATCCAGGAAGAACTCAAACAAGAAGGCAGCTTGAGGCCCATGTTTGTGGCCGCTTCGCAGCCTGCCGACCCTCTCAGCGACAACTTCCGCGAGGCGCAGCCGGCGTTCAGCCACCTGGCCTCGCCGCCCCTGCTCCCTGCCGACTTGGTAAGCACTATGCCCCTGGAGTCCTGCCTCACCCCGGCCTCTTTGCTCGAGGACGACACTTTTTGCACTTCCCCGGCTGTCCAGCATGATGGTCCCACGAAGCCGCCACCTCCTGCTCTCCAACCAGTAAAGGACAGCTTCTCCTCAGCCTTGGACGAAATCGAGGAGCTTTGTCCAGCACCTACCTCCGCAGAGGCAGTAGCAGCTGAATCCGCAGCCGGCGACTCTAAAGCCCAGCCCAGCGAGTCCAACATCCACAAGCCCGAGGGCCTCCCGGAGAGCAGAACGGCTGAATCCAAACTCATGGACCCCCTGCCTGGCAACTTTGAGATAACAGCTTCCACAGGTTTCCTCACAGACTTGACCCTGGATGACATTCTGTTCGCTGACATTGATACGTCCATGTATGATTTTGACCCCTGCACGTCTGCCACGGGGGCTGCCTCAAAAATGGCTCCTGTCTCAGCAGATGAGCTCCTAAAAACTCTCGCTCCGTACAGCAGTCAACCAGTAACTCCAAATCAGCCTTTCAAAATGGATCTCACAGAACTGGATCACATCATGGAGGTGCTTGTTGGGTCTTAAAAATATTAGAAATATAGCGACTTTTTTTTTTTTTCTTTTTTT
>VZRH01003038.1:432354-492788 GCA_013397555.1 Urocynchramus pylzowi | reverse complement strand
AAGAAAAAAAAAAAAGAAAAAAAGAAAAAAGGTTGTATTTCCCCTTCCCCTCCCACAGACCTTAGAGCTGTGCCTTTTCTATGCAATATTACAGACATCTGAAACCAGATTACTGTATTCACATGTAGGTATGGGCTGTAATCAAAAAAACAATTGGACAAATGTACATGGAAATGAGCAGTCTTACTTTTGTAGTTTTATATTATACAATAAACAATTAAAATAAATTCTGGCTTGGTTCTTTCCCTCCACGAAAGAGGGCGGTCAGGGGAAGACAAGACCCCATGAGGGCTGCAGGAGGAGGGGTGGGAGGAGTTCACCCGCGGGAGGTGGCAAGGGACAGGGGAGGGACAGCCCGGTTTGACCTCGCTCCACCTGGCAGAACGAGAGAAACAACGCCTTTGTGAGAGGCCTGCTCCTGCTGCGAGGCTTTTGTCCTCCCCGGCACAGAGAGATGCCCGTGGTGGCCGTTCCTGCGCTACGTGTGCCGAGGGATGCTCGGGGCTGAGAGCGGCTTCTCAGGAGCGGCCAGGCTGGCCCGGAGCGGGACCTGCCCGCTGCTAAGGCACGGAATGCGCCGTCCTTCGGGAAATCCCCACAGGAAACATCTGATACCTCAATCCACCGCTTCGTTTATCAGTGCCCTCCTCCCCACTCCTCCAGGTGCCTGGTGTTTGCTTTCAGGGGCGGCCAGGAGGGAGATCTCGGCCCTGCCTTTGGCTCCATCCAGCCTTTTGTGGCCGTGCCCGCGCAGCCCCGGAGCGCCCTGGGCTGGCCCGGCTGCGGTGCTCGGCTCATGAGTCACCCCCTGCGCACGCTTCGCCCGGCCTCCCACACCCACGGGAGCACGCCTGCTCCATTTTGGATTTCCAGAGAACCAAGAGCCGGCGGGAAAAGCAGCGAGTTGTCCCCGTCCCGACGCGCCGCACGCAGCACCGCGGCTGCGGGGAGCTGGCTCGTGTTACGGCGCAGCGACCCGGGCTCTGCACCAGCTGCCGCCCGGGGACAAATGGCTGCGGGGACACGGGGCGCAAAGAAAGGAGAAGTGGGAGAATTAAAGCCGGCCCCGGGATTGCATTTCTGTCTGCTCAGCAGGCGCTGCGCTCGCAGGGGGGAAGCGCAGCCGGGACACGGCGCGAACCCTTCCCCGGGGGCTCGGCTCCCACCCGGGCTCCGCGGGATCAGCTCGGTTCGGACACAGCCGAGTGCTGGAGCGCTGATCCGAAGCAGGGCCGGCGGAGATGCCGCCGTTGCACTCCCGAAGCTGCCCCGGCTTTGTTGCACCTACCTTTTAAGAGTTTATTTCCTCACTTGTGACTTGTCAGTGAAAGCTGCCTCCAGCGCAGAACACCCAAGCTCCGCACAGCGCCCTTCTTCCCCCTCCTGAGGTGAGCAGCTTCCCACCCCCTCCAACTTCCCACCTCAGCGAGGGCAAACCTTTGCTCTGGGCTTTTAAGATGGGGTGCCCGTGCGGGGAGCTGCATCTCCCCTCAGGGTCTGCCCCGACCCGAGGGCAGCTCCAGGCCTTTGCCCACAGGCAGCCCCGCTCTGAGCCGAGCAGGGAGCAGCAGGAAGGGGGAAGCGGGCTGGACTTCGGCACAGGCTGGATGAGGCTCAGGTCCGAGGTATCTCACACCAACACCACAGCGGAGGAGTGAGGCACTTACCTTGTTTCTCGAGGTGACAGGGCTCTGGGGCACCCTGGGGACCGAAGGACACTCCCTCCCTCCCTCGGGTGGTGCCCCAGGAGTGGCGTTTCCAGGCAGAGGAGGCACCACAGCACTGGGCAGCGGCTCGTTTCAGCAGCATTGGCCCTGGTCTGCATTCAGCTCTGCAGATGCTCGGTATTACCAGTCAGGGCAGCGACTCCACGGCTATCAAGAGCCACACCAAGCTCCTCTCTGTGCCCAAGTAAGTGGAAGATCAGGGAGCTGAGGCCACCAGCTTTCAGGGACCTTGCTCAAGTATATGCTGTGTGGGCAGAAAGACAAAGTGCCAGACATGGCACTGAGGCAAGGAGGGGACACGGAAATGCCCTTGTGCATCACGCTGCTGATGGCCTCACCCAAGAGGGGTAACGCTCCCTGCCTCCAACCTGCACATCCACGTGGGACACGTGTTCCTCCAGCACTGGCATTAGGAGTGAGCCCTGCTCACGCAGCACAGCCAGCTTCCCTGGACCCACATGCATCTCGTACTCACCAGAGGAAACACAGCAGGGAAAAATCATTGGAGAAAGAAATCCCCTCCTGCCACAGGCAGTGCTTCATAGAGCTGCTGTGAACCACAGCGAACCCATCAGCTGAGACAGGTCTGCTGGGATGTTGGCTCCACGGCTGAGCTGTGCAAGGAGCTGCTTCTCCTGGCTCCTCCTGCTCATTTCCACCTCACCCCTCTCCTCTGGGCTCCTTGCCCCCTGCTCCCAGTCAGCCCTGGGTCCCATTTGTCTCCACCACTGGTGGCTGCAGGCTCCTTTCTCTGCCTGGTCCTTGCATACATCATCTGCCTCCTCTCCAGGCAGCTCCCTCCTTCCACAGCTCCCCTCCCTTTTGAAGAAACTGCCTTAGCAACTGGCAGCAGGCCAGCGAGATCATGGGTTTTCCCTCCCACCCTTCCTTCTCCAAAGAACAAGGTGTCCAGGGAGGGGGAAGGAGCCTTAAGGCCTCGTGTGCAGCAGCCACAGGAGTTCTGCGTGTGGCAGTGGGCTGGGCACACCTACTGACTTCCACATCTCATCCTCCAGCACTCCAGGTGTGCCAGGTGCTCTGGGGTCAGGAGCAGGGAGAGTTCCTTTTAGTCCTCTGTCTCTCTTTCAACCAACATGTCCCCAAAAACCAGCCAATTCCCCCCCAACCATCTCCAGATCTAGAGATCTGCCAGGGGAAGGCACAGAAGGAACAGCTTCCAAATAGCCCATTTCTGCAAGGATTTCCTTCCATTCTTTTGGTCCTGCCTTCCCCACCTCATGCTACTCTCCCTGGACTATTTCCTCTCCTGTTTCCTCTCCTTTTTCCCCTGTTCACTGGGCTTCCTTCCCCTTGCCCTATTCCTCCCCTCGCTTTCTCTCCTTCACAGTTTGGCCTTCAGTACTTGCCCCTTTCCTGGTGTGAGCAGGGATGTCATGGATTGTGTGCTTGTGCCAAGCTCTGCATTTATTAGAGAGAGGGAGGAAAAAGAGAAAAAAAAGCCTCAACCTCTGTAAGCTTGCTAGAAGACAATACTCAGGTAGAGTAACATTGTTCTTGCTTTCCTCGCACACTGCCTTACTGTTTGCATGGAGGGAGGATTATTTGAGCTGCTCCAAAGGGGCTTTACTGCCTGGCTTGCAACCCTTTGGCAGAGCTAATTTGGCCAGCCTGCTCCTTGCTGGGGTGGAAGGCACAGAAGGATAAACCCCTCTTCTCCCTGCCCTGATGGCAGAAAAAAGCAGCTGCCACCACCCTTTCCCTATCTGCCAAGGGTTAATATTGTGGCAGCCAAAGTGGCACCTTACTTCAATCAAAGGTTTCCACCTAAATCTTTCGAAAGTGTCACACAAAGTGGTCTGCATTTCTTGTCCTCCTTGCTGTTTGGTGGGAAAACTTGGTGAAGCAGATCTGCCTAGTATAACCTTAATTAAGGGATGTGAGGGGGAAAGCAGGAGACCCCACTGGGAAAATCCAGAGGGGCCACAAACCCAGGGGCTGTGGATGAGGGGGGCTTTGAGTCCTGACTGGTTCAGCAGCAGCATTTTCATGTGAGGCCTGCCAGCTGGCTCGGGACATGAACAGAAGGGGGTTTCTGTTTCCCATTGAACCCCCACTGGCTCCATTTCCAGCCAGTTTAAAGCCCAGCCCTCTTTCTCCAGCCAGAAGTGCAAAGAAGCTGCTTCTGCCACTCTGAGTGGGTCTGAGGGCCACCTCAGCCATTGTCTTCTCTAGCCTCAAGCTAACACTCCAATTCCAGGGATGAGGAGCACCTATTCTCAAGTCTGGAGAACATCTTTCCTGAATGTAACTCCACTTTCAAAGCACCGGAGCATCCTGTGCTCTCCCTTGGGTGGCTGTGGGGACACAGCTTCAGGCTACACCAGGGTTTGAGGAAGGTCTGGTGAGCTGAGCTGTCAGACTTTGGCTTTCACTGGATGAAAGCAAGAGCAGGGTCTGAGCACAGATCATATTCTCCAGGAGGAAATATGTACAACTGGCAGCAGCAGTGATGCTCAAAAACCACACAGGGACTGGCCAGTGCAGCCCAGAGGCAGTCCAGCTCCAGCAGCAAGACTTGGTCCCAGCTATGCAGCTTCCATCCAAGGAAAGGTTTGGGGGTCAGGAGAGGAGCAGCTCAGCTCCAGGATGGGAAAAGCCTTTTGGGGTTACATGTGGATCCATGTGGTCTCTGCACACAGCAGCTGCTCTGTCTCCAACCCTTGGACACCGTGACACAGGGACACCATGGGCACAGCCCCCAGCTGTCATCTCACATTCCTCAACCTCAGAGCACTCAGACTTGCAGCCAGGGAGGGAGAACTGGACTGTGCTGCTCTGGGAGCCAGGCTGCTCCCACCTTGGAAAGGAAAAGGATTCAGGGAAACAATAGGCCAGGGGGGCCGGGGAAGAGCTGAGCTTGCAGTTTGCTTTTTTTGCCCTTTCAGATGCAGCTCTGCCAGATCAGCAAAGCCACCCCTATTTGGATGACACCCTGAAGACACACAGCAACAGCAAGAAACAGAGCAGAATTTCTAAGCAGAGTTCAAAACACTCCCTCCGTCCCTCTCTTGCTATAGATGACCCCCCAAACATGGGGTGGCCTCACTGGTCTCCTGGCTTATTACTTACTACAAGCTGGATTCTGGATGGTTTCCTTTATCCAGCTCAAGTGAAGAACGCCGATGCAACAAAAAAAAAAAAAAAAAAAAAGAAAGGAAAATTAAATCACCTCATCACCTCTGCCACTCAATTTGGGTTATTAAGAAGCCTCAACTTAGTGGGTTAGGGATCACCAGCACACCCAGAATCACTTACAGAGAGGAGCACAACAATGATCTGTACACCTGTGGTGTGTCACAGGGGCTCTGGGGATGGCAGCAATGCAGAACAGCAGCCACAGCACGGCCCCAAAACCAGACACTGCAGGAGCAAAGCAAGGGCCGAAATGCGCCCAGTGAATCATTCACTGTGAATTGGTTCAGCCAGTCTGGAGTCCCACACACCAAAGCAAGGACAACCCAGGGCTGTGTCATCCCAGGCAAAGGAGTGGGGGAAAAAGGGAGAGAAACATGCTGGGCAGGAGGGACGACTCTTCGATGTGGCCCGGGGGATGAGCTTGGAAAGGCAGCAAGTCCCAGCTTGCTCCCTCCTGCCAGAAACTCCTCTTCCTGCCTCCCCTCCCACACCCTGTGCTCCTGATGTGACCTTCCTCCCAGCTCAGCCACCAAGCAGCCGCTCCCAGGCAGGTCCCTGTGGGGAGCACAGGTGCAGGGGATGAGGTGAACAAGACTGGGGAAGGAGAAGGGCTCCAAGGGCTTGGGACTTGCCAAACAGAAGCATCCCTTAGAAGGGATGGGAGGAAAACCAACCTTTCCACAGTCCATGGGCTGCTCCTGGGGGATAGCAAATCCACGTGGCTATGACTAACTTGATTTCACACCTGGACCTGGGGCAGGGTAAGTGCTCTCCAAAGTTGTGGATGAAAAAGATGTAATTTAAAAATAAAGAGTAGTCCTCTCCAAGACATCCTAGCCTGGCTGGTACTCACCAGGATCAGAGCAGGCACAGTGGCTCCAGCCTGTCCAGCACCCCTGCCCAGGCAAAACCAGCTTTGGCACCAGCTCTGGGTGCCAGAATGTGCCCAGCTGGCTGGGAAGGGCTCCCTGGGACAGTGGCACCAAGGGAAAACTGCAGCCTCAGGAACACACACACCCCCAGCCTGTTCTCTTGTGCTGCTCTAAATGCTTCACTGCTTCAAGGGAGAGGCATCAAGATTTAAGCCTAAATTAAGATTTAAGATAAACAGCAGGAACAAACCCATTTGGCCCAGCTCCTTCCTCTCCAGCAGACCTGCAATCTGTACCAGGTGAGCAGGGCCCAACCTTTTCTGGTTATGGTGTCTGTTCTAAAGCAACTGATCTAAACTTCAGTGAAACAGGCAAATTTGGCTCTGTTGTTCCAGAACACCCTGTGCCATCTGCAGATGATTCTTTACACAGAGAGAATGTGCCCTGACAAAAAGAGCTAAACAACCCAATAGCTTTGTGTAATATATAATTTATCACCCAGAGTAACCATAAGAAAAGCACATTTTAAATGTGGGGTTTGACTGTGGTTAACCCTGAAATTAGGGACCTTCTTTTCTTGATTACTGCACTCCTCTTTTTGAAGCACAGCTACCCCCAAAGCCGAGCTCAACCCTGCTGCTTTAAACCCAGCTCCTAACCCCTGCTCCCCACACAGCCTTTAGCATGAAACAGGTCCTGCAACTGTACCTTTGGGCCAGCAAAGGCAACACCTGCCATGGAGAAGAAGAGTTAAAAACACTTTGTAAAACACTGCCTTCTTGTTAACCCAAGGGAGAAAACCCAGGCACTCCCTCCTGGTTTAGTGTCTCACACCACCCCGAGCAGCAGAATAATTTACCAACATATAAACGGAGGGCTTAGGGGCAGCTGCACCACATAAACAGTCACGGTGGGGCTCTGAAGTTTCTGTCAGGATATGGGATATAAAGCTGGGTGAATAACTGATTTTTCGGTTCACTGGCAACCCTGAAAAAAGTTTCAAAAGAAAAACAAAAATTCATTTGGGGTCGACTGAAACAAATGTTTCGCTTTGACTTTTCAGCCCCTTTAACAAAAGTTAGCTCCAAAGATCATTCCAAATGAAAAGTTGCCTCAAAGAGGAAAATATCAAAGCCTTTTATTCAGAAAAGGCTGAAACAAAATAGGTTTGTTTCTTTTCTAGCTAGGAAAAAAAAAATGTGGCAAATCAAAACAACTCATTTTCATTTTGCCAAAATTTGCCTTTTTTTTGCTCAAGATTTTACCCAGCTCCAGCACAACCAATTTACACATGCAATAATTTAAAGAGAGACACTAGTAATCCTGATGGAATACAAGTTTGTTTTGTTTTGTTTTTAAAAAAACAAAACAAACAACAACACTGCACAAATGTCCTGAAACTGAAACCCAACAGAAAGTAAGCTCAAAACCACTAAGCTTTTCTTGGCTCGCCTAGAGAATCTTATTAAGTCTCTGAATCATAGAGCCACAGATTTGGGATGTTGTGAAAATTAAATTAGTCTTACTTATTATTAGCAAGGCAAGAAAGGAACCAGGAGATTAGGATGCAGCAAGTGGCATTGTGAGCCAACTCTTCAGCGTGTCCCTGCCTTTCTCCCGTAAACCCACAATTAGCGGCGCCCGCGCTGCTCCGTGGTGTTTTTAATCTCGGGATGCAGGTTCCTGACTCTCCCCTCAGCCTAATGCAAATCCAGGATTTAATGCCATGCCACAGTGAGATTCTCATTTCACTTCCTGCCTTGTTTCATTTGAAGCCACTGCTTGCCTGTGCTCTGTAGGTGCATCTTACCGTACGGCAGAGAGTGTTTAAGATGCAGGGAAAGCAGGAGTTAAGCCCTTGGGATAGAGGAGGAAAGGCACCCATCCATATGGACTTCCAGAGAGTACAGGTGGGATGGCCTCACCCCTCTCCTGCTTGGCCTTTTTCATTGGGAGTTTAATATTGGAGTTTGCTGGCTGCTGGATGGCTTTGGTGCCTTGGGGGACAGAGGCTGGACAGCTGGGACAGGAACACTGCCCTACACTATGGGACCAGAGACAGAGATGGGGTTTATCCACATTTATTCCTGCTTTCATTCAGGATTCAGTTGCTTCACATGCCAGGGAAGAAATGGGAGCGAGGCACTTTGTTTTTCTAACTGCTGTACTTTTAAATAAAGCCAGGCTATAGCACAGCTCACCTTCCTAATTCACAGCTTCCAGACATCCCACCACACTCTTCAGTGGAAAGAAAGCAAAGAGAAGATATTCCAAATGCCTCACCCAAGCCTGGCTTTTAAACAGTAGGAAAAAAACAAACTGGTTTTCATATGTCAAAAAGAGACAAAGACAGTCAGTGACAGTTTGCTGGAAATTGTTTTAACAGATCACAACTGAAAGTGGCTTTAAACCCACAGAAATCCTTGGAAGGTAAAAAAAAACCACCCAAAGAAGAATTTGGACCATCTCAAATCACCGCTATACTATAAAACCATAGCCTTCCTGAGGGCAAACTCCAAAGCAATATTTAATGAGCCAATACTTCCATTTATCATGAGCTCATTTGAATACCAGAGTCCCTACATAATAAATCAAACCTGCCCGCAGTGTTATTATTATTGTTTTGTTCAAACAGCTCCTTTAATCCCCAAACAGCTGGCTGTGAGCACAGCAGGGCTAGGGGTGAGCAGCTGGGCAGCACAGCAGCTCTGGTCCCTCAGACCACCTGGCTTCCAGCAGGTGAGGTGGGAAGGGCTGTCCTGCTTTGCCAGCCTCAGCTCTCCCAGGAAACTGCTCACACCAGACAGGAACCAGACATCTCCAACCCTGCTCAGAGCAAAAAGGAGCTGAAAACCCTCGAGAGTGGAGGTGGCCTTTAGTCCTGCATACTTGGGAGTGGGAGCCCAGAGTGTTCCAGCACTGACTGCACAGCTCCAGTCACTTCTGTCCCTCAGCCAAGGACAGCAGCTCCTCATCCCTTCCCCTTCCAGGGTACAGCACCCCACAAAACATGAAGGCTTTGCAGAGGGGCTTCCCAGCCTGACTTAAAGAATAAGCAAGGTTGGTTCTGTGCAGAAGAGCATGGAGAGCTGGAGCTCCTGCAGCCAGGACCTCTGCAGTCCGTGGCCATACCTTTGGAAGAGACTAGCTGCAGGGAGCTCCTGGCAGACACATTCCTGTCCCTTCCACTTACTCCTGATTTCACATCTCCTGTGGTGTGCCAGATTTGCTCCAAATCTCCCTCACAGCCTTTTGGGAGCAGAGTTTTTCCCTTGTGAGAGGTCTCCAGCCCAAGGTGAGCACACTCAGCATGCCAGGATAGAGCAGAGCCCAGAGACTCACTCATTCCTTGGAAAACTGCAGGCCCTCAGAGTACCAGGGACCCAATACCACCAGGTGAAACCTACAGGAGATGGGATGTGGTGCCATTTCCAGCAGAGAACAAAGCTCTGTAAGCACCCTGATCACTGCTGCAGCACTGAAGATGAGCAGCTTCCATGTGCACTGTGCTTGTGAGACACAGCTGTATCAGCCTAAACAGCATCCAGTGCCTCTCAGGATAATTCCAACGGCAGGAAAGGTCTCCCTGTATCAATCATGTGTGTGTGTTTGTGTAATCATATATAACTATGTATGATAATTATCCAAAATCAGCTCCTCACAGCAAATTCTAGACAGAGAAAATGGTCTGGGCAGCATAAATTACTCAAAAAAGCAGAAGTAAATCCCTATTATTTGACATTTGAGTTGAAGTGCTTGGCTAGAGAGTGCAGCCTTGAGTTCATCAGCCCCTTCTGTGACCAGCTCCAAACAGGCAGCAAACATTACACTGAGACTGTAGCATCTTTCCTGACTGTGGTATCTCCCTCTGCAGGGAAAAGACACCCGGAGCTCTGGGGCTGCACTTCTGCAGCTACAACAGCAACTGCAGAAGAGCCTTAAAATTCACTTTTGTGAATTACTTAGTTTCCCACATGCGAGTTTGTTTTGCAGGAGAAGAGCAAGGTCTACCTCTGTCTCACTTTCCTCTTTTCCAGGGGCAGCTCTGTTTTTGGGGAGCTTAGAGCAGCAGTGGGGTCTGCAGTGCTGTCAGGCAGGAGGGAAAAGCAAGCCCTGCTGGAAGTGGAGCAGGATCTCCCTTGTGGTCCTGCCAGTGTTCCCTCGGCCGCCTCCACCTGTTTGGGCTGCTGAGAAGAAACCAGAGCCTATTATCAGGCCAGCTGCTTTGTCAGGTGCTCCTTTGATGTAAAATCAGCCAGGATCTGATGTGCTGCTGGCAGCAAACAGCCAGAGAGAACCCAACTGCCCTGCACGGTGACCTGCAGAGATGAGAGCCACCGGGGCTGTGGACATGGAGATTAAACCTGAACGAGCTGAGAAGTCTTGGGACAAGCACCCAGGAAGGCAAAAAATAAGCAGTGCAGACAGAAAATAGGAAAACGAAGCAGACCAAAGACTGACTAGACCCTACTAATGCATAAATCAAAGCCTTTCCCCGCCTCTTGATACTTCAGCTTTGCCCAAATGCTCCTGTTCCACTTGCTGCAGAGCAGCTGGCAGACAGAAACCCTTAGTGCACCTTTGCTGGATTCTGCCTGTCACAGTCATCACTGCAGAACCAACTCAGCCCTTACAGGGGGGGAAAAATCCAGACTTGCCTCACTCACCCCTTGCTTTTACCCTTTTTTTCTTTTTCAAAAATTTGTGGAGAGCTGGTGACCTTTTGCAAGGGTAGAGGACCAGGAGGCCTGCAAGGCCAGAAAATCCCATGCCCACAGCTAAGGTGAAGCAATGCAGCTACCCTTTCTACAGATCTGTCCCTGCCTGCAGCTCAGCCACATTTTGCAAGGTTTCTTTAAAATTTGGAGAGTAAGGCTCTGCTTTTGAAAGTGGAACCATTTAATTTGGGGCAGTATAGCACACCATTGCATTACCTAATTTTTTCATTTTTTATCTGTTGCTAGTGGCGATGTTCTGCCCCTGCAAGCTCTCAGATTTGAGGACCATTCCTGATTTAGGGACCACTCAGCAGTGTGCCAGGTGACAGATGGCATTCAGACATCCAAATTCATGGGAAAACCAGAGAGCACCAGAGAAAAGTACTTTTTTCACTGATCAATCTTTCTGCAGCTAAATGAGGCCTGATGTCTTACTACAGGCACATCTACCCTTGGAATCCCAGCTGCAGACAGCATTCTCTGTATCCATCAAAAAGGGAATTTCTCTAGCAACAGCAGCAGAACTGTAAAATTCCTCCTGCAAACACACTAAAATCCTCCTCGCCACTGCACACCTTGGCTCTTCTCACCACCACCTGCAAACCAGGGCAGCCACATTGTGTTCACACCTGCAAACACAAGGGTGAATTTTCAGCCCTGCTGACCAGAAGTGGCAAAGAAAGACCAAGATGTCATTGAGGCAGATTTCTGCACACCAGGCCTATTATTTGCTAATGAGATTTCAGCTGTGATCCTCCTGACTCAAAACAAACTCCAGGGATTGGTACACTCAGGAATTTGTTGACAGCAAGTCCTGGACTCTCTCCCCTTGTGCTGTGGTGCCAGGCTGGCCTGGGCAGTGCTGCACCTCACCAGGTATCTCCCCACACCCACTCCCAGCCTCAGGGGAAAGTGGCTTTCAGAAAGAGATGAAAATTGAAACGCACACACTGCATCATTTCAGCAGTATCCTGAGACAGCCTCACCCCCACAGTGCCAGCATGATCCTCCAGTGCACTGCACAAATCAAACACAGGGAATAAACAGGAGCCTGTGCCAGCTGCAATGGTCCTACAAGCTGGAAAGGACCAAACTCCCTACCTCTTCAGCCCTGGACTGGAGAGAATTGGCTCGGGTCGCCCCCTGAATGAAAGAGCAGCTTTCCTAAGGACTGAGCTCACACTGCCAGCCTGCTAAGGAGCTGCAGTGATTGGAAACCTAAAGGACAGCTGTTTGTTCCTCCCTTTCCACCCTGCTTCCTCCTCCCCAGCCAAAGGAAGGGGAAAGTTGCCAGAAGAGACTTCATCTAGGTGGCCAAGGATAGAGAGAAAGGGAGGGGACACCCCTCCAAAATGGAAAAGTGGAGAAAATGTTCCTGTAGGAGCAAAAGCAGCCACACAACTGCTCCTTTTGCCATTGTCAGAGGGAGGCAGCTCAGTCCAAGGGAGAGTGGAGTAACCTGCAAGAGTCTGAACAGCTGCAAAACACCCCACCAGCTGCACTCTGATTCTTAACTCGCTTCAGCATCAACTCATTGACAAAAGGCTTTAGTGCTCCTAATGAAAACAGTTCTTGCACCAGTAAAATAATACAGCCTTGGAAAAAAGCCCTTTTTGGTAGTAGAATTCATGTGCAAACAGGTCCAAGCTGCTGAGATTGGGACAAAATGTTTGATGATATTTGGGGCTGGAGACAGAGAGCAAAGGGAGGATTTGAAGGTGTTAGGGGGACACTTCATGACTGCATTTGATTTGTTTCCAAAATATCTGTTTTCTATTTGTGCTAATGCTCCCTGTAGTTTAAAAGCCAAAATGTGATCCAAAAAGGCCTTATGGGTCCTGAGCCAGCCTTTGCGTTTTTGAAAGTGCCTGTTAGGTTCTTCCTGCTCTGAATTCCTGTGGAATGTGCTCCCACATCCTTCTCCAAGACTGTTGAGAGCAACTGAATTGCTTTAGGGAGAGATTCAGCAAATCTTGTTACCTTGTCTTCTGTAAACTCCTTGGACTGGTGAGCATAAAGGAGTAAAAAAACCATAAACCAGTGGTCCAGCTACTCATGGAGTGTCTGCACACAGCTGCCAGCATTCACTTGTTCTTCCCAGGCAGTCTCCTCACACACTTCTTTTCCTCAGCTGAAGAAGACCTGAAAAACCAGCTCCAACCACAGCAAAAATTACAATACAGACAGTATCACAGCTCTGCAGACCTGAGTGACAGCCCAAGAGGACACTAGAAAATAGACATTAGACAGAGACAGTTCTGCCATGACCACATACATGTCTTTTGCATGTCCCACTGTACCTCAATCTGCTCCTCTGACCATAGAGCTGTCCTCTGGCTTTGCAAAGACATGTTGGGATAAAGTTGTGGGGCAGGAGCAGCAGCACTGCCCTCCTTTCCCCTGTGTCTCTGTGGCCAAGACCAGTTGCTCCCTCAAGCAACAGGGGAGACCCTTACTAGGGGTTCCTTGGGCTACTTATACCAACAAGCTGCAGCTGACAATTAGCAATGTGGATGTAGCATGGGAGAGGCTAATTTGTCTGCTCCTTTTACTACCGGAGTTGAAGCCTGTAACAGACAAACTCCCCAGTGTGGCACAAGGTGCTGTATCTATGCCACCAGAAGTGCATAGGGTGGGAAGGGCTTTTCTCCCCAAGGTACAAGTCCAAGGGGTTCACCCCTGTGCAGAGCCAGGCCAGCTCAGCATGGCTCACAAGGATAGAGCTGAGCACTGCCGAGGTCTTTGGGGTTTGTACTGCAGCAAGGTTTGGGGTGCCCACAGCATCATGGCACGAGAACACAGCTCCCTGAGGTACCCCTGACAACTGCTTTTCCTACGAGGTCTCCTGCTGAGCAGCTGGAGGCCAGGCAACACTATAAAGTCTGATCCACAGAAATTGCTTTTCTCCCCTTGTGCGATGCCTCCTGAAGACCAGCTCAGGCAAGGCAACACTTTCTGCTGTTTGTAAGATGAAGACAGTCTTGAAAACTACACCTGGCCTCAGCAAACTGCCCTCACTGCAATTCTGTGCTGAGGGAAACGAACACCGAGTGTTTAATCACTTAAAGAGTCTAAAACCGACTGAGACACATTTCATTGGAAAAGCAAAACCAAAAGCACACACACATGGCTGCTGAGCTGAACCTGCCCCTTGGCTTCCCCTTCCTCTCCATGTAACTTCATTGCTTTAAATATGGAAGGTGAGGTTCACACTGTGGCAGCAATCCCAGCAGGGAACCTGCTCGTCTTTTGGGGGTTTGCTTGCTGGACCTGGTGTGAACCATGCAAACACCAGGACCTGTCCATGCACCAGCACTAACAAACCCTGCTGAGCAAGGATCACTCACAACAGCTCCACTGAGAGCAGGTGTAGCAAATGCCACCTGGGCACACAACCAGTGAGGGCACAGGTGGCAGCCCAGCAGAATCCCTCAGGGAATACAACCCAATCTGATGCCTCAGATCAGTATATTGCACACAAGGGGTACATATTCTAGACATACAAAACTATGCCAAAAGGATCATTAAGCATATAGAAAACCATGCCAGAAGAATCATTAAGGATGTTTAGGCAAACATTAAAAATACGCACAATACCCTAGTTTGACTCTCCTTTGAATTTTTTGTTTTCCACAGGACCCCAGTGTCTTTTAGTTCAAAGAGAAATATTTTTTTTTTGCCCCTTCATACTCTAGAAGTAGTCCCAAGCCTTACTTGAGGCACACAATCCAATTACTGTATGGGGTACAGCACTAGGAACCTCTGCAGATATGTGCCAGGTCAGCAGGGTCCTGACAGAAGCAGTGGACCTGCAGAGGAAGGCTCAGAGACCCTAAACTAGGAAAAATACTTTTCTTTGGTGAGCATATAGTGAATCCAGACATGAGAAAGTAAGAATTCCCCTCTGCCTTTAGATGTGTGTGAGACCTGTGCCAGCTGAGTTCTTCTCAGATATTGCTGACAAAGAGGTGATCTTCACAACCCATCTGTAACACAGGGTTAACAACATATATTACATTTTTAAGTACAGGTTGACAAGGTGAAAACAAGAGCTTCATCAGTTTTGGATGCATCACATGTGCACCTGACCCCCAGTGCCACAGAGCCAGGACTGAGTATCAAACAAGCAAAGCTCCTAACTGCTTAAGCTACATCCCAGAGAAATTAACATTTCTGCACATCCCAATCAGGCAACTCATGCTGAGTACCAAATGACAGAAGTGCACAAGTGACCTCCTGCAAAAAAAGCTGGCATGGCCAGCTGCTTCCAGCCAGGAGAGCATCACACTCCACTGTGCCTTCTCTGCAATTTCCACACAGGGCCACCCCTTTCCTTCAGCCACAGGAAGCAGGTGCCCTTCAGAGAAGAGTTTCACTGCACAACACTGATTCAGAGAATAAATCTGCACAAGACACGAGGCAAGGATCAGGTGAAGACAGGAGGATATGTAATCAACAACTGTCACATTGCAGACACATGACTGGACTGAAGCTGCAGTTCCAAATCCATGGCAGAGCTTTGCTTTGGAGGATTTGATTTTATACCTACAGTGAGGAACTATAATGCATCTCCTTATCTAAAAATAATTTTTGAAAAAGGTCTTCTAACATCTGGACTTGTATCAATGCTATGACAGGCACCAGCAGCTGCATTTAAACCCTCAGTCTGCAGTCCAGCTCTCTACCAACAATAACTGACAGCAATAGAGGGGCTGTGGTGATGCAGCTCTCACTCACTCCATGGCTGTGACACATTTCCTCTGCAGAACAGGAACTCAGACCCTTGCAGCTCCAAGGCTCAGTTCCAGATTCTGGAGGAAAGCAGCCAGTGGGCACAGTGTGTGCACCTGTAATCCAGCCCAGGCTTTCCCTTCTCTCCAAATGCTCCTGCTCCTCATGCTTGTATCCCACTTTCTCCACCATCTGCTCTTCCTACAGCTATCCCAGCTGCCTATACTCTGAGTACTGCTTCACCTTATTATTTCCCCTACTCACAGCTTCTGCTGAGCTCTCGCTTTGTGTTTTCTTCCAGCTCCTCCTCCAATTGTTTCTAGCCCTCTGAATTTAAATGTGTTTCTTCCCATCTCCTTTCACATTCCAGGCTCTCTGGAGGGAGCAGACCAGGCTGCTTGCTGCCTTTAGTGGCTGTGCTCTTTGGCAGAGGCCAGAAGACAAAAAACTTCCCTGATTTTGTTGCAGACACTCCTAGCAGGTATTATGCAATTATTAGATGACCTATGCTTTTATAAATTATATTCAAGTGTATTTTGCAACTATCCTGTATTTTCAAAATGCTCTGAAATTTAGAAGATAAATATGCAGAGTTGCAGAACCAGCACAAAATGTAAATGGTTGGACCAAGGGTGATTCATCTTACATGCACTGAGCTACATCTCTCTCACATCCTAAAAGCCCAACAGATATTCAGCTCAAATGCAGCAGTCCAACAACCAAACTTCCCACATGATGATTTCATTACCAGACAAAATTCTGTACAACAACTCAATGTGATGAAGAGTTAATTTCAGTACACACTCACTGCATTTGAGGACATGTACACACATTTATTTGCAAGCTTTAACTTTCAGCATCTCAAAAAGAATTTGCTGAGCTAATGATATTCTGAGAAGGTGTAAACGTTCCAGGTGCTGTGGGCAGTCCAGCACTGCCAGCACCTGCAGCAGGTGATGGTGCTCTGGGTAAGGCAGAGCTGAACCCCCAAGTCTCACAGCACAGTCTTTCAGATAACACAAGGAGAGCCCAGCCCTTCTTAGCAGTCATTCAGGAGCCTGCAACTCCCTTCCCAGTGGGATCTTTGGACTTTGCTTCATGGCCATGTGCCAACTCAGGGAATTGCATCTGAAGCAGGTGTCCTCCGCTGCTCGGGCTGCACGAGCACATAGGCACTCGCTCCTCAGTGACACCAGCTCTAGGGTGAAAGTGATGCCCCCTGACGTGGCTGGTGACAATGCACAGCAACACAAATGTGCACAAACCATCAACTGCCATCCTGCCCGTGAGGCTACTGGCAAGATTAAACTAGACACTGCATTTTGTGTCAATGGGAACAGCACGGAAGGACAACCCCCATGCAGCTGAACCTGTTAGCCAAAGCTTTCTGCACATGAACAGAGCTGCCTGTACAAGACAGAGGAGAGAGGCAAGAGGATCCTGTCTGTCCATCTCACCATCAACAACAAAAATGGAGGCTTAAGCTAGGAGACAAAAAGCAGTCCTACATTTTAAGGCAGGCAGCATCTACCCCAAAAGGCTGAATTTGGATATATGCTTTACATCTTTCAGCAGTGTGAACGTCTGTGGGATGCAGAAAGAACATAAAAACCCCATAAACACATTCTGGATAGTACCAGGTTTCACAAAGTTTCGGATTGGTACATCAGTCACAATAGAAATCTCCCTTTCCCCCTCCCCCATCCACGGCAGGCCACCAGAACTGCACTCAGAGACTGGAAGACAAATGGGCAGCTGCCTCTGGAGGCAATTGTGAGGAGACTAAAGATCAACTTGCAGCTGGCACTTCCACCCCCACCTCTCCTTAATACTTCAGTCCACTCGCTGCCAGACAAGGATCATGAGTCAGCTCCTAAACATATTCTCCTTGAAACAATAGCTATAGCTCTGTGCTGCAGCTATCCCACTGCTCCAGCTCCGAGGGACACGCCACAGTCACGGAAACAAAGGCACCAGTTTGAACCTACAGCAGCCCAGCTCCAGAACTGAAGGGTACAATAAGCATGCACTAAAGAATACTGTGCTAAACCTGGGAGATTAGCAAAGCTAATTTTGACATGTAACAGGCATGAAGTCAGTGCTGTAATGAAAATCTGCAGAAACAGCAAACAGAAGTGGGTTTGGGGCTACATGGTAAAGCAGATGGCTTTTGCTTAAACCTTTTCTGCTACAACAGGATGCAGTTTGATACCACATCTTTGTACACTGCAGTACTAATTAGAGGGCAAAGAAGGCAATTTAGCCTTTACAAATTAACTTCACCATAGCATAGGAGCTGCTCTCTCAATTCTGAGTGGCCAGCACTCACTGAAACTCCTGCACTCACAAAGAAGGAACCCCAGCACTGGTCTCTCAAGGAGAGTAAAAAGCTTCCTTTTGCAAGGACAACCATTCAGCTTACCCAGCTGATGACATCAAACTCAGGCTTTTCTGACCCAAGGGCTGTCAGACAATAAAGAATTCAAATAACAGATAAAAAAACACACTAGAGATTTCTCAGAACAAGATGTTAGGTGATGAACTGGTGTGACTACTGAGCACTTAAAGAGCTGTCCACATAAAGAAGATATGGAAGAGTCTATGTCCCTGCAACGTCAAGAAACAGCAGCACCCAGAACATGCCTTACACCTGCAGCAGTAGAGATCCTGAGAGCTCCATGCCTTACCTCTACTGAGACCCTCTGATGAAATGTTGCTCATAGAGCTACAGTGCAAACTAACATGAGAGGAGAATTCAGTGACTGCTGTGTTTCTGGTTTTCTGTATCTAAGAAATCAGCAAAGCCAGTTGTCCCTTCTCACCTCACCACAGCTGGTGTTTCTTACAGCTGAATATTGCCAATTGCTTTGAAGAAGCTTCTAACCCTAAATATCATGAGCCACATTGCCCTACAAGCCAGAAGGGAAATTTCACAGAAGTGAAAGACTGACTCCCAACATGATAAAGAGACAGGAGAACTGAAGGAAAATCCACAGAACCCTGCCTGGTGTGGTTTGTGGGACTGAGCAACACAAATCAGAAGGTCCTACAGCACATCCATTTTACCACTAACAGAGAAGTGAGCAATGCACACATTCTGTAAAAAAAGATAACAGGCTGTATACATATGTATCTTTTAAATTATTTTATTTTGTGTAAGCTAAAAGGAAATTTACACACTTAAATCTCAAAAGACCTTGGGCATGCATATTGACCTTTTTAGAGGTTCTTTGACATAGCTCTCTTTTTTCCATAGGAATTTCCCCAGACATTTACAACCCATAGTTTTTTACTGTATATACAGCCTAAAACCATAGCAATCTATGATTATGTCATTTTACACTGTGCAAAATCAAACAGGAATAGTGGTACAACAGAACATAAAAATTTTTAATAGGTAAATTTCATTGTAAGACATTCATATTGTTTTGGTCCTTCTTTTCCAAATCAAACTGATTAAGAGCAGACAACCTTCTAAAGACCAAAAAAAAAAAAAAAATCAAGTGTTTAGACAGTAATCCATAACTGGAACAAGAAATTACTGACAGCATACCTTTCAAAAGGCTATATAGTGACAGAGCCATACTACTGAAGTTCAAGAACATAAAAACTGATCAGCCAACCAATCAAACAGGGGGAGGGGATGGGGGAAAAGAAAAGGAAAAACACATCTTAAGCTTGTTAAAACACAAAAGAAATTACTGAAAAACCCACAAAAGGGACAACATTACCTTTTGATTTTTTTTCCAGCAAGAAGTATTTTAGTATATGCAGGAAAGAAAAAGTTGCTCAATGCAATCTGAAAGTCTTAAGGGGCAACTTCACAGATTGTGAAGATTGAAGTTTTCATAATGTGTTTCTAGGATTTTTTTTTTTTTTACTTTTAAAAGTTTTTTAAGAAGGACACCACCAGTGTATTTCACAAAGACATAAATGTATACAGCCCAGCACAACAAAAAGAATAGATCTTCAAAAAGATTTACCCCCAATTATTTACATTTTTCTCTAATATAAATTTAGGACTCCAGTATGTAAATAAATATACATTACTATGTATACCTTTCTAGTGCTGCTTACCAACAAATCATCTGAACTTGATATTTTTTTAATTAAAGCAAGATTGCTTTTTACGACCCACAGAGGGAAGGAAAAAAAAAATCAATAGAAAACGTCCAATTCACATCACTTTAGTCTACCTTTTCTTGGCAGCTTGTTGAAGGTGTTAATGTGGCTGGGAACATCAACACCTTGGCATGCATGAAAGTTAAGTCAGGAAGGCTAGAAATCACCTTGGCAGCCTCTTCACTAAGATGTTCTTCCTTTTTAGGCTTCCTGTTGGGAAGAAAAGAACAAAGTGCATTAATCTAGTACCTGATAGCCCTGGGATCACTGAAACAATCACTGATTGAAGCAATGTTCTGTCAGCTTGTCTCCCACTGACAGGCCCTTCTGTAAGCTACTTGAAGGTAGTCTAATGTTATAATACCTACCTGCCTAGCAATAATGTGTTAACAGAGAGAGTCAGCAAAATGTTCCTGTATATATTGTTGCAATAAGGAAAAAAATGTCCTATTCAAATTATAATTTTTACAGATTTTTTTCTTTTCTTTTTTTTTAAGCAGCTTCAAGAGTCAAGAGACTCACTTGAAGAGACAACCATGCCCATATTCTAGAGAGAAAACAGTTGGAGCATTAGTTCTAACCTAAATCTGGTACAATTCTTCAAAAATAAAATGGCAAAGATCTTAAAAGGACATTAAGAAACCCTTAAGTTACTTCTCAATAATTTTAAAATAAAAAAGCACTTATGCTGTGTTTTCAGCACAACTGTTCTCAGACTGCCCATTATGCCACTCTACATTGTGACCCAAAACCATTTTTCCCCTCAGGATTCAGCAGCAGCAGAAGGTGCCTCACAAATAAGTGTATCTACTTGCTTTGAAGTGCAGGAGTATGAGCAGCCATGATGCACACAGCAGTTTGGGAATCACTAGGGTTTACTTTGCCTTTTGCATTATTCACAAGAATTACTGAGCACAAATGAATAAAGAAGTCTGAATCCCATGTCGCTTGGTTCTCACTATTATGCAAAAAATTCACACTTCCCAAGTAAAATGAAGCCTGGCTCAGACTGCTACAGACCCCCCTCCTTTGCCCAAATATCCATACTTTACACATATCTCGCTTATCTTTGAAGAACACTGCCTATTACTAGAAATACTCAGTTTTCCATCAAACATTATTCCAGTTTCAAAAAGGCACCTGCTAAAGCCTGTAATGATGTAAGAAACTGCAATTGAATAAGCCCCCTCACCTTTGGGGGAAAAAAGCTGAGACAAAATGCTTGAACCAAAAAAACTGCTTTCCCTAGAATCTCTCCCTAGAGATTTTCCTTCAGAAATCTCCTTTCTGTATCTGGTCTTATTTATAAACTTTAAAACAAGCCCATGAGAGGGTGATGTCCACTCCAATCATGAAGCAGCAGGTACTTTTTGTCAGCCCCCATGAGGATTGTTTCCTCAGCTGAGCAGAGACCAGTGGAAAGCAAGGAGCCACATGTTTCCTTCCACAGAAGCCTCAGAATTCCTTAGTTAGAAGAAAAAAAGAGCTGGATTCAAATGCATCTTTGACATCTGATGATTTGGTGACCATCACCACTGATCATTGTGCTGACACTGAAATATTTCTGTTTGCTACTTGAAATCCCCACTCTATGAAAGTTCTCTAGATGAGGCAGCCTAAATACTAAATCTGACTTACCTTCACAGAACAGCAATAATTTTTTTCTCTGCTGCATTGGAATTTCACGAGCTACTGACTAGGCAGATTACCAAATTCTGGAGGATAAACAAAGCTGTGTGCTGGTTTTACTGAAGGAAGAAGCAGAGAGCCAATATGTGCCTCCTCTAACAACTTCACAGTCAGCTCTGTTTGCACTCAAAGGACTATCTCTGAGCTGTTGAAATGTGGTTCTCACCCACCACTGTGTTATCAGTATCTGGTGCCACTATTAATAATCACTTACCACAAGCCTCTTAAAGGTACCAACTCCTGACGATCAAGGACTTAGAGCTAACAAAGGAGCGTTTGGCAGAGGAAGCCAAGGGAAGAGGGCTGCCTTGGAGATGTTCCTGTAATTGTTCATCAGGCTAGATGGAGCTCACACACTCCTTACTATTTATATTCCTCTTCCTCCTCTGCTCAACTACAGCAGGCTAAGAAATGGCACTGCTGGGTCCCAGAGCCACTGACTCTGGGTCACATGCAGCACCTTTGTCACAGGACAGTGCCATCACTCCTGCTGTGCCAGCTGCTCTCTCTGCAGAACAGGCACACCAGTGAGGTGGCAATCTCACTCAGTTACCAACTGCTCCCCTTCTGGCTGGAATATTCCCCTTTGCAATAATCTCTCTACTCCAATGCAATGTAAAAGGTATCTCTAAAGCAGGAGAAGCTAACACACTAACACAGCAACCACTGCTTAACTGTGACCAAAACAGAACTATAGATAGAATCTCTTGGTAATGAGACTCAAACCCTTTTCTGAAATCATCTCACTGCAGAAATGGGTGAGGTGGCCAAAATTGTCCATTCCTCAATGGAGAGAGGCACGCTCCTCTGCAATACAATAAAACTGGACACTGCAAGTACCATTCCTGGGTAACAATCAACACTTTTGGTAGCAAATATCACCAGGACAACCCTAAAGAGTTACTCATTTACTCTAATTTTAAAAGACAAAGTAGCATTATCACTGCAGACAGGTTTTACCTTTTAAAGGTAGCAAACTGCCTACTAACTGTGATGTCCTTTAATAGAGGCAAGAGAAGTAACTGTGCATTAACTTCAGGCACCACTTCTGCTGAAGATGTTCCCATTGCCAAAAGCTTCTTTTGCTGAGCCCTGATCAGTGGAGAGGACTCTTGCAGAGCATTTCCCACTCATGCACCCCTCATTTCTAGGTGCCATGGCTTAAAGAACAGACACCTGAGTGAGTGGACAGTCAGTGGCAGCTGTCCTATTTCTGTCTGCTTTGGAATGAGGACTTTTGATTACAAAACCATGAAAGGATGCATCCCTGGATCAAAACAAGGTCTGTGCCTCATTCAGGTTTCAAAATAATCCTCTACAGCACACTTTTTCCCCATCCATCTCTTCTCTGACACTAGGTTACATTGTCCCCCCCCCTCCCCAAAGGACAGGAGGGATACCCCTACCCAAGCATTTGTACCAGCCCCTCTATCTGTAGGCACTAAATTTCCTTTTTAAAGGCATGTTAACACTAAGCCACAAGAAATGAACCAGACTTACAGGCAGGAAAGCTGTTGGAGGAAAATCTGGCAAGAAAGAGGGAATGCTTTGTCCATCCATCACTTGCATGTCACTGTTCTGTTTTGCATTCCAACCCCTTCCTGCAGCATTCAAGTCTTTCAGGGCTTCAGTCACCTCTCATGTTTGCAAAGGGTTTTTGGGATAGCACCAGCAAGGCCAGGTTTTATCAGCAACAACAAGCTGATTAGAGAAATGCACTTTAAAAACACTCTGTAATGAGGAGTTAGCCTGCTCCATCCAACACCATCCCCAAGGAGTATTTCCAGTTTAAATGAGGGTTTTGGCCATTTCTTGGAAAGGTATCTGTGCTCTGCTTTCCTTCAAAAAGACAGCAGATAAACTTTTGATCTCTGCCAATTCTATGGAACTAGGCAAGGCTGGAGACGCTGTGGAATGCTGCACTGGATCCCTGACCTTCAACACTTACTGCTGCTGTCAAGGTTTCAGGCTCAAGCTGAGGGGGAAGTTTCCTTCCCTCCCCATACTTCCCTGCTGAGAAACCAACTTTCTGGTTCAAGAGATGGCTTTGCAGCTAAAGACAGGGCTACTTAGGCAAAGACAATTCTTCACATGGCATCCCACAGCTGAACAGTAGTATTTTCACTCTAAATTTTACCCTAAAGATCCTCAGTTCAGCCGAGTTACAGACATGGGGTAGCCTCAGCACAACTGCAGTTGCCATCAAAGTGATCCTAATCCACTAGTTTTGTCTTCCTCAGTCAGTTATCATGGATGTCTAATAGTTAACATTTCCAGGCTGGTGCATGAACCTCATTCTCATTGACCTGGCTGTACCCAACCACTCCTATTTTAAAGTCTCCAGTTCATTACAAACGAATTAAAAAAGCCGAAAAGAAAAACAAATTTATTACAAAAAGTCAACGTGCCACACTAGTTGGCATACTGCTGAGGCTATACCTTCTTATTTCTCAGAAGGCTTTTAGCCTGAAAAAACAAACTGCTTTTCTTTCACGGAATGTGAAATCAAGAAGAAAAAGCACTTGATATTTTTTTTTTTTTAATTCAAAGTTGATAAGAACATACAAAATGTATTAAACCATGAAAACAGCTAATCTTTGCATGTCTGAACTTAGCCTCCAAGTCTGAGGTCTCTGATATATTGCTACATCACAGATCTAGAACCAATTCCTGTTGGTAAGCAATGCTCTCCAGAACAGGGCAAGAGCTCTGACATCTGGATAAAGAGCTTTAGGAGCACAAGTAAGAGCTTTCAAGTGCATTGTGGAAACATTGGGGGAAAAAACCAAACCCCTCATATCAAAAAAACAGTACAGAAAAATGAGGGTCAACACTCATTTAAGCAAAGTTCCCTTGTAAACAGAAAGCTAAGACATCTTAAAGCAAGGTACAAATCCAAGGGTACAGATACACCAAAGACACATTTGGAGTTTGCATGTTCTGCTGTGGTTATTTTAAAATTAAGCTTAGAATATAATACAAAAGTATTTCAACTATGTTGAAACTATGTAACTATGTTTTCTAATTCCTGAAAGCCAAACTTCCACTACAGTATCTCCATGAAGAGTATGTGCACTCCATGGATAGAAAAAGAGGCAATCCAAAAGACCCAAAAATCAGCATCAAAGTGGGGAGTTCCCTCTACTGGTTCTCCCTTGAAATTTCATGGCTTGTTGATTTCATGTTCACTTTCAAAATAATCACTGCAGGAAAACTGGGAAGATCTCCCTCTCAGTAAAAGAGCAAGTTTGAAAAGAACTCTTGGAATTACAAATTAGTCATTTTAAGCAAGCCAGCTCCACCCCACCATTACCATGCCTCCTCCTAAGGGCTGTTGCATGAAAACACATCTAGTCTAAGAGCGCTGAATAAACCCTAAAGCTCATTTGGGAGTGAAGATATGTTATCACCTACTTGTTGCACGTTGAGGCACACACTTCCAAAAAAACCTATGTTTTACTTGGTAAAGATTGCTCAGCATTTCTTTTAAAGGGCACAGCCATTAATTCTATGTTAAGACAGTCTAGGATCCTACTGCTAAGATACACATAAAAAAATAAACCCAAAGAATACAAGCTTATAAATGGAGAAAGAATTCTGTACCCAATCAAAAGGCCAGACTTCAAGAAAACCATTTGATGTCTACAGCCTTTCTATAGATACCACCTATAAAAAAAGCACAAAACTGCTTCACGTGTGCTCCACTGAGGCAGAAATGACATCCTAAACCAATTACACACTCAATCCTTAACCTGCAACAGCATATTAAACTGATGTTTGCTCACTGAAGTTTTGACAGGTGTTAGAAATATCTGTGAAGGGACAAATATAGTCATAATTATTAGTCTGTTATCATTTTACTTGTGGAACATTCTGTATTTATAAACTACACAGAGTCCAAGGAGAGTCTTCTGTCTTAGCCCCACGTCACTGAGCTGATTCAGTTTACCCTGCCACTCTGAGGAACCAGCTCTGGTGTTCAGAAAATCGCTTCCTCCAGTTCAATTTTTGACTCTACCTTTTCAACATAAGTCCTGGTGATCTTTTTGCTTCAGCTCAAACTCTTACCCATCTCATTTTAGACTTCTGAGACAATTTGAAGTAACAACTACAGTACAATGAACTTCAGATTTAAAATTTAAAGCCTTTTGATTATTCAGGAACTTCCACCCTTAAACTGCACACACATTCATTCACACCTCACATTTCACACCACCCTTAGAAACAGAAGAATAATGCGCAATGAAGAGCATTTACCTTGTGGATGTGCTTGCCTTCTCCACTGTGGACATGAGCCTTGCAAAAGCATCAGTCACTCTGCTGCTTGTGTTGGAAGTTTCCAGTTTTGAAGTTGTCAATTCATACAACTCAGGATCCACACCTTATAGTATAAAATAATAATCAGTGATGGTTGAAGGCAAGCAGAGTCATAATTAGTCACAGACCAACTTGCTAGAGACTGTTTTCTGTAAACATCTGAATCATTTATAATTTCAAGATACATGAAAAGAACATGACAGAACATGTTTGCATTTCTGAAGCATCATTCTCCCCATCCTTTTCCAGCAGCTTTTTTAGCTGTAGTACAAAACACACGCCTTGGATCAAGTCTGGCATACAAGGTCTCAGTCTGTGAGCAAACAAAACCAGTCTGATTGACTTTTCAGAGTGAAACCTCTATAAAAATGTCAGCTGTGTCAAAATGGATTGTTTCAATTACTTCAACTCAACTGCCTGTATTAAAAGAACACTGCATGTTAACAGGGACCAACTCTTCACCTAGAGATTACAAACAACACTGGCATGTAATAGAGTGTATTTAGTATCTGGATTTTCACTAGGGGTTGTGTTGAAATTTTAAGTGAGAAAAAGCAGCTTTTATGAAACATAGAAGCAGAATGGCATTAAAAAAAGTTACATACTAATATGCAGAGGACCACCAAAACTTGTAGTCTGTGCTCCCTTTCCAACTTTCAAGTATTTCTAATGCATTAAGAATCTGAATGTTTCAGCCTTGAATTCCTAGCTTCAGATATCTGAGGTCAGATGCTGAATTTTGACATCACTTTTGTTGCAAATGGGTTTCAAATGTTAGCAGCAGAGGTCATTCTGAAAACACTGCAAACAATGGAAATCTGTATGCAAAAAATATGTATGCATGAGTTAAATTCTATCTGTTTAGTATTAAGCATCACATCTTAGTAGGAGTAGCTCTAGGATTTTTAAATATTACATACTATTTCTTAAAGAAAAATTCTAAGAATTAGAATTACCAAAATAAATCAAGAGGAAAGAGTGTTACAGCAAGTTTTGTTGCATTTGAAATTGCTGATACTTCCCTAGTTACAGTTTCAGATATTTTATGCTTCACAGGTTTCATGAAGCGTGCATATGTGCCATTCACAAGGTGTTTTTCAAAGACAGCACAGAATTTTTGTTCATAAGCACTGTGTTTATCTACAGACACCTCTGTGCTAAACAGCTGCCACACTTGTGCCTTTTGGTGTGGACAACACAAAAGCATTTCATCTTACTGCAGAAGAAACACTACAAATACTGGGACCTGGTTGTCCTGTGCAGCTCCCTGATACAAAACCACCATTTATTAATGTTTGCTGATAATTATCCAGCTTACTTCCCAGGATCAAGATGCTTTTAGAAGTATTCCTGAAACACCAAAATATTACTAAGAATAAATGCCAGTGCCTACTGTCCTGCCTTTACCACCAGTAACTGCAGCACTGTGTGTGCTAACAAATGATGTTAATCATCCTCAAACCTGCTTTGCATGAGCTCTCCACAAGCAGTATCTTGACCATTCATCCTTTTGGGACAAGTAAATTCTTCTTTTATTGTGAGGAAACTAAGCTGACCAAAATGTGAAACAAAGAAAATCATCTGGTTAAGGTGCAGGACGTGGAAGATTTGTTCCACATAATACAAGTTGATTAGAAACTAATCAGCTGTCCTTTTAACATATACTTTTTTTTATGTCTGGATTTTCACAGTTGATTTGATCCAGTTCCATGCAAAATATCAAAATGTGTACTGTCCTGAGACCAGTATACCAAGACTTATAGTAATGTCAGATGTTTACAGAACTTAGAAATAGGAAAAAAGCCCGAATATTCCATAAAATATCCACTTTCAATCAGGGAGAGGAAGCCTTGAAGAAATACACTTTGACTTGCAGAAGCCTGCGAAATCCCATTAAGGTACAAATTGGAGAGCTAATTGAAGGAAGGAGCCCTTTGACATGCAACTCTGCAACAAGCATTAAATGCAACCTTGTAAGTTACATCATTTAGATATTCCCATTTACAGTCCTGTCTTGGGATGTCAATGCTCAATTTACGGTTCTTTAGGCACCTCTTACTCAGCTGCATTTATGTTAAACTATTAACATGAAAAATAAAACAATACACTAAATCTGTGGGAAAATACTAGAAATTAGTAACTCCCTGTTCATAATGTGGAATGAAAATTTGTATTAAAAAGTTATTTTGAGTACTGATGAAATCAGACTGAGAAGAATTCCATGTCAATCTATAGCAAGTAAAACTAAGTCTCCAAAGAAAGAATAAACTTCTACTGATAAAAGTATCTTCTTTAAGCAAAAAAAATCTAGCAATTTATCTTTCAATTATTTTATGTATTTTTTAAGAGTTGCATATTCTCCATTTTATTCAGATGATGAGAGAGTATTTAAGGAAACCACTGCAAAACCTTAATGAGATATTGAAGGAAAGTTAGCCAACCAAACCCCACACAAAGCTCCTAAACACACACACAAACACACGAGCTGCAAGCCATGAAACAAATGACTTTCCCAGAAACAAGTCAGTAAGGAAAAAAACCCAAAGCCAAACCAAAAGAAATAAAGAAAAAAAAAAAAAGGCAAAAAAAAAGCAGCACTATAGGGCATACCATAGAGGATGATACCTGTAACTTGATGAAACAACAACATAAAAAATAAAATGCAATAAAAGACTAACAGAGTATTCCTCCAGTAACCCCTTCCAGTGTGCACACCTTCTGCACAAGCAATAATGCATGTACCAAACTACAAGCAATAATACATGTGCTGGGCACTGGTGACTTGTGTCAGTGGACCTGGCACACACTTACAAAAGAATCTGTAGGACTCAAGCACCTTGACTTTGCTAGCTGTCACTTCCATGACAAATCTGCCCTCTTTCATCTGATAATGGTATTTCTCAAGGGTGGAATAAAAAGTAATTCATATTGCCATGTCATAAAATTGCTTTCAGTGATTAGATTTTAAAACTAAAAAAGTGTGTTTCTAAAGAAAAAATAATATAATAATTATAATCACTTATTTGAAACGTGGGAAGACCCCAAACATCCTGTGAGTGGATTAAAAAAATTAAAATCACTAAGAGGAAAAATATCTTTCCTATGAAGAAATTTATTATCATGGCTTCAGGCATTGTATTGAAGGAGTACTTGCATTATCAATTTAACCTATGCACTGGAAGAAATCCCTAAAGTGTTCCTTGAAATTCCTGCAGGAATTTATTCAGAGTGTAGGTTTTCACAAGCTCGTGCAAAATACTCAGAGCACGTAAAAACTATGTGAAAAATTAATTCAATTACTTTCACACATTATTTAATGAGAGTGTGGTGTTTTAATCTCCTTTTTAAGGGAGTAAGTTGCAGATAAGTTGCTTTGGTTTCAAAATTAACATTCATGAACTTCTAATATCCCACAAACATGCAACTATCCTTCTTTTCTATTATAAAAGCTGTTAAAACACCTTTTTCACTATATTACTAGTAGTAGTCCATGACCTCCTAGGCTGTCATGTGTCAAGGTTGATAAATTTATATTCACACATGGCTTCCAAACATCGTCGTAATCCTCTCATTTGGAGGCATTCAGAGAAGAGAGCAAGCATCATCTTTTGCCACATCTACACCATTTTTCAAATTCCTTTAAAGTGCTTAGAAAAGTTAACTTCTGGACTTTCTCATTTGAAACAAGTGTTTTAACATCTTATTTGCAAGAGCATAAAAGCCATCCATTCCTTCAGCAGGTGACAAATACAGAGCTGACAGTACCTTTTAAATACTTCGTACTCGACACAAAACATCAGAAAACAGAACACAGATTAAAGGAAAAACGCAGTAGAGAGACATTTTAGAGAAATGCAATGTAAAACTTCTCCTTGTTTGTAGGAAAGTCAAGTGATGTGCTCATGCTTTTAGTAAGTTGTTATATTCTTACAGTTGTGGTTTGAACACTCTGCTGACCTGGGATTGTGGTGGTGCTGCTAGAGCTACTGTCATCCACGGGCCCAAAGAAATCAAGGTTCAGAAGAGTGGAACCTCCACTAGCTTGAAATTCAGTGACCGTGTTGGTAGGCAGCCATATAGAAGGTAAGCCAAGGGAGGGGTTTATGTGTAAAAAGGGGTAAGACACACACTTGAACATGCAAGTTATAATTAGTATTCAGTACGCAATTTAAAAATCGACATGAAAACAATGCTTACAGTATTAGTTTGTACCTTCTAAAATGTTAACAACTTAATTCAGTGCACATTTCCTCATGTACAATGCAGCAAGGAAATCAACACTAGTAACTTTAAAATAGAAATATTTATTTCAATCTAAAAATGAAAGAGAACCAGCACGACCCAGAGAGAGAGAGATGTGACCAGTTAAAGGGAAACAATATATAGGTCAATTGATAGTTAAAATATGATGGGCTTTTTCTCCCCTCACTGAAATTGAAAGCCATTCTTTCATCAGGAAAACTTAGCAGATCCTCAAATAGCAAAGAACAAAAAGAAAAAAAAAAAATCAAAATTTTATTTAGCAGCTTTAAGCTATTAATTATCATTATCTTAAAGCAGTATGACCACTGGGTAACAAATGCCACTCTTATGTCCAGTTCCTCACTGGCAAATTATACTGTTCCCCTTTAGTACTAAAACAGAAATCAAACCAAGATACATTTTAAAGTTGTTTGTTAAAAAGAAAGCATGATGATTGACTGAAGTAGTAAGACACCAGACAACAGCAAAAGGGTCCATCCAGGCTTTCCTTCAGCACCATGATATTGCTATCCAAACTCTTACACCCCACATGTTCTGCAACAACACAGTGTGGCAACACCAGTGCAGTAAGAAACGCACTTTATCTGAGCCTGCTTTTGAACTTGTGTGCCATCAATCAGCTGCTGTCAGCAGGCTCCTTGTAAAGGAGTTTCTTGATAGATTTCTAGTCTGTCAATCAAACAAGTTTCCAGAACTTGTTTTATTTCCTTTGCATGCACTTATATTTCTGACACTGGAGGCAGTGGCACAACTCACTTTGCTATTAAAATAGACATAGGTGAAGGGTCTTTTAGGTGATAACTATATACATTTACAGATACAAATAAGTTCGTAGCTACCTCTTTAATATATTAGCTATAATTAGCTCTTAAGTGTAAGCAAAAGTGATAATGAATGAAGTCACATTTTTGAAATACAAAATTATCTTTAAATCTCAAAACTTTCAGCTCAGGAAGTGTATATTTTGCAAACAGTTTGTGGTTAAAATATTGTGCTTTGAAGTAGCCACTTTACAGAAGTTTGTCATTCAGAGGATGTCTAAAGAGATAGCTGACTGATGAAAAATACTTTTAGGAAGTAAAACTCACCAACCTAAAATGCTAATTTGTTCAGAGTTTCATTATAATCTGCAGTTATACATGATGAAGTTATACATATTGCCACTGTGTCACTAGCATATGGCAGGAATCTAAAATAACACTTAACTTTGTATTTTTCAAACTATGTAATACTTCTCATAGGGGAACCGTTAATCAGAAAGAAAGCCTGAATTTCCAAAGTTAGGAGTAAGAAATAAGTATTATATATATTTTTATATGTGTGTGTGTGTATATATTTTAAAAAAATAATCAGCAGATAGATGTTTGTCTGAACTTTGTAGCTTTCTTATCTCTAGCTCTGGTGCTAGAGGCTCTACGGAGAGACGTACCATCTAAAGGGTTAGTAAGGCCACTGCTACTCCAGTCAAACTGGACAGGTGGTAGAGATTCCTAGAGTTGAAAAGTCAGAAATCAGATTTTACAGTCAGTTCAGGTTACAACAATGCAAAGCAGTTCAAACAACAGATTCTTTAGCGTCTAAACACTAAAAAAGACAACTAAATGATCAAGCCCCAACTTTTGGGAGGTGTGTTTTTTCATAATATGCACTTGAGATTCAAAGTAGATTTGTTCTACCACAGGAAGTCCATTAAATTCTGATCAGCACAGATTAGGTAACTTCTAACTCAAACAGGATTTGCAAATTAACTAAAACATGAATTGAATAACAAACCTTAAGGCATCATTGAAAATTAAACTATTACTTTAATGGAAGATGAGGCACTTAGCATAAAAAGTTATGTATACACAGTTACAAGGCAAAGTCAGAACAGTCTGTGCATCCATTCTTTGTCTTGATTAAATATATTATTTATCATCAAACAACCAATCATTCTTTTTGTTTGTTTTGTTCTTAAGAAACACAATCCCCACATGTGAGGGACAAACTATCAACACCCTCTCCACTCCACCCCCTTTAAAAATAAAAGTCCTGCGACTTATCCTTTCACAGTTAACTCATCCTGATCTATATACAAACCATTGGCAGCAATGCTTGAACAAGAGGAGTATGGAAACACTGACTCCTTCTGGGAGCCCATCCTTGCCTTTTGATTTCCTCTTGTTAAGCCTTTTGGACACAAAAGGCAAGCAGCAGGGACTATGCTCTACAGGGAAGGTGTGTTCAGGTGCAGTGTGACTTGCAAGCACTGTTCTCCTGTACTCTCAGGACACAAACTGATGGGACAGTAACAGAAATGTCTAAAAGAAGCTGAACCTTTCTACTTCTGTGCATTACACTCTGCTCTCTCCCCAGTGAAGTAACTGCCGTGAGGCACTGGGAAAGAACGTGCCCTCAACTTCTAAAGAAACAATCACAGTATGGAAGAAAAGCAATGGATGTTCCCAGCAATATTTTTTAAAATGCATCAGTACTTGCTAAGCTTCCAGTGGCTGAGCCATACCTTCTCTTCGCTTTTGCAGAAAATCAGCCTTCATTTTTTAATTTTAAAACTTCCAACCATCTGACACTGAAGAAAAATGCAGATTCACTAATCGAGACTGTAGCAACCTGAGGTAGCTTTGTAGCACAATTAAGCTCACTGTAAAAGGCATTTCCTCAGTGCTAGATGGTTGCAGGAAGCAAAACAAAGGAAGCTGGAGATTTCTATATTTACTTATAAGAAAGATTTTTCTAAGCAAGATGTTTACTATCTAATGTCTTAAAAATACTTTCAGTACTGAGCACAGCTTGAACAGAATTCTCTCCGTGGAGGTTAATAAACTGATTCTTCACTTTTTACTTTGGTTTGGGAATGGTATTACTAACACTGAAATTATTTGCATGTAGACATAATGACAGCAGTGTGGAAGCTCCACCTGATGAAGTAATGATCACTATTATCCGTAGCTTGTTTAAAGTTTGTCACATGTAAAATATATTAACATTAAAAGGAGTTTGTAGGAAAAGAAAAGGGTAGTGAGTATGACAATTTAGTAGCTTTCTGCCCTGAGCAAAATGAACTCAAATTGAAATAAAGTGGCTTCCTACCAACTTTTACTGAGGAAAACACCCAGTAGATTTTGTGTCAAAGAACTGAGTCAGGACCACTGACTGACAGAACTGCATGGAAAAAGTGGCAGCTATGGCTTGCTAAGTGTTTGCCTTTAATGATGGCCTGACTCTCAGATTTGACAAGGAACGGACAAAGGATATGATGAATTCTTCCTAAAATGGGAAAAAACTAGTCTGACTCCAAATCAATAAGAATATACCAAGTATATTAGTCTGCTCTGTGGGATAGAGCCACTCTGCTGACTTCAACTACTTTGTAAAAGAGAGGGTAAGTAAAGCAGCCCTCATCTACACAGGATGCTGGCAAGTCCCAGTCTATACAGTAGCAAACCAAGTGAAAGGAGAAGGCAGAGGAAAAAGCAAAATTAAACAGAAAGTTTTCTGTTTCTCATTACCTCAACCCTAAGTGAATGACACTGTGACACCTGAGCACAGGCACTGAAATCTCAGCCAGCGGGAACATACCCAGCAAATGGGACTACAGTGCTCAACCTTTCTGAAACTGTGAGCTTGTTAGGTTACTGCAATTATTATTTTAATAACATGCTTTAAGGAAAAGTGCCCAATCTAGGAGAATACTGAGAAATGGAGCACATTGCTTTCACTCCTCAAGGCCTCCATCTTAGATTACAGGACACAGTACAGAAATGAAGAAGTATACTCAGCTGTCAGAGTACTACTCTGAATGTTAAGGAAGTAAGAAAGAGGAAATTAAAATGTCTGCCTGTTTTACTGCATCATATTTCACTTTGATACAAGTGAGAGATGTTTTCACACAGTAATTTTAGAATGTATTATGTAAGAGCTCTCATAATCCAAAAGAGTAAAATGTAAATGTTTGTGTCTGTGCCAATAATTACTCAAGGAAAATTAAACAAAATAAAAAAATGAAGCTGTTTGCTGTCTTAAAGCTGGGCAAAAAGAATAAAAGGACTTGTAATACAAATATAATGTCAATATTCAGATGGACCCCAAAAATCAGCATCATACACATTCCAGAAAAAGCTTTACATGCAAGTAATTCATATATTTCATTGTGTGTATTCATTGGCAAAATTTTATCAGTTCTGAAAACTGCTCTTTTCAGACAACCCCTTTACACAGCTGTCACATCTGAGAGAACAGAAAGTTCTGTAGCATCTCTTATCTGCAAATCTTTCTTTCTTACTCTGTCAACAGAGCTACACAAACTCTCAAACTCTTGGATCTTTCTCACACGTATAACTGGAGAGCAGTTCCTGATGGAGCCTTTGGCTGGTGGCCAATAATATGGTAGTTTGCATCTGTCATTGTTAGAAGTCCTGATGGTCTCTTATGTAATTAAAAGTGTTTTTAGAGACTGTCACCCCACAGGGTTTAATTAAGGTTCAGTCCCTAATAGTCAGCAAGTGTAAGATGTATATTTCTCTTATAACCTGATCCCTAATTCAGTGGCTTGCATGCAAGCAGATGTACTGTAATGGGCACCTGCAGAAAAGAAGCACTGGTAATTTTTTTCTAGAAAGGTCTGGGTCACTGCAGATTTTTATTCCAATATAAAACTTACTAAGTAAAACTTGGCAGGTAACCATACAAAAGAATCATAGTCCCAAACAGGGAGAAGAGAATGCTTTGAAGCAAGAGCAGAAGAGCAGAAATATCTGGACAACTTCCTTCAAAAAATCCAAAGAGAAGCAGATAAATAAACTTTAAAACAACCAGAAATTAACCAGAAAACAGTATCAAACAAGATACTGAAAAAGAGAAAGTAGTCATCATTAAGTCCAGACAGCAACCCTTCAGACAAACACTGGAATATATTTTGTATGCACTGCCTGAAAACTTGGCTGTGATTTAGAAGCCCACTAGAGCAGTACAAAACAGAAGAGAAAGGCACCTGTCTTGGGTCCCACAATCAAAGGGTGCCTGTTTCACCAGCGACTCCTTACACCTGGGTGCCTTGACAAAGCCTTTTACTTCAGCCCTGTGAAGTCTTTGAGAAACCCTGCGTAGATCAAGGCAACAGTAATCAGGGGATTATTTCATAGTCTGTTTACTTACTGCCTTACAATTATGAGCACAGAGGAAAAAAGAAATAAACCCCTCAATTGTCAAGATAAACAACAGATCAAAGAAGAATTTAGATTCTACCTTCAAATATAAAAGAGAATGACTCTACAAAAAATCATCTTTATACAATAAACTAATGTGACAATCCAGTCAGTGACTTGCTTGAGAACTCAATTTCAAAACCCTTGTCCTTATAGCTTAAATGGCTCAGATGGAAATTTGTCCACTCTATTTCCACAGCCTCAGTGAGACCCACTGCAGGGAATGAAGGCAAAACATTCAGAGTTTATATCATAACTAGGAAGAAACACTGCAGCTCATTTGCTGCTTTTTACAAAATTCTATTAATTCTAAAGTTCTCCATTTTAAAACTCTGCATGCTTTTGTCTGTTAGCCTACAACAAAAACATTTAGGAGGCATTCCTGTGCTTCTACAAATGTTCTTTCCACTATTACTTTCGCCTCATCAGCCTTCCAAAGTCTTATTCCCTTAGCAGGAAGTCATACACATACATGCACAGACACCAATCTGTATACAAGTGCCATAAATGCCAGCCCTCAGAGGAGAACTTTTCCCTGTGCAAAGAACATGAATCTATCAAGCAGAGCCTCTCCTTCCAAAGAGAATGTCAATATTCTGACGTTTCTGAAAATATGGATAAATCTTCATTCTAAAAATGGAGGAATTTAGAAGTTTAACTAAATAATTACACATTAACCAGGTACACTAAAGAGATATTTGAATTGCTGCACCTCACTTGCACTTAGAATAAGAAGTTTCAGAATAATTTTAGAGTAAGAAGTTTCAGAGTCCACTAAAACTGCCTGTATTTCTACTAAATATTTTAACAATGTTTGTAGCATAGCTCCTAATGAAATGTTCAGGCACAAGATCTTATTACCACAACAATCTGGAATATTCTGAAAGAGCCATTTGCACAACGTGACATGAAACTGGATTTTCCTCAAAGCAAACAGAAGCCACCTATCATTGACAGAAGATGAGTCCAAGAAAGAAAGGAGATCTCTGAGGTGCAGAATTGATCGTTCACGCCCTGAAACTTTCAGAATGTCATCTAACTGTAGCCTCCTAGAGCTCTGAATTACAATCTCTAAGCCACCTCTTCCCCAAGAGCTTATTTTAGTGTTTGTCTTTTTGGAAAAGCTAACCTAATGCCGACAGTGCAGACAGACAGCACAGAAGCTTCTCAGATGTATTCATAGACCACAACTATTGAACAGAGATGGCCTTGTCAGAACAAGCTGTGGGTCAAGATTATCACACTGTGACAAGTAACGGGAAATTCTGCAGCAGGAATTCATAACTACAGAAAAATAGAGACTTTGGTAAGCAGAGGTTCTTATTTTCAGCACTATGACTGTCAAGCAACTGAGAAAACAGCACTTGTCAGAGATGTTGTTACTTCAGGCTCTCGCAGCTCTCTACACTGTTTAGTGTATGGCTTAAATTATGTTTCCTCCTCTGTAAAAAAGGGTACTTTGGATGCTGCAAAAAGACTGTGAAATTTTCCTACTTTCTTACCACACAGTAGATTTCTTCAGGTCAGACTGTTTGCAGTAATCACTGTTGTTACCTTTTCTTATATCCAGTTCAGCTGCTCAGTTTCACTACATATGAGGAGCAGCATAGGAAGCACCAAATGTGTATTGCTGTATAAAGCAATGTGAACTCTAAGCCCACTGTCAAACTGCTGCTCAACAATGAAAAAGAATTCTCCTCTGCTACAAGCACGTCATACTTAGAGCTCCTCAGTGTGGCAGAGTAAGGACTGCAAGAACATGACTCCAGTCACAAGTACCTACTGTTACGGTTAGGTGTAGCCCAAGAATAATTCTTTCTGGAATGCCTTCAATCAGAAGTCACGAGCATAGCAGGTAACTGAAGGTGCTAGGTGCATGAAACAAGACCTGCACTAAGGAGGGACACAGCTGAGTCTCTGAATATGTACTGAGCTTCACTGTAATGGCACTGAAAATGAAATATCTCTGCATATCCCATTAGCTTGTTGACAACCACACACATTGCAACATGCATGGCATTCAAGTGCTCTTCTAATATCCTTACATCAAAACAACAGCAACAAAGAACTCGTGAAATTCAAAAGCTCACTCCTAAACTCCTCTGAATTAATTTTGTATCAGACTTTGAAGACAGGGAAGCCAGCAAAGCAACCGTGTGTAACAGATAATTCAATAAAATCTGGCACAAAGGGCTGAGAGAATTCATACAATCAAAAAGTCAGACACGTATGCTTGTAATGACCACACCCAAAATCTCTCTCTAGGCAGCTGGGCTGCTTTTCATGACACTCTGAAGAAGTAAGAAAGGGCAAAAGGAAATGAACACCAACAGTATAAATGTAAATAGGATCACTCAGAAAATCGAGTCCTGACCAACATGCAGAAAAACCTCCAACAATAAGCTCCAGAATAAGTAAAGATGAAGAACCCTAGCCAGAGGTCAGATGAATCTAATATTACATATAAAATCTGTCTACCTACCCACTGCCTTTGAGAGCAAACTGCTGTTCAACAGTAAGGGGATCATCAGGACTCTGAAATGGTGGCCACCAACTGCTACAGCCTCATCATAAGGACTCCCAGTCACACATGAAAAGCAGATCCAAGAGCAGGACTTCAATCTGACACAACCAACACCTGCCTTTTACATACAGGTGTCTTTGACTACACCATCCAGATATTTTAAACATAGAGACAAAGTATCCCATTATTTCCCTCATTCTTTCTTTGCCTCTCCTCACCCTTCTCTCCCTGGAACTGATCAGATGCACATTTTTTACCTGGAACTGATCAGATGCACATGTGTTCATCTCTGGTGATACAGGAGGTGTCTGTCCTATTGAAGCTATTTTTTCTGCTGCAGATATTGGTTTCAAAGGTTCCTTGGTAGGTTCTAACATACCCTGAATAAACAAACAACAAACAAGTAAATAAATAATCTAATTTTAAAAAATTACTTGCACACACAGACACATTCACAGACATTTCAAGAACTGCAGATGCCAAAAACTAAAACACACTACTAGGTAGTACTACCCTCAACTAAGGGTTTGGGGGTAACCATGTATCTCTGGGACACTTTCACTGTGTTGAGAGGGGCAGGAGTAGATGGAACAGGGGAAAATCATCCTGGGTCCTTAGGCCTAAGAAACATTTTAGAGCTAGTAACAAAAACCCAAGTGTTGAGCTAGAGCTTGCTTTCAAATTTCAGTAATGTAATTTAAGCTGGAGAAAACAGTTACTTGATAAGGTGATGTCTTCTCCTCTCAATTGTGTGCAGACTATTCCAGAAATATCAAATGACCCATCACAAAAGTACAACTGCACTCATTCCATTTCAACAATTAAGTAATCCAAAAGAAACAAATCAAACGATCAGTTTTCAGAATGATACCAAGAACAATAATTACTGAGATGGAAATAAATGCACTAAGAAACATTAAGAAAGTCACTTGCCAAGATCAGCTGTCCCACAAATGTTTCTACACTATATTAGAGGGGAGCTTTGAAATTACCCACCCGTTAAATAATTTCTTTTGGACAGCAGAGAAACACAGAAAGCAATGTGGCAACAGACAGCAACAAGCCACTTTACCCCTACTATTGCTGCTATCCAGCTTATTGTGTGCAAAAGTATAAAAAATGTAGAAGACAATTAATCAGCAATAACAATCTGTTGCAAAAAATAACTGCATATGTTGCAAACATAGTCCCACTCACAAACAGGAAGAAAACAGCAATATCTCAGAGCTGTTTTAACTATCTGTATCAGAATGCCATGTTAACATCCAAAGAAGTACACAAGCTGACCTTGATGCATCAGAAAACTGTACAAGTCACTCTATAAAATTAGCCTACGTAATTAAATCAGCCTAATATAAACCAAAGAAAACTATTTTTTTTACTATTCCATTTGTGGATGATCATATGAAAACACAGGTGTGTTTGTATGTGTGTATACATACATATGCACTGTTTTTTGAGAAAAAAAGAACATTTATACTGCTCAGACCAGCAAAAATGACAAACCTTATCTTCTCTCTGTTTATACTGAATGCTTCTTTCACTTAAAATCAAGTATCTGCTTGCACACATAATGAAAATTATTTATTTGGTAATTCTTTTCTAGCTTTTCTACTGATGCCTAAGCCATAACTGTACTCACAAAAATATCTTTCAGCACACTTGGGGTTTAATGTCATTTAATATATTTCATTATACGATGTTGTTGGAACTATAACAAAACAAAACAAACAAAAATCCCCCAAACAACCAACAAAAAAAAACCAACTAAAAAAAGCTTACCAGTCCTGCTGCATACATGGGTACTATAACAGGCTGCTTCTTGTTGCCTGTAAAGAGCTGATAAAACAACAAAGAATTTACTTAAGAGTTTCTTCTACATCAGTGATGGAAATGTTTTACAGTGCTACATAACTTGCTTAAGGTTAGCATCACAGAATAAATACTATGTTAATTATAACACAATTGTTAAAAACTAATGCAACTTTTTATATTAATAGGACTTGTAAAAGGTTGCCAGGTGGTCTGTCACGAGCAACCATGTTCAGTGCAATGATGCAATTAGGAGAAGGCATTCACACAAAACACTTCCACCTGATTCTACATATAAAGCAGGTTCCTTACTTAGAAAGGCAGTTTTACTGGCAGACTCACAATATTTCTTGTGTCAATTCCCAGGGAGCACAGAAGCTTTTTATTGCTGTGGGAGCCACCCCACTGGTATCTCAGTCCGTACGCATCATGGATGTCCTGCAGCTCTGTCCACACGTCCATCAGTTCCCTGCACAACCCATCACAAATCAAGTTATCATTCAGAAAAACAGCTTAGCAACCACGAATATTTATTCTGTTTTTTAATGCAAGTGACTTATTATACATTCCAATTAAATTTATGCCCAAGCACAATACCCAGGGGAACGAAAACTGCAGTGTTCTCAGAACAATTATAGTTCAGACTTCTTACTGGAAAATGATGTCCATGGCAGACAGGACAAAGCCTGCTTAGACTTCATCATCACATGAATAAATACAGTAATTTATAGCAAGTGTAACTAATAAGACATATTTGGTTAATTCAGAGACATAATTGAAAAGAAGATGATAGGCTGCTGAGTTGCTAAGTGAAGTACTCCTGGTGTATGCAGTCACTGAAAATAAGCATTCTGATAGAGAGCTGATTTTCACTTGATGGCTTCTCAAAATACTTGAAGCAAACACCTCATTTTAAATTATTGCCATATGTGGTTCAAATTCATTTGATATTTGTTGCATTGTGGTTTCTTACCCAGTACTTCGTAAGGTCTCCTCAGTTGTTATCTGCTTTTCACCTGCTTCCAGCAAATGATTCAAGGAACTTATTTCTTCTTCAATTTCAGCAACAGGAATGGAAGGAAAACAGACTTCAAATATTCGTTCCAGACGACTTAGCAATGTTGCCTATACCAAAGAGAAAATATTTGTGTCAAGTTTTGCTAACTGCTATAAAGATAAGTGCAATATTACAGCGAGATGGAAAACAACTTATAGCTAACACAAGATTTCACTTACCACAAAATATTAACTGTCACATGACCATAAGACTCTTTAAACACCAAATACAGGCTAGGATCTTGTACACAGGATCCTTACTGTACAGTAAGGATCTTGCCCTCTGCAAAGAGAATTCTTACAGAAGTCACTCTGTTAGAAATTAGCAGAAAATATATGTAATAAGATTTATGCTATATAAGGATAATGTCTCAGCAATATAGACAGCATATATTGGAGCTAATGGTTTCCAGACATTTTAATTCCAAAGCATGCACTGGGCCTTGGCAGATGGATCTAACACAAAAAAAAAACCAAACCAAAACAAAACGTGAAACAACCTCCTGCCCTCACAAAAACAAAAAAATCCCCCCCTTTTTTTCTGACAAGCATAGTATGCTTTCTTCTTTTCAAGTTCCTCCCTCGTGTTTCTCTTTTATCTTTTGTATTTCCATATAGACAGGATTTCAACTTCTTGTACCTCTGTTAACTGGTCTTGGACATCAGATGTACTAATGGTACAGAATTTTTTTTCAACCCATTAAAACCAGTTAAGCATCAAGCTTTTATTATTTATTAAAATACCAATGTCAATGGTATTTTTTGCAAGGTATGCTTGTAAAAATTAAATTAAAACCTTTTTTTTAGTGTACTCATTTTTGCCAGAAACACCTAAAACTCTTTTCTTGCTAAGGAAAGGAAGCACAAGCTTGGCATTCAGTGGAGTGTTTCCATCTTTCTAGTTTAGTGTTCCTCAACAACCACTTTCCCAGAGCTCTGCTGCAACACACACAGGACAGCATCCAGCAGCTCCAGCACCTGCTTTTCTACTGGGGAAATGCAAAAGAAACAGAGTAGGTGGAAATCCCAGGAGCATCCCACGGCGTTTGCTGGTTTAGCTGTGCCAGCAGAGCCCTCCTGTGGAGATGCAGCATATTCCAGCAACAAGGTAGAATTGACACACATAAGCCTCAAAATAGAGGTTTTTTGTTACAACCGAGATGATTTCAAGTTCAGAAAAGCAAGGCTGTAGGAGGAATTTACCTATTTTAGTTAGGCCAATTGATACAACTGGGACAAACCTTCATGCAGCAAAATATCTGCTCCACAATTCCAAGAATTATCTGCAATATTTCTTATTTGAACTTTTAGCTGCAAATTTGCTTGTCTCTCATCTCAGCTAAGCAACTCATTGACCATGTACATCAGCAAACTAACAGAGGAAAACATGTTATCAGAATATCTAGATTCTGTATTGGAGTTGGGATGATGAGTCAGGAACTAGGATCGAGTCTGTCCAGACTATTCTTTCTGTTCTAACTGGAAAAAACAGGAAAATGAATTGGCTTAGAGCATTAGCTCTTCAGTTTTATTACTTGTGAAAAGAAATGTCTGAGAGGGACAGCCACCAGGTACAGTCACTGGCAAAACGTAATGTAAAAATGTGCAAAGATCTGAATCCAGAGCATACCTGACTCACTTTTTTTTTTTTTTTTCACTTTTCTTCTTCATAACCTCTCTGGTAAATTCTGACCACAATGAGCCATGTTCTACAGTAAATAATTTTCCTTTGAATCATCTCTCAATGCTCAGTCATTCTGGCCATACGCTAAGCTGCAATACTTGTAGGCTGTTTCCTATTTGTTGACCAGAACTAAGACACTACCTTACATTTTTAGGAAGTAAAACTAAACAGTATTCCAGATTCTAGCCAAATGTTTCAACACACTAAAGCATACTCTGCTTCAATTTTAAACCTTAACTTTGCCTACAATATATCACTTCCCCTTATCTTACATTAACAGGTGATGCTTACTTCATTTCTGTACTACAGAAGAGTACAAATCCCCAGGGAAAATCAAGAGGCAGATGAATGGCATTGGGTCATGGAAACAGCAAGGCATCACATTTCTTGAAAAGGATCAACATTTGAGAACATGCTAGTTCTAAACTAGTGACTAAAAATATGCTTGCTTAGGTAATGAAAGAATTAACAGAACATCTCTAAGAATCAAGCAGCATCTCAGTCAGCATCTCACATTTCAAATCTGCGTTTAAGAATTGTGCCAAAATTTCAGGAATAGTTTAACTATAGCATTCTTTACACTCCCTATCATCTTTTCTAAATTCTCAGTGATGCTTAGCCCTTATTTCTATATGACAAAGAATGGTTTCCATAGCAAACCAGAATAATTAATTCTGTATGTGCAAACGGTCAAAGGGATGAGTGCACAAACACACATCTCCATGCAGTGGCAATGGAAGCAGCTGAACTTGTTTTTCTAACTGGTGATGAAATCCTGTAGCTTCCAGGTATTAAGGGCATCACCAAGATTTTAAAGCTGGTGTAAATGTCCACCTCCTACAAACTTTAATCTATTGCTGCATAAATCAGAATGCAAGAAAATACCGTGTATGACCAGAAGTAATGTCATGTCTGTCCTTCTGGAGAAAAAAAAACCAAAAACAAAACCAGCAGAAAACAAGAATTTTTTTCCACTTTTCATGTCACTAGAAGTATTTGATATATGATTGCTCTCCACAGACATTTGAGAAGAATAATTCTTGAAGGACTTACAGAAGATGTGAAAAGACTACAGCTGCCATTAAACATTAGCTGTGATTCTCCAAACAGTTGATAAAGAAATAAATAAATTTATTTATTGATAAATTTAAAGCCTCATAGTTTCTGTAAATGCATTTTGGTAGACACTTAAGAGAGGTGGTAATCACCACCAGAACCAAACAAAGTATCAGAGATACTTTTTTAAAATAAATATAACCACAGGATTAGAATTTATCTCTGTGGCAATTAAAAGGGGTCAACATCCATCCCTCAGAGCTGAAAGCCCAAAGTACTTGGTTTACACAATTTGTTTTTTCTTCTCCACCACAAGGTCATAAAATCCATGAATTTCAACACAGCAAGTCTTCACTGACCACCCAGCACTCCAAATCCTCCCCAGCTGCCCCCACATGAACCCAACACTGACAGGTCACTGCCTTTCCTCAGAGCTATGAAAAGAGGAGATAATAAAATTTGCCATACAAACAACACGCTTGAGCCCACTACAGAAACAGTGGGCGCAAATGGCACTTTTCACCATGTAACTGCTGTAATGCTTCTGTGGGTGAAGTTTTGGGGAACTCTGTGTGCAATAATGGAAAAAAAAACTAGACTTGCTTCTCTCAACAGTTCTGATCACATATAACCTGTGGAGCAGACACAAGAACTCATCCAGGTGAACTCCCTTTCAAAGAGTGGAATGGCACTTTGTCCTTCCAGCCTCCCCCCCTTTCCACTGTAGGCCACAGCCCCATTGTTTAATACAAACCCTTATTTTCCCTTAGGAAATCTCTTACATCCCACAGCATCTCTGCTCTGGCAGCCTCCAGAGGTGCTTAAAGAAGGGGAGAGTCAAAAGCAGAGCATGCCTTCAGCCCTCCTCATCCTGCTGCCAAGAAAAGAGGCCATGGAGGAAGCAACACAAACTCTGGGCTGTTTGCATCTACCAAACACAAAACTGGAAGACCTAAGAATAAATAAAACCAGTGTAATAGTTAAATTGTTGAGCATGTTTAGATATTCAAGCTTATTTGAAAAGTAATAAAAGAAAAAACATATTAAAGGAGATGGAAATGAGCCTATGAAAGATCCAAGATGCTAAGCATATAAAGTAGGAAAGAAATAAAGTCCATATGGACATGACTGGCTTCTAGTTGGAACTCAGAAGCTGAATGAAAGCTCTCAAAAAATGACAGAACAAAGCTCAAGAGCCAAGAAAAGAAAATTATTAACCACTGAGAATTTATTTAGCTTAAATCATGAACTCACTGTTCTGCAGAGTGCCTAGCACTGCTTTTTATGACTATTTTAACGAAATAAAGTGGAGGCTAAATGAGAAACTCTCTTTGCTGGGTTTTTTAACAACCAAACCACCTTTTCTAGCAACACATTTGCGTGTGAAGAGCTAAGTCACCATTTACTCTTCTGCCTTTACCATGTGTGCGCATGGGATGGGTGTATTTGGGGTTTTTGTTTGGTTTTATTGATATTCTTGGAGTATTTTTGGGGGGGTGGGTTTGGGGATTTTTTAAGAGCTAAACTTCATGACCATATAGCTAACACAAGTGAGCTAAAGAACCAATTTCAATGGCTGCAACTCACCATTGGGAGTTGTGCTCTCATGGGGAGCACACCAATCAACTTCCATGGGTCCCAAAATTTTCAAGGATCAAACAAAGCTAAATGGTTAACTAAAACCACACAAGCAAACAAACAAACCCCTAAGTTCTCAATAAAATGGGGACAGTTTTTTCTTTGAAACAGCTTATGGACTGTTTAAACTATAAATCCATTTCCTTTTCACATAGCAACAATTTGTTTCTTTGTATGAAGCCCAGGCAACACCTCCTCAGAAGCAATGGGAGAACAGCTGCAGGCAGAAAAACTCCTCAGTAAAGAAGACAAGCAAAGCTTACAAAGAACACTAGTTTAACTTCTCATGTTTCAAATGTGATGGCTTGTCTCCATCCCCACTTTAAAAGAAGGTAAATATAAGGCAGTGCCATATATTTCTTAGACGAAAAAAATTGAATTGAAATACGTGGTTTTATTTACATGTGAAATTTATAATGAAAATTCTCATCCTAAACTGAGATTTGCAAGCCAGGAAGACGATGTCACAAGAGCTAAAAAAACCTTCATCAACATAAAATGGGGAATCAGATTTTTTTTTCCCCCAATAATTTAATTATTTAAAGAAGGCAACATTGGTCCTAAATATCCCAAGCCCATTTTTAAAGAGTAACTATAAAAGTTTTGAGCTGAGCTGCAAAGCAAATCTGAAAATGTAGCGGCTTAAGGTAAAAAAAAAAAAAGGGTAAGACTTCTCTGCTGGTTTGCTGCTTGATCTGAGAGAGTTAGAAACTGCAGGGAAGTTCAGGCTAGAAATACAAAGCTGTCTCTCTCCTTCCTGCTGGAAGCTTCACCATTTATTCTCCCTCTGCTGAAGAATGCATCAAATATTGCATCTTCCATGCAAGCAAAGTACAGTTTAACAGTTATCTGTTGTGGCTACATAAAACTCACTGACCATTTCAGTTTGTCATGTTGTTATTACCTACTGGTGTTGTACTAACTTTTCAATCAGACTCTGAGAGGAAGTATAGCAGATGACACTTACACGTACAAAACGGAAAATAATTTTGTCCATAAATAGTAATTGTTTAAACAACCCCCTCTCAAACTATTTTCTTTTGTAAGACTCACCTCAGCCAGTCTGTTCTGAAGAACAGCGATTATTGGCTACTTTTAATAGTCTGTTTTTTACTGTTATTCAGCTGCAAATAACTTCAGAACTGTGTTATGGACTTAAAACCCCCAAACCTTTCCAGAGCGGTATATTTACTTAAGTAGCCAATACTATTTTAATTTACCTTACTGAACTGAGGGGCTGAAGTCTTTATGGCCACAATTACTTTTTTCCAAAAGGATGCTCATTGCCCAAGACAGAGTACTCTCCAAATGCCAGTGATCCAGGGTTTTCTTTGTCTCGCTGCCTATTCATGGCTCAGTAGCTGTGCCTCGCCCACACTGATTAATCTGAAGAGGCAGAGCCTGCGAGCACAGGCTCTCTAATAAGTGGAGAACCTTAAAACCTACTTGGAGGACTGTTCACCTTTTCCTTCATCCCTTTCCAGGATTTGCTAACTCTCAGGTAAATCAGGTAAGATTTGGCCTTCCAACCAAGCCCTCCTTTAGCTCCTACTGCTCTGGAGATCCCCATGCTCCTTGCACACAGGCAGGCACAGCCATGTTCCCCACCCACACGATTACCATGGATTATTACTGCTCTTGTGCCTCACTGCTGAATCCTAAATATATATATATATATATATTCTTAATGCAGCAGAATAACCCCCTCAGCTGACTAATGTTCAGCATTATCTCATGGAAAAAGCTGCACTACAAGCCTTATATTCATCATAAACATAACTTGGTAGTATGCAATGAGATTTCATGGAAGGGACGAATGCTTATGCAGGTTTGCTCAAGACTTGTTGGATCAACCAGTTCACCCACAACCACATCCTAAATCAGTTACGAACACAAAGGCACATCTCTACTGCAAAGAGCAGCCACACTGAAACCACGCATTACATCTTTTCAGCTGCAGACAGAAACTAAGTGGATTAAGGTATATGTACCATTGATAAGGGTTCAGATGGTAGTCTGTGCTCACACCATGCCCTTCCTCCTCTCCCCTCTACACAGAACTACTGAATAGAAGAGGTCAGCATGTTGAAAATCATTCACTGCAAATTGTGCGCAGAATTCAGAGAGCCTGACGCCAAAGTTAAGGAAGAAAAGACCATGATCTTTTTGCCACTACATATCACTATATAAGGTCATTTTTGTGAACACCCCTCCTCTTAGTTTCATCCTTTATATTGTATATTTTCTAATAAAAACTGGATTAAATAGTTGAATTGAAGCAAAGCCTATTTTTAATTGAAGATTATACCAAATCCACAGTCTTTAAACAGTTTGCCCATCGTACATACATCATGCAATCAAGACTGCATTCAGAAAGCACAATATTTTACTGCCATCTCCACATTCAGAATCTACAAACTAAGAAACAAAGGAAAATGCACAGAGACCTTTTCAATGGAAACTTGAGCTACTGATAAATAACTTCGCTTTCGTGCTGCATTCTGATGGATGAAAATTGTTGTACACATTCTTTCCACACTTAAACACACTGCTGCTGGCTAAGTATCCTTTTCAATTTTCTGCTTTTGCAAAGAATTCCATTAGGATCATTCTGTTTATAAACCATTCAGGATTCTTTCATTACCACATTGCAGTGACTCTCCCAGCCCCACCATCACTGATCAAGTGTATTCAGTATCTTGTAAACGATCCCAGCTCACCTTTAGCCTAAGCTGAGATCTCAATTTTCCCATCTATCTCAAGTGTCTAACACATGCAGTATTTGTACACAGCCTGCTCCCTTTGGGTTGCTACAGCAAGTGCTTTTTAGATCTGCCAGCAATACACTGATGCAAATGATCCCCTTCTCCCTATCCTTCTTTAGGCTGGGTAATAAAAAACTTTGCTCTCTTCCCTCTCACCAGATTTATCTTGCCTGCCAGTATTTCTGCTTTTGCATCAAACAGCTGCAGAACTAAGTTTAATACTTAGCAATGGCAAACAGAAGATTGGCAACTACTTTAAAATGCCCTATTTTGTGTTTTGACCTCAGTGACAACCTCTTAAATGACAGCAAGGAAGCTGATCAAAATCTGAGTTTAATTTTACTACAATTCTGCACTCAGAGTACCAGGACTGTCTGCTGGCTCATGCTGACTCATTAGTTAATCTCTGTTTCTAAAAGCAATTTAGCAAACTGTGGCTCAATGGATTATAAATAGAATTACTATTTAATTTTAAAACAAGTATTTTTTAATATAAAAAACTTTTAATAGATCCTTCCAAACCTCAAAGCACTTACAAAATAACTACTATTTTTAAGAGTTAACTGAAAAAAAATGTAGCAATCGACATTGCAAGGCTAAGGAAACTATTGTAACAGAGAAAACAAGTCCAGCTCAACTTCCTCTCCAGTTTATTTGTGTAAAACATTCTCTCAGCTGTACTTCCTCACTGGCAGAGGAGGGAGAACATCACTTTAGATCCAAACAGTCACAACTGACTGTAGCATAAAGAGAAGGGATGAAAAATCTTGAAGTCTTAGAATTTGCTTTACAATCTAATCAAACTACCATATAACTTCATGGCAGACTTTAAGTAAGGAACTTCCAATTTACTTGATTTATCTTTTGTTAAGTCAGGCTTGGGGAGGGAAAACTTAATTACAGAGCTTCTGAGGATTCTCCTTTTATAAATATCTACATTCAGAAGTGTTTTCTATTGAAAACCTATCATAAAATTACAGAAAACTTTAAGTGAAAATAAATATTTTAAACCTTCAGGCTATCCCTTAATATTAATTAATTAATTACTAGAAAAAAGGGATGATTTACTAGAATCATCTCCCCACCTCATTTCTTTCTCAGATTCTGGACCGTTTTTCAAGTGGCAAGAGAAACAATTGAGATTAATTGCAATAATCTTAGTACTCTCCAATTTTATGGGTGAATAGGTAACAATAGATTTGTGCTTTCAACTTAAGACATGGACCAACACATTCAAGTGATAAGCAAGGTCTTACACAGACACAAAAATCTGCCTGCAGGTTTACTCAGGAACCTTTTTTTTGGCTTGTGAAATCTCTTTGGGGTTTGGAGTGTTAGTCACTGCACGGAACAGCAAGCAGGAAGAGTAAGGACCTGAGGCTCACAGCTTTTAACGTGACAAGAAATCAGTGCTAAGTCCCAAAAGCTCCATTCCATTTGCTGAGTCTGGCAGAGCTCCAGCTGGCACAACCTTCTGAAAAGCCATTTCACCTGTCACTGGTAGGAAATGGGAAGAGGCAGGGCTGTCACCAAGCAAGGTTCTGAAAGAAAGGACTTACCTCATTTCCTTTTATTGCCAGAGAAGATCCAAACCTTTCAGACACATATTACCACTAACATCCTTTACTGCTGGTGTTGCTGCACGCTTCAAAAAGACAGAGCATACTCTAATCTACTCACATGAAATGATGTGAATAAAAAAGAAGCTTTGAAGAAAATTCTAAACTGAAATTGTTGTTCTGAATTTTGTAAAAGTATTATTAAATGCTTAACAAAAAAAGTCTTTGTATGAACAGCCACAGATCTCAAAATGACTGTTAAAAAGGCTTAGGAAGTAACTAATTAGGAATTAATGAATACTTAGCAATGAAAGCATAAAACATAGGAGAGGTGGTAAGAAATAACCTATTTACTTCCACCTCCTGAAAACTTCTAATTAGAAATAGCAGCAGCTTTAACAAATCACCAGTCTTCTGTGATGTTGCTACAATGTGCAGCTTCCCACAATTAATACTTAACAGAGACTTATTTTTAATGAACTTTTAAAGAGTTAACTTCCCAGGAGTTTGAATACCTGAGACAGAATTCCACAGCTTGTGTTTTATCATGCTGTCTGCTCTAAGTGAACTACTGCAGCTATTTACAAATCAAATCATCATTTTTAATCAGGTTTTGAAAACATTGATAGAGAATGGTGATGGAAAATTTTGGGAACCAGTAATCCCCGCTTCTGGTCACACTACTGTTTTACAAAAAGGCAACAGAGTGCCTCCCCAAAAGGCAGTAAACAAAGAAGCAAAAGGAAAAACTATCACAGGCTCTGAAATGTTCATGTTGGCTTACTCCTTTGATCAATTTATGTAAAGGATCACATGTAATCATCAAAACACATTCTTCCAAGTTCCAGTACACCCTGCTCGTTTGTCTGTGGGAAGTAACAGTGCTGCAAAGATCTGCAAGATCCAAATGCATAATGTTTCATATCAGCCCGTCTCACAGAGCACATTAAATCTCTCCTAAAAGGCAAACAAGTGCTATTCAAATATTTGTTGTACGCAGAAGCAGGAACCAGGAAGAACTGCATGCAGAAAAGCAGAACAAGACTGAGGAAAACAAAGCAAACCCTTACCTGAACTGAAGGTGATAGCTCTTGGGATTGCTTACTGATAGTCCCTTGGGAAGATGCTAAAGCAACGCTGTCAGTCTTGTGTAACACTGGGCCATCGCTCCTGGCAGACGCGTCCGTCCTATGTGACTGCCACGTCTCTTTTCTGTGATGAGATTCGCCAGCCTGCTCATCTCCAAAGGCAGCCCAAGAACAGCTGTCTTTTTGTTCATCTTCAAAAGCATTCCAGTCTGCAGCCTGGTTACAACCTGCTGAACTGAAGTCCGCAAAGTCATCTGAGTCCTGGAAAGCAACACTCTCATCTTGAGGTTTTGGCACTGAATCAAAGTCTCCAAATTCAGTATCGTCACCATTTGCTACCTCAGTAGTATGCTGGAAGTCTCCCCCAGAAATTTTACTGGTAGTATCACATTCTAAAGTGTCAGCAGCCTGATTTAGTTCAGCTTGGTCCAAACTTGCTGGCTGCTGACATACAGTACTCGTGTCCCTGAATTCACCAAACTCCTCGTTAGGTTCGCTAATATGTGCGGGCTGTTCAGAAGTTCTTTCTGAATCGAGAGCGTTTACTGGGTCTTGAGCATTCCTGAAGGCGGGAGACGCCCTGCTGACTGAACCAAAGTCACCAAACACATCATCATGTTTGTCACTGCAAGCTAAAACTTCAGTGCTACTTCCACCATACTTGAGATCTTCATCATCACCCAGTTTGTCTCCTGCAGGATCACAGCTTAGGCTTTGGATCTTATCAGCCTTGATACCTGCTGCTTTTGAAGAATCCTCAGGCCTACTAAAATCTTTGCCATTCTCTATGTGATGTTGTCCTTTCCTCCCACTGTGCTCTCCGTTCTCTGTAGTGCATATTGAACTTCCAGTTGTTTGAGACGTACTAGAAATCGCAAATTCCAGTGCTGAGGGACCCTGTTCACAACTAATTTCTGAAATGCAAACCTCTTCTTCACTATGAGTTACTCTGTTTATTCTGTTGTTCTCCTGAATGCTCACTGAGTCTCTTTCATTAAGAACCCTGCATACTGTAGGCCCTGTTCCCTCTAAATGGATTGGGGTTTTGTTTGAGAACGTAGCAAAATCTGCAACAACTTCACCTGAGCTAGGCATTGAATTCAAATTTTGCTCAGTACTGTGGGTGCTAACAGTTTTCAGTCCCTTTGAGTCAGCAATAGTGTCTAGATCTTCTGTTCCCTGAGGATTTACAGGGTCTGATGCTGCAAATCCATTTGTTAGAATCTCTAGACATGGAAGTTTCTCACCATTACAAGCATCTATTTGCTCATCCTGCCTCTCAACTGTTACACCAGTTCTAACTACACGAGAAGAAAAACCCTCTGATTTTCCAGTGTTGTCTCTTTGTTCCTCCCTTCTGCTTACATCTTCTAAACAGGTACCTGAAGTTCTAAACTTAGATTTTTCTTTGATAGTACTAGTAGCTGACATATCAGAAAGCTCCTTAGTATGAGTAGGAAGCTCTGCAATGCAGTCTTTATCTTTACCATTTTTAACAGATGTGAAAGTTGCAATGCTAGCTACATTGTCAGAATAATCATGGAGTGGGATGAAATGATTTGTGGGTATAAACTCTTCCTTTGGATGACTGTAGTCCGCTGCATCAAAATCAGCAAAAGCTACGCCAGCAGTGCTCACACCAGAAAATCCTCCAAACTCATCTTCATCGTCATCATCAGCTCCATTGTCAAGTGGTGGAGGGGATGAGGAGTACATTCGAATAATGTCTGGTTCCATTGTTTGGTTCTGCTTCAACATTAATGTATTTCTGTATGAGGGAAAAACAGAGCTATGTTAAAACTTGGCTAGCTTTCGTGCTCTTACATATTTTATTTTTACAGTTTCATGCCTCGTTTTTTAAGTGTGTATATAGGTCAATATCTGCATTAGATATCAGAAAGAAACATTCCCCAAACCCATGTGTTTTACAAGTCACAACGAATCTATTGGGACAGTTCAAGTCCCTTCTAAATTACTACATGATCAAATTGTCAGCAGACAGTGCTGAAATTATCGTCTTGAGCTGTTGCAGAACACACTGGCAGAACTAAATTCAGTTTTAACTCATCAGTTCTCTACCTCCCATCACCAGCAGTTCACAGAAGTGCCAGTGACCCTGGTCCATGTTTTGGCACACTCCTTTGTGTGCCCAGGTTTGTGACAGGAGTTAAGCCACTCCATGGGCTATGCCACAACAGCCATACACATAAGGGACCTTCACCACTGTCAAAGACTTCGAAAAGTGTTTCCATAAGTTCTGAAATTGTGAAGGAGTGGAGGAAGGAACTGCTGTTAGAACCACTAGCTACTGTTAAAGTCTCTTTCTACCAGTCCATGGGTTTCAGTTTGGCTGCCCTGTTCTCTGGATTTCTTAGCCACAAGCCAAGACACTGCCTGCACAGCTGCTGCCACCAGCCTGCTTCTGTCTTAGGAACCAGCTGACAAATGCCATCATGATGCCACCAGTAAAGCCTAGAGCCAAACACACTTCATCAAAACTTATTCTCAAAAAAGGAGCTGAGCACAATTATTCATAAAATATTTAACCACAAATCACTAAACCACAGGGGGAAAAGAAAAAAGAAGAAAGTATTCCCATGGCCTAGATAGAAACAGATTAAGGACCTTCTCTGTCTTAACACTGCAAACCATTACAGGAACAAGCCAGGTAGGGATGGAAAATTTCTTTCCTAAAGAGTGATCTTGACTTTTTCAATGCTGTGTGCAATTAATGAAACAATAACTACTAGTATGTATAAATTCACAGTTGTACACATCACCGAACTAGTTCATACTTTAAAACCCTTCAAAGAGCTCACACCAAACTCTCTTGAGAGACAACACTTGACATGAATGAACTGTAATAACACTAAGCCTCACCTAGAGAAAAAGAGTGTAAACAACCTACACATATTGGCAAATATTTGAACTTCTAACCACCAGAATAAGGGCAGACTTTGCAACACCATTTATGCAACACAGATAAAACATGATCCTTATATCCAGTGCCTTTAGCAAACAACTTTGTAAAAGCACCTTCAGAGCAGCACACAAAGGGTAAAAAACCAACAAATGAAGCTCTGCAGTTCTTCTCAAGCACAACATACCAAGCACTTGATATTCGCCAGGAAACTGGCATCCTTGAGGTGACTAACATAATTAAAATTTCGTTTTGAAAGGGTAGTTTGCAGTTAGAAAAGTACATCATGCTTATCAGATGAAACCATGAAGTAATTTGTAACATAACATGCAAACTAAAGAGAGCTGCAAAGGAATTTTGTTTAGAATAAAGCCTAAGTTGTCAACAAGCTCCCACATAGGCTTACTCAGCACCAGCTGCTTAACAAGGTATTTGAGAGAAGAGCTTCACTTGCTCTAAACTTCTGAACTTTCCCATTAAAAGGAAAAATTGTCGGTATGGTTCATCAAAAAACACATGTTTTAAGTCTTTTCAGATTTATAGGCTTGTATAGGTTGGATTTTACCTCAGTCATTTGAAATATCACTTGAATCATTTGAATATATATTCAGGTCTGTATCAGTAACTACACCACCTTACATTAGTGGATCTCATTTTGGTAAGACATGCCAAGAAAAATTCATATACTATCCATCATAACAACTCTACCCATTTTTTGGTTCACCATTTACTGTATGACTACTTTAACCTCAGCCAAAAATAAATCACAATAGAGTTGAGAACATCCTTGGAGGCAAGGATGATCTAAAATAACCCAAATATGCAGTTTCAGAAAACAAACTGAATAATGTGAGAGGAGCAAACATCACTATCACAGTGAATTTACCCACAAGACTCCTTTTCTTTCCAGTTAACATAAAAAAGGGGAGACAAGGAACAAAAATAATAAGGATAAGCACAGGACAAAGATAACTGCATGGGAGCTGAAGCAAACAGCAAAAACCCAACTGAACATGTAGGAAGATGTCTGACCATTTAAAAATTTTCTCTTCTGCGACTTCTGACATAGAGCAGAAGAAACTTCCTTCAATTTTTCATTTCAAAGCACTTTTAAAACACCACAGGGATCATTTACAAAACAGCAGTCCAGCAGCACAATGCTCCAGCTACATTTCAATAACAGTTGCCAAAACAGGATCTGCAAGGAACATAACCTGTACATTTAAAAATTTGACCCCAGGTTTGATAGTCTACTATGTGTTTAATCAGTTTATCCCACAAGAACCCACTGCATAACCAACTGTATGGACTTCTGTATAACTATTTTTTAAATGTCAGGTATTTCCAGTTATGCTACTGCTGCATTTTAAAAGCCAAACACTGAGAGCTCCAAAATGTATGAATCTGCATTATAAATGAGTATAAGGTTACAACTGACACCAATTTAATTGTTGTTAACAGAACTCAAATTTGAAGAAAAGGAAAAAAGCCATAACAGTATTCCCTTCATCTTGACTAATCAGTGATAAATTTTTAAACTGGGCATAATCCCAATTGTCCTCACAATATAAAACAGCATGGGTATTTTATAGTCTTAATGTAGTTTTCTTCAGAAAGAATTTCATTATGGTCCTCTTTCATGACTTCCAAAAGTGTTCTATTTGCCAACCAGAAACAAATTAGTTATTGTCCATTGAAACCTGTGGTGAAAACCCACAGGTCTGACAGAACAACTACGTTGTTCCTTATTTCATTTAGTTAATCCCCGCTTTGTCTGGCATTTCAAATATAGCTGGAACCGTGGCTTCATCTTTTGTAGTCCTTTTACCCAACTCACACATATCCTTGGTCAAGACATTCAGCCACATTATTTTGTAAACCTGGGACTTCAAGTGATGTTTACAATGTGATTTAACCCAAAGTAGAATTTGAACAATAATATGGATTATTTATCATCTTATTTTTGAGGGAATTGGCTACCAAATTAAAAATCCAAGTGTAAAGCTACCATATTCTGGTCACTTACAGATTGTTTAAACATGTATTTCTTAAACAAAAAGAAACCACCAATTTTTCAGTGCACTAAATAATAAGGACTGTGATTTGAAGGAAATTATAACAGTCTTTACTTGTGTAACAAAGCATAACTTGCCTAACTTCTGTACTTTGTAATAAGCAACAACCCAGGTTTCTGGCATCAGACCTTACACCTCGAGGTGAGGAATCTGACACAGTTAAAGTGCTCATGTTTACTGGATTGCTTTAGTCACAAGCACAGATTTATGTTGACAAATGCTAGTAACTTCTGCAGATATCAACAGTTTAAGATTAGACTAAAGACAGATTTCTATCAATTGCTCATGGCATGCAGTTGTACCAACGTTTTCCAGGGAAAAAAAAGAATTGTATTCTCTCTCAGGTGCCATTTACTGTATTTCTTTCTTTTACCTGTTTGCTTGCTGGGTTTTTATTAACTGGAAATGCTAGCTCTTACTTCCATGTGTTTCTTTATATTCACATTTTAACATTCACTATCGAGGAATTTCTCAAAAAGTTCCAGTACCACAAACAGGAGACCACTGTGGAAGTCATACTATAAAAGCAGTTCACCAATACACTCACAAGCACATATTGACATTGCACTCTAAAGAAGAAAAATGCTGATTAATTAATTAAGATTCAAGGTTCAAACCTTTTTTCTCAAGTCACATGCATTTAAGAATGCAATTCAAGTTAATTTGAAACATTAAAAGAAGAGAGAAAACAGAAATTAGCAATGCTAGAAAAATTTTGATAGGTGAGGAACTGGAAAGAGAAGATGCATATCCTTCTTTTCTGACCACTAATTAGGTTTTCAAAACATTTACAACAAAACCAGGCTATCTCATTATTTGTTTGCAGTAAATAGAGAACAATATGTGCTTTCCTCACACACAGATCACATCCTTGTTCACTACCTTTTTGTAGAGTAATAGCAACAGCCTAACAAAGACTAGGCAGCATAGAGAACAATGCAATTACACTACACTAAAGTAGGTATAAATAGTTCCTTCTCTGTGTATCTTCTAAGGCAAAACTTGAAACAGCATGTTTGGCTCTTACATAAGACCTAGAAAATCGCAGGAGGTCGCAAAGAGTATCTCTAAAGAAATACCTGAGGCATGTAAAAATCAAAAGAAACCCCTTGTAAAGCAGAATGTTCCCTTTAACTTGAGAGGAAGCAAAGCAATGAATAACCTCTCAGCTGTGGATTATTCTGAAGAAAAGCTGAGTTAAGTAAACCACCTCCTTAAAGCATATAGGAAACACAATAATCAGAAATGGCACAATCAAGATCTCCATGACACAAATTACAATGTTACTGAAATACCCTACAGTAAAAGCCTTGCAATGGCAAGGAGATGGATTCAAGTCATTAGCTGCTAGCACCTGATCTTTCCAAGAACATTAAACTCCTACTGCAAGGGAATTCCTCTAGCAAATGCCAGAAACACCACAGTAAGGACCAGATTTAGACTTCTTATTACAGCACAGTGTTGACTTCCAGTAGGAAAAGCCGTCCTCTTCCATTATCTCTTTGCCTTTTCTTTGGCTTATGAACAATGAAAACCAGATTCCCAGTCTTTCTTCACCTGAGAACCTATTTCTAGAATGGCAGCTGTAAATGAGGAGAGCCTGTCTGTTAGAACAGCATTTCTGCAACCCAAATCCACTCTAGAGAGAGAGTGTCTGACCAAGCTGAAGTCAGTATGTTCTTAAATTGGTTTAATAAGCTTACTTTATTTTTGGAAATAGTTACCAGCAAACAAAATACACCAAGAAAATGTTTACTTCATAAAGCCTCCAAGAAATCAATGTTTTCGATTTTGAACTTAATGCTGTTACAGCCAGGAGGTCCATTACCCAAAATGCTTTGGTCCATTACCCAAAGCAAAGAGTTTCAGAGCACCTTTTCTTGGACATGTATGAGTTGAGGAAAACAATGTTCTCCAGTTCCAGTAAGGCAAACATATCTAAGCCTTATTTCTCACTACCAAACATTTGGAATTAATCAATTCCACCGTTCATTACTGTGGTTTCAAACACTGAATTTGCCGGACACTTTCTATTACAAAGTGTTGTATGTACAATGAACATTAAAGTAACAGAACTCGGGACAGCTTCACCAAGAATCTGGCACTAATCTCAGGCAGCTCACTCTTCCTGTTCTCCTGTGCTCCTCAGGCTGGCATTAAACACCAGGCACCCTGAGACAATCCAGCCCATGCAATATTCAAACCCCTTGGACAGTGCTGCTCTTCCTCTCATCACTGACAATGCAGGAAGACCAAGTTAGGTGTCACAAATGTGAAATTTAAACAGATCTTGGGTACAAGCATTTTCATTTTAAATGTTGTTAAACTATATAAAGAAGCAAACGTGTATTTTCAGTATTTGTGCTGCTTCACTTCTCCCTTTCTTATTTTGGCCTAGATGTGGAATCAGAGGAGCTGTTGGAAAATATGAATCTAAATGTTCTGTTGGTTCATTAAACTCATTTTTAACCAAGAATAGCTTTACTCCCCACACCTAAACAACCAGGTTATCCTCAAAGTTACTATTAGCAAAAAAATGTTTCAACTCAAAATCTACTGATGTGCTTTAACAGCTGAAGATGAAGATGCTGCCTGTACATAAATCTGTAAACAGAAAGTGGGGAAAACGTTGCAAGAACAAGCACATCTTAAATTCATATTCAAACAAAACTGGCGGGACAGTCAATCAGGTTACAATCTGGCTCTGTGGAATGCAGTATTTGTGTCCAACATACAGCACACAGCCACACAATGTGTAAAGGCAGATGTCGTAAGTAACACATAACTCAGATGTTTTCATTCTTATGATTTCTTAAATTCCTTTTAAAACAGTGCTCAACTCTGTGAGAAATCTATTTCTGGATGTCACCCTCAAACATAGTAGCTGGGAATGTGTTCTAAATTAGGATAAAAATATGCTAGATTAGGAAGTATTAGAACTAGATTACCTAGGGTCAAATGTTCTCAGAGACTTGCCCACAGAGCAGTATGATCTCCATCACATATAAACCCTTCAGATTTCACACAGACTGCAGCAGAGCAGCTCACAACTGCCCAGGGCTGCACTCTGCTGTGGCAGCTTCTCCCACAGCCTGGCAGAGGAAATACAGTTGCACAAGGAAAACAACCGTGGCTCTTCTTCCCATTACTGCAAATGTACTTATTGCTTGTTTTTCAGTGAGCAGGCTTACTTATTCACCATTTATCCCACCTACAGACATTACCTCATATTAAAAACACAATACAGGAGGGACACCTAATACTCCAAAGAATAAAATCTATTTTCCATCGCTTATCAACAGACATATGAACTTGAGGTTTCACATTTCCTTCACCCTACTTCCAAACATACTAAAGTGAAGAGAGGATTTTCCCTTCCCTGTGGTTCTCCCAACATGGGACTCTTTGATTTGAAAAACCCAAGTTATTTGCTTTACAGCAGATTTCTTAGATCACTTTGCAAGTGGCCCCAATACAGAAAAATTCCTTGCAATTCAAAACTTTAATTGCTAAAGACATTAGCATGAAAGAAAGTCTACTGAAAATGAGAAAGTCTACTGAAAATGAGTTTTCAAACAAGGCATATTTCAAGGCTGTTTTTCTGTGTGTGTGTGCAATAGCAGCAGCTAACCCAGTGTGGGTTTTTTTGCACAAAGGAGAAAATCTAACAGACAAAATTTCTAACACCTAGGAATGAGTAGGATCTAAGGCACTACTGTGACTATCCAGAAAAATTATAAGTATTTTGAATCCCCATGAAAGGGTTAGCATGTCATTGCGCTGAAATGTTCACAAAGAAGCAGTTTAAGTTGTCAAACAGCACAATAGCACAGAGAGGAATGAACATTCTGTTGAGGTAGATAATGGTATCTGCAAGAAAATTATGCTGCTGAGTGTAGTGAAAACAACTCGATCGAGCATCAGTTTCTTTACTGCTGGATCTCCAACTGATACCACCACAGATCTGCAAGGACAGCTCAATGAATATTTGAAGAGGAAAAGGCAGAGTTGACTGAGGTCCATCTAAGCTGCTCTATTATTTCCACTGTGAAAGACAAGTCTTTTCAAAGTACTGAAAGTTTCAGACTATTACTTTGGGTAATTAAGGTGTTAAAAGGCTTGTGTTAGCTTAGTAAGCTACCGGAGTTTTTAAGCAGAAATGTAGAGATCACACAGAGCCCTCATCACCAGCAATATGTAACACAAATATGATTCACTGTGTGAACTCCAGATTGTATAGTCTTTTAAATCCTTTACTAAACAAAACCACGATCTGAGCAAAACCAAAGTACATTAAAAAAACAACTGAGGCTGAGATCCTTCAACTGCTTACTTATAAACAAATTAAGGAAATAAAAACAAGAGGTCATACTTTCACATGACCTTAAAAGGTCATACAATGTGTACTTTATGCCACTATCAATGCAGAATGAAAGCACCACAGCTCCATTAGATTTTCTACATATTTTTAAGTCTCATTCTCACATTCACGCTATTTATTCTCACTGATGTGACTGTTAAAAATAAACAAAATAAGCCCTCAGTAGTCACATGTAGTCCAACTCTTCCCCAGGCTCCCACAAATAATGTTACATTCCTCCAGGTATAGCTCCAACTTCAGGAGGAGAAACTGCTACCTGTGCATTGCATGAGCAAACCTCTGCCTGTGCTGACAATATAACAGACCATTTTTATTTTTAAAGTAGGCTAATTGCCTTTCCAAGTCTAATTCATACGTCCAGAGAATAAAACAAGGAGGAAATACTTTTAATTTTGTTCAATCTCCAAGGACCAATCCAGCTAAAAAGCAGCATCCATCAAATTCACTTTACCATGAGCTCAACAGCTGAAAAATGAGTTCTAATGAAACATGTTGGGCTCTAAACCATGCATGGAAACAAAACTCGTAAACCCAACCCAGCGCAGCTCTTGTCAACAATGTTTCTCTACTCACTCCAGTCATTTTTGAACAGATGTTTGCTTAAGGAGCATTAAGCTGCCGGTTTCCATTTCTGTGCTGAAGATGGAAGGAAGGGCAGTCACCATTAAGAGGCAAATTTACTGACACTTTGAAGGAATCCCAAGATTTAACCGTTGTTTTTAAGGCACTGTCTTCTCTAAAGAAAAAAAATTATATTTTGGTTCATCAAGTAGACACTTTTCACAGCAAAGTGAAGTGTCAGAACGTAATAGCATTTGAGCAATTTCGCCCCATTTTAGAAAGAAATTACCTCCTTTACAAATAGAAAGATACCCTACTTAAATTATCGTAACTCTGTTCAGCCTGCCATGTCCAGATGCATTTAGCAACAGACACGCTTTACGCTCCTCCAAAGAGAAAGCTTGTCAGGAAAAGCCAAACACACAGGACAGCTTAACTTCTTGCACCACATCCTTGAACCCTCTCCCAGCTGCGGCGCCGCTGAACCCCAGGAAAACGCTGGCCCCGCCGCAGGAC
>VZRH01003038.1:350645-428688 GCA_013397555.1 Urocynchramus pylzowi | reverse complement strand
AAAAAAAAAAAAAAAAAGTTAATATTCACTTAGGCATAGTGTGAATGATTGACAAAATATGTGGGATTTCTTCAGTCGTTCCTGCATAAGCTTTGCTGGTTGAAGGAGATTACATTTGCTTGTGAAGGCAGACTGACTCTTTATAATAGCATTAGCCATATCATGTATTAGCTCTGTGAAATGGAATTAATGGGTTACAACAGTAATTTCAAGGTTATGTTTTTAACATATGAAAGTTTCCTTTACAGAATTACATAGATTGTAAACACTGTATCTTATTTGGAGATGATTCTAGCATGGTGCTCTATCCATTTTCAAATAAATGGTGAGGTGTTTTTAAAGCGTATACTTTCAAGCCATTTGTTTTCTTAAAGCATGGTGAAAAAATTTATACTTTTGATGTATCCATCTCAACGTGAAGCCCTTCTGCACCGTGGAATAGAGGTTTTAAGTCGAGCTGGTCTGGTCTTAGTAGGTCCGAGGCTGAGCCTTGGCTCGCTGACTGCGGCGAAGTGGTTTTGTCAGTCACTGCTGCCGAGTCCTGAACTGTCAGGAGAGGGCGCAGCCTTCCCAGAAGTCTCAGATGGGAAAAGGTACTCTGGTGTGTAAGGATGATTCAGAAGGTTCTCCCAAAGCCCTGCGTGGTCTGGAGGCTCAGACACTCCTCCTGGCTTGGGAATTGAGGACGGCGGAAAGAACCTGCCATTGGCCTACATCCATGTCCTTCATAAAACTTAGTAATTCATAATTATCAAAAAAAAAAAAACAAAAAGGAGTATGTAGTATTTATAGAGAAGAAATTTAGGTTTTATTTCTCATTTTGTAGACTACAACATGGCTCCTGAATGTAAATTTTAGTAATTTTAGTTTTATATAAGCTGTACCACATATTGTGTAGTGTGATGTAGAAAATCTTCTGAAAGATATTGTACTGCTGGTAGTGAATAGTGCAGTTCCTTTTGGTTTTTTCCTTTTTAATTTCAAAAATACATACAGTACAAATGGCTCCTGCCAGTGCAAACTTTTTTGGCTTCCCCACTGAGTGAGGAAGAAATTTGCTATAATCAAACGCTAGATAAGTCTCCAAAATTCAGGCAGTCTGCTTCCCTCTCTGCTATGTCTGGCAATGCTGCTGATCAGAAACTAGATAGTCAGTGTCCTGAGAAATTATCATCCTTGGGTTTCCTTTTTATTTTAATTTTTTTTAATTAACAATTAAATCAGACATTTAAAGATTTTATATTATCCATAGAATCAATTTTAAATGGTCTTTTAACCTACCAAATAGTTTAATTTCATTAATGCCTTGTGTTTTCATTTCTGCTATTGGCCCCATCCTTGGCCAAGTGCTCTTCAACATCTTTTTTAACACCTTGGGTGCAGGACTCAAAGGAATACCAGGTTTGCTGATGTCACTAAATTGAGATGAGCTTTTGACTCCCTTGAGGCCAGAGAGGCCCTGCAGAGAGACCTTGATGAATTAGAGAGCTGGGCAGTCACCAACCATGTGAAGTTTAACGAGGGCAAATGCCAGATTCTGCACCTGGGATGGCACAGCCCTGGATGTACAGACTGGGAATGAGAGGCTGGAGAGCAGTGCCATGGAAAGGGACCTGGGGATCCTGGTCCATGGCAAGTTGAGCCAGCAGTGCCCTGGCAGCCAGGAGGGCCACCCGTGTCCTGGGGGGCATCAGGGACAGCATCCCCAGCCGGGCAAGGGAGGGGATTGTCCTGCTCTGCACTGGGGCAGCCTCACCTCGAGTGCTGGGGGCAGTTTTGGGTGCCACGATATAAAAAAGACATTGAGGTATCAGAGAGTGTCCAGAGGAGGCCACAAGGATGGTGAATGGTCTGGAGGGGAAGCTGTGTGAGGAGTGGCTGAGGGCACTTGGTCTTTCCAGCCTGGAGGAGCCTGAAGGGAAACCTCAGTGGGGTTTTCAACATCCTCACTGGTGGCAGCAGAGGGGCAGCACAGATCTCTGCTGGTGACCAGTGATAGGAGTTGAGTAAACAGCCTGAAGCTGAATTGGGGGAGGTTTAGATTGGTTATTAGCAAAAGGTTCTTCACCCAGAGAATGGCTGGGCACTGAAACAGCTCCCCAGGACAGTGGTCAAAGCACCAAGCTTGGCAGAGTTCAAGAAAGATTTGAACAAGACTCTCAGGCACATAGTGTGATTGTTTGGATTCATGTGCAGGGCCAGGAGCTGGAACTCAATGATCCTGATGTGTCCCTTCCAACTCAGCATATTTTATGATTCTAATATTCTGTGAAATCATTGCAATTCATCTTCGCAGAATGTTTTGACTTTTTCTCGTTCTGACATGAAACTGAATTGGCACATTTCTCTGAAATGTTTTAAATTCAGTAAAACTGCATTTATCTTAGACCCTTATAGCTGAAATAACCCCTACAACTGCATTATCAAGCAGAAATTCACCAATCAGCCTCAAAAGCTTTATATGAAAGTTTTTTATGGCTGTGGTTTCATAAGGTGGGCATTATGAGAACTAGTTGAATGAATAATATTTGCTTTCTGCTGGCTTCTAAATGGGCATCAGTCATTAAAAGAAAAATAATTCTGCAGTCACTGCTAGCTGAGTCAAACAAAGCTGCAGCTAAGCAGAGAATGAACTGTTGCTAAAGCAGCCTGTTGCTGAACCCCACTGTCCTTTGGCATGGAAAGGTGGTAAAACAGATCTATGAGCAGTGGATACTTGTTTCTTTGGGGAGTGGTGCCTTGAGCTCCACCCCGAATCAGTGCACACTGACTGGCTCCTCCCCAGGCAGTGATGGGCTCTCACCTGTGTTGGAGTTGAGGGAGCCAAGAGTGCCTCTCTTGGCCCCAGGGCATCACCCAGCCACATCAGAGACCCCTTGTGAAGAGCCCATCCCCACGTCTTCTGCTTCACTGCTGCTCCCTTTAGCACTGACCTCTGGGCATGCAGAATGACCAGGCACTGGTTTCTCTGGTTTTGGGGATCCAGCAAAGGTGGTTTAGCTTTTCCCAGCTCCCCAAGCAAGGGACTGTCTCCATTCTGTTCTAGTTGCAATGGCATAAAATATAAAACATTGTAACATATGTTTCAGATGCAATAATAAGTATTCTGTTTGGTGGAGTGCAAGTTTGTTGTAACTTTTTACAAGTCTCCCTGGATATCTTTGCTGGAGTCCTACAAAAGTGAGAAGGTATTGCTATGTCAGCAGCTTGTTCTCTTGTGATTACCAAGCCATTAAAAATTTCAGAATTGTCCTTAAACAGGCCTGAATGTATTAACTACAAAGAACCCTGTGTAGTTACAGAGAACAGAAATAACAGTTATTTTAGAACTCTCTTACATCTGAGTGTAGGTCCTTTGGGGTTTGGCTCAGGTGTATTTGGGCAAGAATATGGTTGTTGACACACAACAGTGTTTGTGGGGAGAGTCGGGTTTTTGGGTTTTTTGGGGTTTTTTTGGGGGTTTTTTTGAGGGGGGAGTGCTTTGTGGGCTGGTGCTGGGGTGGTTTTGTTTTGTTTTGGTTTGGTTTGGTTTGGTTTTTGTGTGTGTGTGTATGTGTGTGTGTGTGTGTTTTGTTGTGGATTGGCTCTCTGCTTTGGTTTGGTTGTATGTTTCTTTTAAAGAGGTTCTTTCTGAGTCTTGACCATGTTTGCAGCTGATTTGGAGCATCTAATGAAGACTCACATTCTTGCCATGTAAGGGCTTACCCAGTGGATTAACCAGATAATGAATGTCTAAAGAACCCCATTTTTCCTGCTGTGGCCTAGACCACATCCTCCAGGTGGCACAAGTTAATTACTTCAGTGTGGCAATGCTACGTGTGCACCTGGCCTCAACATATTTGCATACATAACTCATCAGCAAGGTGTGCAAAGTGTATTTTAGTGTATGTACGTATTAACGGTGACAAGGCTTGTCAGCAGAGTCCATAACCAAACCCAGGTCTGACAGTACTTCCTTCTCCTAGAAGATGGTATTTGAGTACCTCAGCTGTCAGCAGGAAAGCAAGATTTCTCATGCCCACAGCAGCAAAGCTTTCCAGTGTAACTAATTGTTTTGGTTTGGCACTTGTTGGTTTTTGTTTTGGTTTTTATTTTTAGTGCAGGCTCTAAATGCCGAAAGCCCATAAGAAAAGAAATCAAAGCTATTCATTTCATGACAGCCCCTTGCCTTTAAGAGGCATGGCTTGTGAGCTTTTAACATTTAAGATGAAAAGTGCTTAAAAGTGGTTAAGACCATTATTCTGTTTTCTCATTAATTTATTGGTCAAAGGTGAGTTGATTTCTATCCTCCTCCCTGCTGCATCAGTTCTTTCTGTGAGGCAGGAGTCAAGAGCCTCCAACACCCTTGAAGATCAGCTGATAGGAAATTACAAGGTACAAACTATTCGCTCTATGTGTGTAATAAATATGTGTGTAATAGGCACTATGACAGCAGTTTCTTGCATGCCAACCTGTTCAGGGTAGTAGTATACATTCCTATATTCTCCATTAACATCTATTTCAAGACATTTTTATTTCTAAGGCATTTTGGAGTTTGGGGATTTTCTGTTTGGTTTGGGGTTTTTTTGAGGTTTAGGATCACTGAAACTTGCCCCTACCACTGGGGTTTTTTTTTTAACGTATTTAAGAAGACCTGCAATATCCTGTTTTAATCACACAAGTTCATTTCACTTCTGTATGTTAACACAGTCATTGAAATTCAGGTGTCAGGTTCAGATGTTTTGATTAAGTTTTCCTAATAAACTAATGTTATGTGACTGGCAGTGATTCTTATAAATAAAAATAATTTTAGATTTTTTTTTTTTTGCAAAGGTAATTTCTTTCATTTCTACAGTGAATGACAAAATGCCCATTAAACACAAGTGATAGTAGCATTCAGTTCCAGGTTTTAAAATGGAAATGGCAGAGGTTTTTCTGGGTTAATGACAACTTATGTCTCAAATGCAACTGCTATGCAAGGAAAGTGCTTTCTTTCATAGGTATTTGTCAAAATCCTTCTCATTGTCTTTCAGACTCATATCTGTTGCCATGTTTATTTGTCAAAATCCTTCTCACTGTCTTTCAGACTCATATCTGATGCTTGTTTCAGAGCCATACATTCCAATTTTATCCTCTGTCATATTTTTCTGTAATAGGTTTGCTTTCGTGAGCTACATTCATTGAGATGCAAAGCATCTGGGATGTAGGCACATGAGAAGGCTAGATCTCAGAAAAAAGAGCATTTCTTCCTTGAAAGCTCTTGCACAAGAAATGTGTGAGGTTGGCTGTACCTGACCCTAAACTACCTGACGATGCTGTTGTCATAAACAAGAAGACTGAATCAGGAGATAAAGTAGATAAAATGTGTCTGAATGCTAACAGAATGTCAGCCCCAGCTGCCAGAGTCCTGCATGCAACAACCTTTGGCTGCACTAGCAGTCAGGATGAAACCTTCAGATGGAGGAATCTGTTAGTCTCTGTGTCATCCCACTGTTGTCACAAGCAGGAAGAAGAGAGAGTGAACACCTAACATTTGTACCAAGAACAGGCTGGGGTGGGGGGGAAGGAGCAGGCAGAGAGGAGTGTGGAGAACAGGGAGGGAAACAGTAGGATGGCAAAGACAAGCACAGTGGGGTAGATGAGGAGATGAAAAGTCCAACCTCTACCCCTTCTATATCCAGGATCAGTCAGAGATCTCTGGAGAGCAGCTGAACCAGCTCTGTTTCCATGAAAAGAGCTAGGAAAGATGAGATTAGGTAAATCCAAGTACCTGAGCAATCTGTTTAGTCATTAGGCTCCTCTTTTTAAATCATGGCTAACTGGGTTTCAGCAGTGGGAAAAGGATTCCATCTCTGAATCATCTTCTTGGTTCTAGGAAGCAAATGTGATCCCATGACACTTACATGGAGTCACTGGTGTGGTCTGCAGGAGCCCTTACCAGGATGTGTCTCCTCACCATGCTCTGTGTCTCTGCACCAAATCTAAGGGCAGCTTGTGGCACTTCAAGGGAGCAGTGAGCTGCAGTCAGCCCATCTCTAAAGTTACTGAACTCAATGGATGTGAGCAGTGAATTTGGCTCACAGTTTTCAGTTTTTAACTACTGAGCTGAAAAAAGTGTAGTACACATAATAAATCTTTCAATTTATAGGGGTTGGTGCTTCTTGCAAGGAGCCTCAATTCCCAGCATAAGCTGATCACCAAGCTGATGTTCTGAAGAAGAATCTTTTGTCTCAATTTCCCTGCATTTATCGAATTGTTTATAATGTAGGCCACAGGGTCTTTTCTGTCTGTTTGGTCAGATGTAGGTCAGCAGTTCAGTGGATTCAAATGAATGACTGATGGCAACCTCCAATTGGTTTGCATGGAAATGGCATTGAGCCAATTGCCCAGTTGTGGAACGCTGTAGGAGCAAAGGAGACATAATTATTTCCAAATTTGGCCACAATCCATATTATATCCATATTTATCCATATTTTGCTGCAAATGGCCTTGTCTTCTTTGGCAAGACATCCCGTGGGCAGAGAACATATCCTTAGTAACTCACTGTTCTTATGCTGGGTATATACCACTGTTCCATGCTGGGTGGGGTTTCCAACAAGTTCTCTGTGGAGAGGCCAAGACTCACAACCCTTGCTAGGCATGCAGCTGTCTCCCAGAATCAGGCCTCTGGCTCCTTGGCAGCCTGTCTCTAATGCTGCTGTTTATGGGATCACTCACAGATCTTTGAGCAGCAATTAAATCTTGGTACAAAACCCGTTGGCAATAGCCTGGGTTTTTCAAGGAGCAAAGACTCCTGTGCATATCCTCATGTGGAGCAGGAAGGAGTTTTAGGAGCACTGCAGAGATCTCCTGCCAGTCAAATGCTTGTTCCTCTTATTCAAAGAGGTGGTGGGATGTGAACTAGCTTTTGTTCAAAAACAACAGCAGCATTTTAGCACATGACTGCGCCCAACATGTCCTCTTGTACCTTCTGGGATCATTTTGTCTGAATTGTGCTGATGGAACCCAATTGCTATCAGATGGCACTTTCAGAGTTGCTTCAGGGGTGAGGGAAATGTAGACTGAATGTGCTGGGGTAGCTGTAACAAGCTGGCCTATTCTTCTCTTGCTTGTGGCCAGCCAGTCAGGGATGGTTGGTGTATCCACTTCATGGCTGCTGATCCATGAGTCTTTGATCTTTTTTCTGTATAAATGTCTTCAGATGCAATTTGACAGCAGGTTGCACTCAGAAGATTTTTCCACTCTGTAGTTCTACCCTATCAAGACATGCTTAAATTATCCTACAGGCCATGCCTTCAGAGAGGCCTGGGTTAGTTACACATCTCTGGTTTTGACTGACAATTTATACACCCTCACTAGCTAGGCCACTTCTCTGGAGAGTCCCCCTTTCTTGATCTGACAGAGATGCAGGCAGACAGAGCTACAACCCTGTGCCATATAGAAGAAAACCAGGGTGATAACCCCTACAAAACATGACAGAGTCACTGAATGCTCAGCTTTGCCTTGGAGCTGGTTTGCTTTTACAGAGCCAGACCCGTTTCTTCTGAGTCAGATCCTGTTATATGCACACTATTGTGGTGCCTTTAATTCATTTTAAGAGTGGAACAGATAGGTTTCTTCCCCTTTCACAATTATTACCTTGTTATTGCTCTGCTTATAAAGTGTTCTGGTTGCATCACACAGCTGCAAGCGTGCCCCAGGGCCTGGTGCAGTTAAGAGTCTGTGGTGTGTTTTGCTCTCTTGGTTGTCTGGAAGGAGTCATCACTGCATTATAAACTCATCTCTATAGCTTCTCAAAGCTCATTTTTGCCTATGGGAAAGCTTCATGTGTGAAAAGTGTCAGCTTCCTTGTGGGATAGGGTGCACTGTTACACCCTGAGCTGCATCTTGCCATTTCTGCACTAGAACTGGGAAGAGTGAGCAGATAGGAGTAGGTCAGAGCTGTATTGGACCCCAGTCTAATGCTGGGCCTGGGTGAGCCTCTGCAGGGGTCTCCAAGTTTCTCTTGGAAGTCAAAAATTATGATATTGAATGAGTGAGTTTCATGAAGGACAGGAAATAATCTCTGCAGTTGTGGCAGGTAGAGTGTGGAAAACATGCAGCATTTGTGTGAACTATTGAGTACCAGTTGTATTCCTGTGAATTCTTTTAGGCTGATCTAACACCTAGATGTTGAATTCAACCATCTGATCTCCCAGGAAGCAAACATGACCACCACAGAACTTTCACTGGTGCACAAAGATGCTCATTGTGCTTCCCATTGCACTGGTATTGCTCAGCTATGAAAAACCAGAATCACTGTTTTTAACAAGAAAATGATTGCTAGATGAGAGGGGTCTCCCAAGGGGTTGTAGGTTGTAAGTTGCTCTATTGATAGAAAGCACAAAGCTGTGTTGATATCTACCTAACACACATATAGGCTTTTGACTTTTCAGTGCTAAAATAATTTTGAAGATCAGGAATAACTCTGTGTGTGACTGCCTGTATGTATTTACACTTTTCTTGCAAAGGATAAAAAGGAAAGAGATGCCTGATTTTTTTGATGATTAATATTGTTTGTCTGCATGAAGATTGTTTTCTCTGAGGCTTTGATGCATGGTCTTTTACAGTTACTGGGCTGCTCCTCTGCAAGATTCTTCCAGAGGATAGTGCAGAGCAGACAGCTGCAATTAAAACTGAGAAGATGGTGTCCAAGTGCTTTGACCTCCAATTCTTTGACTTCCACTATCTTTAAATTACATCTTTAGTGGTGTCACTCTGTCAGAGTATGATCACCCTTGCCTAGATCTTTACCCATGGTTTAGTGTAGCCCTAACCTGATTAGGAATCTGAGGGTTTTCTCTTCATTTCACTATGGAGTATTAAAACAAATTACTCTGATATGGAGACTATAAAATAGGTTTCAAAAAAAAAAAAAATCAAGCACTGATTCTCTATGCAGCAAAGACCTCACCATCCTGAACCCAAATAAATGGGAATAGCAATAAAAAATGCTTGAAGATGCAAAGTGTTGTATGTCTGAAGTCTTCAGGTTTAGCAAAATGTCATTGTCCCTCTGTTGAGAGTCCATAGTCTCAAATCTTTGCTCAGTATGTAGGTGGACAAAGTGGGCAAGGAACTTGGAGTGGGTTAGAACACATCAGGACTCCCGAGTCTAGCTAAGACTGCATGTAAAAATAATATTGTCTTAGAAAGTAAAAAGGCTGTGTCCTGCATCTGCTGAGCCAGGGCTTTCAATCCCATGGTTTTTTCCTGTGTGCTGGCAGGTTCACAAAACAGGATGCATTCTGACTGTAGCTAAACAAACAGCTGGAGGGGTGTTGTCTCTGCAGAGCCACAGGCCTGTCCCTTTCTGTTTGCAGGCACTCTGCCCATTCCCCATCCTTTGTAAAGGCTCCAGCCTTACAGGGGAGTGAGCACACTCACACACAACATTGATGTGACCTGAGACTGAGCCCAACAAGTGCTGTCTGTCCCACTACCCCAGAGCTTGTCACTTATCTCTGCCATATGTATATTCTGGCAAAGCACTCTGCAACACCCATCAGGCTGAATCAGGCTTTGTGTAAGTAGTGATCATTCACCCATCCCTGGCATTCAACCCTTTTGGAATCAAGGGAGGGGATTGTCCAGCTCTGCCCTGCACTGGTGCGGCCTCACCTGGAGCCCTGTGTGCAATTTGGGGCACCACACTATAAAAAAGACATGAATCTGTTACAGTGTGTCCAAAGGGGGGCTGTGGTGGTGATGAAAGGCCTGGAGGAGAAGCCCTATGAGGAATGACTGGGGTAATTTGGTCTGTTCAGCCTGGAGAAGAGGAGACTGAGGGGAGACCTCACTGGGTCTTCCACATCCTCACAAGGGGAAGTGTAGGGGCAAGCACTGATCTCTTCACTCTCGTGTCCAATGACAGGACTTGAGGAAATGGCATGAAGCTGGGTTTGGAGAGGTATAGGTTGGATATCAGGAAAAGGTTCTTCTTCCGGAGAGTGATTGGGTACTGAGCAGGCTCCCCAGGGCCGTGATCACATCACCAAGCCTGACAGAGTTCAAGAAGTATTTGTACAATGCTCTCAAGCACAGGATGTGACTCTTGGGGTGACCTGTCCAGGGCCAGCAGTTGGACTTGATGATCCTGATGTGTCCCTTCCGACTCAGCATATTCTATGATTCTATGGTTCTATGAAAAAATGGTTAGCTACACACAAAACTGGCAACCCAAAGCAGCTCAGATCAGATTTGTTTGCTGCTGTAACCTCCTCAATATCTGAGGAGTACCAGCATTGTTTCCTCTACATTCAAGTGTAGGAGACCACCAAGGAATGAAGGCTCAATACTGAGACATTTGTAATTTCTGGTGTTGTTTGTAAATAAACTCCTCAGCCAAGAGCTATTGCATATTTTGAATTCCAAGAAGGCAATGTTCTGTGTCTTCCTACGTGTGCCAGTGCTGAACAGTTCAAAAAGGACAGTGAAAAAAAATTACCCTGTTCAGTCTAAGAAAAGTGATAAATCTATTCTTTTGAAACACAGTTCTTGTTTATCTGGCTTTCAGTGGAAGGGGAGACACACAGTGCTTTCCTATTGCTACCTGTTTCTGGCAATGCAGGCCCTGCTTGTAAGCCACCCAAAGCTCCCATAACCAATAATTCCTTTGGATCTCGCTAATAAGAAACACTGCTCTCAGCAATACGGAAAAGAATTGAAAGTAAATAAAGGTCACATGTTTACAGAGCCCTTCCCACGTCATTAGCATTTCTAGTTGATAGAGTGCATTGTTTCTTACTCCTGTGTGTAGAAGATGCTTGCACTGCCTGTGGAATGTTGTGCAGGCACTCCCTAAGTGCCTTGGCTTATTCAAGAGCCTTTTATTCAGATCTTTTTCCAAGCCTGGCAGGACAGGTGAACCTCTGTGGAAGCAAAATTGCAAGTGTCTTCTTTATTTTGTTAGATATGCATAATCTTCCCTCTGCCTTCAGCGCTGAAAGCTTTTGCTGGTTTTTGCTTTCTTAGGGTGGTAGTTTCTTTCCTAGTAAGTATGTAAGGAAACACCTGGAGTCACCTATCTCTGGTCTACTGTTTCCATTCTGGTTTATTTATTTTTTTAACTTCAAACAGAGGATGTGTATGTGTGTGAAAAGGAGACCAGGCATCTACATTTAGGTGTTTGGTAGGAAGTCTGGAAAACCATTCAGGACATCAAAATCATCCCTGCTAAATCATCCTGTAGAGAAGCATCTCTCTTTCCGCTGCCTGTGTAGGGAACCCACAGAGACCAGACTGAATTATCACAGCTGAAATAAGATGCTGCAGAAGGTGGCATAAATACCCCTGTAGTCTGAGCTACTATTCACCCACTGAAAGGCTTGAAAGGCATAAAAGGCTTCCAGTTTTCCCATTAATGTAGTCACTCTGCTCACCTAAGCAAAACATTTTTAAAAAGTGCGTCTTTGCAGAAAATTGTGTATTAAGCACCAGTCTTTATTGCACCAAACAGCACTTTTAAATCCTCTCCCCAGGAAGCTGTTGACACATGTTGGAGTCAGTCTACCACCTTCTCCCAAGAAATGTGTCTGTAATTGTATTTGTGTCTATGGTTACACGTTGCTGTGGAGGTGTTGGCATGCTGATCTAGACCTGCAAGCCAACCAGCACAGCCTGTGGCTTCATGGCCCTATATGGCATTTCACCTGTGAAGGTAACCAGGATCTCCCTCTCAATCTCTTTGAGGTCTAAACTAAGCAGGTTAGAAGATGGCAAATGGAGCTGCTCCATGCCCGAGATGGGTGGCAGTCTCTGGCAGTGAAAGCTGCGACCTCCTGTTTGAAACCTGGCTCACACCACCCCGAGTGTTATGAAGGATGGTTCTTCCTGCCATGCCCTCTCCAGAACAAGACATTCTCTGTGGAGCAGTATGCTCTGAAAGGCCAGGTCTGGTAGAAGGAGATGGCTTTAACATAAAGAAAGACACAAAAAATATCTGGAGGCTGGCCAGAGGCAGGTGGGAACAGGCTGAGAAGGTGGAGGTCTGTTTGGTCTGGTGACAGGGCTATGTAGATTCACTGTCGAAAATCCCTTGTGGGGAGAGAAAGACATGGAAGGAGTTATTGGCTGCAGTCAGTTTGGGGTGGAGGGAGTTTTCTTAAGGCCAGGCGTAGGAAAGCTTGAAAGCACACATTTCAGCATAATTAGAGGCTTTTCTGACATGAAGATAAAACTTGATATGCAAAGTCTGTACATTTGGATTTCGTGTTGCGCTACACCCCCAGATTTGGCCTTTATCTTATCTATATCTATATCAGGATGTTAGGCAATTCACCACCACCTGCAATTTACTTTGACTCTGGTGACTGTTAATTCTTACAGCGTGGATTGAAGACTTCTTTTAGAAAAGTTTCCAGTTTGTTATTTGGTCTTTAAGTTGAAAAGGTCTGTGTACCTTTAAAAAGGTGGTAATAAACATGATGAAAGTGTAAAGAAAGCTAAGGGATACTACTATGATCTTCTCTTTATTCATCCACCTATTAGAGGATGAAAGGGCATATAATGAGACAGAAGAGTGGTACATTGAAGACAGACAGGGATTTTCTTTGCATTTAGTATGTTGCCATTCCTGAACGATATCCACATGCATAAACGTAACAGGATCCTGCAAAAGGTCAAGCATTAAATAGCCTCCAACACCAATTGCAATAACAGTGATAAAAATACAAATTTCAAGATTATTGAATGGGCTTCTGAGGTCAGCTATGCTGTAGCTGTCTGTCACAGCATTCCTTGTGCTGTCCTCCAAAACACATTCCAGTTAACACACCCAAAGCCTGGGAGCTATTTGCTCTGCCAGTTTTATCAAGTGTAATAGTCACCATGCCCCTGTGATGGTCTGTGACCATCAGTTTTTTTATATTGGATACAATGATAGTCTGCTGGGATTCTGGCATTCTGACACTACCTGAGTGACTGCTGAATGCTTTAAGTGTACTTCAGTTACTTCTTCCACAAGTGAACTCATATTCTGCTCTACTAACAGATGCTTGTGTTGGCTAATAGTGGAAAGTTTCAGACCTCTTCTGGTCCTGTACAAGTCCTGTCTAAACCAGCACAATGGCAGGACTGTTAACCTGGCTGATACAATTCCCAGAGAGTCTGGAACAGCTTCTCTGACATGAGACATATAAATGCTTTATGAGACCTGGAAGTTGCTGACAGATGCTGCTACACTTTGGCCCTGCACAGGCGCCTCCTGCTTGCCTCGCAACCAACTTTGCCTACAGTCGACTTGGCCCTCCCAGCTGTCTGCCCACATCTGTACAGTTTTCTTCCCAGGAATAAAACTTCTTCTTGCCCTTCTGCAGTCCTGGTGAGGTTCAGAGAGAGCCAGGGGCCTCTGCACCATGCTTGGCTGTGCAACATGGGCACCCCAAACACTGCCCATTGGTAGGTGAGACCAAGGACTGAGCCCTTGAAGGATGCCTAGGGATGGCCATCAGTTCTCTGTACTGGTATAGAGATAATTTCATGTATAATGGGATCAGGTAAGGCAGGAGACATATAGGTCCTCTGACCTCAAATCTTTTCATCCTAGAAAGGAAAGGGAAAAGATTCAGCCTTTTCATAGCTTCCCTCAGAGGACACTCTCAGAGGTAAAACCTCTGTGCTTGCAGTTGTTGAATTTCTGAGCTGCGCACTCTTGCCCTTTCCTCCTACCCCAAACAGTGAAATGTTTGTTGGTACTGTCCAGGAATTCATCATGGTATTTTAATATGCATGTGTATGATCACCCAGTTGCTATAATTACACTGTGGGAATCTTGTTTCTAAAAATACACCAATCTCTGCTGCTCTCCAACACAAGCATGAGGCAATGGATCATATTCCCCAGTTGCCAGTCACACACAGGAAGAAGGAAATCAATACAGCTGGCAATACAGAAAGACTACAAAAAATATAATTGCAACTAATTTCCCTTTCACTTAAAAACATCATCTTCTAGCCTGCATTATCATAGCTTCTGCTTTACAATGCATTAAAACAATAATGGGCTTCCCTTTGCTAGATAATATCCTGTTATTTTGGTTGATAGCATCTTTGGAGTAGCTCAAAGTGGTAAGGCTTATTATGGGAACCTTAAACCAGCCCCTACTCCAGCAGGTACTCTGTTGCTATCAGTGTACTTCCACCAAAATTGAGAGAGATTTTGCATCATTCAGGTTGTGATTGCTGTATTTTGTCTAAGGAAACACGTGTGCATACCATCTTTTAAATTTAAGGTGCAGAAAACTCCCTGATCTTGTTCTATCTCCTCTGCTGCATTATTTAAATGGCAGTTGAAAGCACTGTGAGTCAGTGGAGGCTGTGAAAAAAATTGACAGAATGCCATTCATTTTACTATTATAAACCGCCGTATTTTGTAAGGATTTTGCATTACAAATAGTGCCTCTGATTCCAGAGGAGCTCCCCAGTGTACAGCCTTACTCAACCTTACCATTGTATATTTTGTCCAAATAATGTCTGCCTGGTGAGCAAAGGAGGGGGCTTGGGAGCCTGAACTTCAATGTTGTAGCCAAAAGTCACAGTGATGAAACATTGTGTGGAAATCAGTGTATTCCAAATTACAGCACTGACTACTGAGTAGGGCTGCTGTATCTCTGTTCTTCCCTCTCCCTGCCCATAGAATAAGAGCAATAATGTTAGAAATGGCAAGAGGCATTCATGAATTAATGCTAAATTTAGATTTTGTCAGTGCTTTGAAGTTGTTCAGTGAGCTACACTTTATGTGGCTCACTGAACAACTGTGCTACATAAAGTACACCTTGGTTGGTGTCTGCTAGAAGACACATAAAGGTCTGAAGCCACAGAAGAGTTCTTCTGGCAGTGGGGTTTCCAGCCATGGTTCTCCCACAGGGAGAGGACTGGCCATCCCTAAGAAAAGGCAATGGAAATAGAGGGGAATGCATGTGGAAGCTGTGTTCTGCACTCACACAGTAATCCAAAGCTGCTCTCAGTTTTGCCCCTCACAGCCTGTTTAATAACCACTGTAGCTCATTGTATCTTTCTTACAAAAATGGGGTGTAAAAGGAAGCCCTCTATCCTTGCTAAGGCTTTTTACTTTGCAATTGCAATACTTTGTTTTCCCCTAGTGGTTGTAGTCAACCTGTTACTTTCCCGAGAATGTTTTTTCTACCTAGAGTAATTTTCTGTCCTTAGTTCTGGTCTGGATCTCTCTTAGACAGCCATTATCTTTCCCACTGAACAGAAAACTTCTTAGAGAGCAGCCAGGAAAGAATCCTCTCTGCCTCTTGGAGCATGCAGTACTGGAGCTGCTACTGGAGCTGGTCATACATTACAACATTGTCAGCACTGGCTTTTCGCCCATCAAAGAGGTTTTTGGAGCCAGGCAAAGGCAGAGCCACTGAGCACTGTCAGAAATCTCCAGCATCTCCATCCATGCTTGGCAAGAGGCTGCTCCACAAGAACAGAGCTCTACTTCTCTGCTCCATCGAAGCAGCTCCGGCCCATGCCTCTGCTTTTACTATCAGATTGCTTAGTCCTGAAGTCTTGCTTTTCTCTGCTGCTTAGATCTACTGTTCAGCCTCAGTGGAGCTTTTCTGATTAACCAGGCTTTTGTTCCTGCCTTTCAGAGTCACAAGGAAGCCCTGCTCTGCCAACCAGGAGTCAGCATGGCTCTGGTTTGCTGTCACTTCTTACTCCTGAGAGAGAGAGCAGCAGGTATCCTTCTGCCTGCTGGGAAGAGAGCTGCTGAAAGACACCTCCTTCTTGGGGTCTTTCACAGAATGACCCCTCCTGGCATCACAGCCCTGGTCTAGCAAGGCAACAGTGAGGAAACTGAAGCCTCAAAACTTTAACAGGATAAGAAATGTGTAACTTCTGAAGAATGCTGGAGCTGACATGATGTTTCAGAGCCAGCCTCTATTCTTAGAAAAGTGGTGAAAGTCATAATTTAAAAATAAAATCAAGCGCAGTGCTAGCAAAGAGTCATATTGGTGGTATTCCTGTGAGTAAATCCCTCAGCATGAATTGGCTTCACTTGAAGCTCAGAAACACTCCATCAAAATAAGGCCCAGCTGTGAGGTGTCTGTAGTACTGATCTGAACAGAAGTACACGTGGCTCTTGCCACATCAGGTGTCCTCCTTGCCCCTTCTCTTCCCCCCCAAACATGCCTGTAGTTCACTTTAGTATTACAGGTCAAACGAGAGCCTTCCAAGGGCCTCTGTAGGAGTTAGCCCATGCAAGTGGTGAAATTTAATGTATATCCCCCTGGGCACTTCTGCAGGTGCTGTGCTTCTGCTGTCTGGTGGGGACTAGATGATGCATTTATACCATTCACAGCCATTTCTGGTTTGCATTGAGGTTACCAAGTGCCATATTTTATTGCAGAATCTGCAGATGTCAACATATTCCTTCTTAGGGTTGTGTGCAGTAAGCAAAAGGCCAGCCTCTGTCTGGCTTTGAGCAGGGATGGCCACAGATTAATAATGGCTTAGAGATAGGATGAACTTCCTGTGCAGCATCTGAATCAATCATTTTATTGGGAGAAAAACCACAGAACTAGCTGTATTCAAATCCTGTTCATCTGCTGCTTTAGTACTGTTTGAAGTTTCAGGTTTCCCTCAGAAAACCTCCCCTGTGTTTTACAGCCACAAGAGGCTGTAGGGCATATCCCTTTACCCACTTGGGTCAACAGAATTTTTCCAATAACTTTAACGGGGAGAAGCTGAGACCTAAAAGTTTCCTCTTGCACTCAGTCAGGCCAATGTGAACATTACTTAAGGTGACACCAAAAAATGAAACACTGGATCTCATAATAATGTGCCTCTGGAGCTGATCTGGTGGTTTTACTTACTCTGTAACACTCGCCCATGAATCCAGCTCCACCGGAGCAAGATGAAACACATATGTGAGTTACACTGCTCTTTCACTCTGTGCAGAAGTGATCAGTGACCTGTGCCTCTGGCTCTGAGTTGTGCCTGTTAACTCCTGAGGCTTACACTGCCCAGTGATGTCACCAGGAGTCTTGCAAGAGTCAGCAAGCTGTTTTTCCCTCTAATGAAGTTATTTGATTGTTCTCCATGGGGCATTTAAACCGTAAAGCAGTTTTGCACAAGCTGTTACCAAAGCTGCACATCTCACTCTAAAGTTCCACACTACAGTCTAGCAGGGGCAAGAGTCTGAAAAACACTCAGGAGATAAAAAAACCAGAATATTGGCTGAGCATTGATAGTTCAGATAAAAGACAGAACAACCTAGTGAAGATTTCATGTTTTATTGTTATTAAAAGTTCATTATGAAACCAGCACAACACATAAAAATAGATCTGTGGTGAATGATACATATTACTGTTATTGCCCAGTCATTTTGTGCACACTCTCACTTTTTAAAATCAGAAGGTAATGAATACAAGACATTTCACCAGCGAACTGTGAAACCAGTGTTCCTGCAGCAGAGAGAGGCTGTGCTTCCTGTTGACTCCATCCAATGTATAATGCAGTCAGAAATAGTCCTCTATTCACACTTAAAATAAACTCAGTTTTAGAGTATGCCCCAGCTGAAAATAACTGGAGAGTGAGAGCTAGAAATAACTATTTTCTTAGGGTCCTATTTCCATGAAAGTCAAAGGGATTTTTGACATGGATTTTAAAAGCAGAAGGACATAGCTATTTGTTGACAGAGAGATAGAGAGGCCAAGCAACAGGAGCTAGGGAGGACCTGTGGCAAATAGGAGTTTATTATTTTGATCTTGCACATGCTGCTGAATCTCCTTGTTGTAGTAATTGTCTATGTTCATTGCAGCAGGAGGGTGTATCAAAGCCAGATAGGGCGTCTGCAGCTCATTTTTTTCCTCCCTGTTTGGGTTGGCCTTGGTTCTAACCCTGCACACCATTCATTGCAAAGTGACTTTCACCTGTGTGCTTTCTGATCCACGTGAGAAAACCAGAACAATACCACGATTACAAAACCCCTCACCAGGTCACTTGCTGTTCCTACACTGGTGTTTTTCTTCCTTACTTCTGTGCTTATCACAGCAGGCATTTGAGTCTGCCTTCAGCCCCTGACTCTTGTTCCTTACATTGTCACATCAACTCCAGGGGTGCTGGGAGGTTGGTAACTGGCTCAGCAGAATTGTTGCTCTGCAGATTTCTGCATGGAAAGGTCTCTGTGCAGCCTCAGTGCAGAAAACACTGCTGGAGTTCTCTGGGGGGAGCATTTCCCGTAGATATGAGGCCAAATGAGCCCCACATCAGATATCCTGCTTGAATGTCTGTGGGGGAAAAAAATACCTTAGTGGTGTGGCTACTCCTACATTCTCCTGTTATTTATTTGGGAGCTTCTTTCACATCAGGCGAGTAGGAACATGAACCAGTCCATGCTGTCCAAGCTTGTAAGCAATGTTGTTTTTTTGCCACAAGGCCTGGTAGGGAGCTGCAGAAGGTGGCAGCTAAAAATGTGAGGAAAAGCCCATCCCTGGGAAGCTGCCCTGCATCTCCATAGCCTGTGCCCTTGTCTGGCCCTGAAATGTCCACTAATGCCCTCTGAACTCCTGCTCTCTTAGGACTACAGCACATCATGCTACCTCAGCCTCACCACCAAGCTGATGAGTGCTGTGGCCACTCTGGCCTCGTTTCCTCCACAGTGAACAGTTTCAAAGCCAAAGATAAAAATCTCAGTGCTGTTCCCTGCATGGAAAATCTCTGGGCTTCAGTTTCAGCCTCACTGCAGGAGAATGACAAGGGTGGAAAGCTGTCACAGCAAAATGGTGATTCAGGCTCTCCCTTTGGTTTTCAGGCTGTTTACTCAAAACAGCCCTTGAGAAAGATGCTAGGCCTCAAGCACATGTCACATTCAACCGGTTTAGCAATATTACGCCTGTTTCTGCTCAAACTAGCCAGGGAGGGGAGGGAGAATATAATATGTTAGTGCAAGTTCTCATAGACAACATATGAATATTTAGTACAAAATGTTCTTTCAAGGTGGGGCAAACATTTCTAATTGTGACACAAAAAAGAAGGTATTTTGTAACAGTTTTAACAAGTTGCCTGTGAAAAAGCGTTTGTGTGAAATATGTTTAGACAGACTACCTCACATGACACTGAAATATTTCAAGGCTCTTTCTGAGCAGGCAATAACCTAGTTTTGTTTTTTTTTTTTAAATCAAATCAGCTTTATCACAGCCAATCCCAAACATAATTAAATAATTTGGTTGTGATTTTTTTGGTTAGTTGTATTTTTTTTTCTTTTTCCTCTTTGGAAAAATAAAGCTATGCTGAGTGTTTCCACTCCACATGGGTTTTACCATTCAAGACTTCTTTCATTGCAGAATCAACTTCCTCATTCAGAGGAAACCACAGAAATATTCAGATAATAAATTTTAGCATAAGATTTCAAAGGCTGGTTCATTCACTCCTGAAGTCCTGAAGAATTGCAGCTTCCAGGAGGCTCACAGACTACTTCTCCCTACTGAAAAGCATTTTATAAACCTGTCCTAATTTGGAAAGAGTCTTTATTTCATGTCTATTAGGGCTTACATCCAAAACAAAGATATGAATAACCCCTAAATTGTGGAGAGTGAAAAATTCAGGTATAAATTCTGCAGCACAGTCTCCCATTTGAAACATTTGGATTTGACCCAAAGTCCAACTAAGCAGAAACAATTAAGGCCTCAGTTTTCTCTGACTTACACTGCATGTGCAAGTGTTCTGCAGTTGCATTTTAACATGATCAGCCAGTGTAAGTCAAGCACGAGTGGAACAGCCCTTGGTTACACAGACATCTTCCTTTTTTTGTCTGCCATCGCCTGGTTGTGCCAAGAGCAAAAGAAAAATAAAGAGGCTTCCAATCAGGTGACAGATAGATGTGTAAGCTTTCTTTAACTATTACTTTCTGCCCTTTCTTGAGTTCTCAGCCAAACCATAACCCATCAGAAGAGGATTCACAGCCATTCTTGCCTTGAAGCTTGGCTCAGAAACCACAACAGGGCAGGATCAGGTGGTGGAGTTATGCAAAGGCAAAACCAGAATCAGGGTCAAAAGAGCATTTTCCCCAGAGAGCAAACTCCTGGAGCAGGAACAAATGGGAGTGCCCAGCACAGCGGGTGGGAACAGGGGCAAGGCAGGAACACCAGGCCCTGGCTCCCACCAGAGATGCCCCTGACACTGCACTGAGTTCACCCTGGCATCCCTGGTGTAGGCACTGTGCTGCGCCAGGCCCCCGCGGGAGAGCAAACGCGTGGGGGCTGTGAAAATCCAAGGCAGCCAAAATGCTTTTTCCAGGATACAGTAAAGGCATGAAGAGGGAATCTCTACTGGTGGGCTGACAGGGAGATTCCCTTTGGGTTTGTGCTACTGTAGGGTCATGGTGCTACTTACACTTCCCACTGGCCCTGCATCAGCAAACCTGGCTTTGGATGTCCAGCTGGAGAAAGCACTAGGCACAGAGGGTGCTAAATTTCTCTCCAAACAGAATTATCTCCTGCCTGCATCAGCTTTGGAACCACAGGGAATTTCCAAGCTGGAGAAAAATCCAAAATACCTCATGTAGAAGCACCTTTCTCTTGGATTTTTATTATAATCATTTTTAAGAATATATTTTGTACCGAAACACTGTCAGCATTCTTTATACAATGGAAAATGACACAGTCATTATGTATCATGTAAAAGAGTAAAAACAGAGCAAGACAGGAACATTTCAGTTCAATCTGGAGTACAAATAGAATCTGATGTACAGTTTAAAAGCCACACACCAGATAAAAAGTTCATCTGGAAAACAACAGATTCTCTTTTATTTTGGAAGTAGGAAGAAAAGTCAGGGAACGTCAAATGTTAAGGCTAAAAATTAAAATTTTAACTTGCATTTTACAGTGGTAGTCTGATTCTTAATTCATCTGCAGCAGCAGCAACAACCCCCCCGCTCTACAAAGAGATTTGCACTTGCAAGAAATAAGAATCAGGCTTCTATGCTCAGAGGACTCTGATTGACCTCAACAGGCTTTGGACAAGAGCCACAGTTGGAATTTCAGCTTGCAAGTCTAAGGCTTCTTAACTGCAGGCCAAATTAGCACAAAATGAGGCTTTGCATTGGCATTCTACCCTTAACTTTGGATATTCCAGTTCTGGTTGCTTTAAACCACACTTTTATTGCAGGTTTAACGTAGTTCCGTTTGTGAGATACTTTTTTAGTTTTTTCTTAAATACTGTGCTACAGAGGATGTTTTTATAGTCTGTTTTTTAGTCCCTATATTATGTGTTTCCAAAAATGCCTAAATGTATGTTTATATCACGATTACAAGTACTCAGAAAGACCCACTAAAGTCCACTGTGAGCAGCCAAGGAAAAAAGTGTATTTAGTCCTAAAGAAGTCAAGAAAAGTGGCTGTGTTCATTTATAGTGTAGCGCAATGACTGTGTTTATACAGCTATACCTACTATTTAAAAAGTTACTTGAAAAGTTATTATTCATGTGCAGTAGCTGATTTTCAAGCATTAATAACTTGGCTGTCTAGACAAGTTTTAATTGTCATATCAAAGGCCAAATATGTTCTCAAACAAGCGTAAAGAATCTCCCATCTCCCTTGGAAAGACGCTGGTTCCTTTTCTGAATGAAGAGATTGCCAAATTTAACTTTTTCTCAGGTTATGAAAGCACAGTAAAACCCACAAATTTGCTGTTTAAGTTTTTAAAATGGATCGACTTCAACTCAAACCTATCCTGTGCAGCAAAGTTAGTAAGCCCTGAAAAACAGATTCTAGTGAATATGCAGAGTTCCCCCCCACCAACTACCATGCCCATGTTTTCCCAGGGCCTAGAGGGCTCCATTAAAATGTAACTAAATGTGCAATAGGAAACATGGTTTTTCAAGAACGATATGTAAAGTTTACCCGAAGAACCTAAGACATTTTGTACATTCAAAATGTTTACACTTTGCTGTTCTTAATTGTAAGATTGTTCATTTTTACTAATAATACATACAATGAGTATAAATAAATAAACTACAGATAAGTTTTAAAAATTGTATTAACAATACATTGTGCAAAAACTCATAACAATCTACATTCTATGCAAATACCCTGACTAAAATACACAGGCTGTGTCCACAAACCCTCAGTCAGTTTTTGCACAGTCCTTGGACCAAACCAGTGGCTGAGGGCAATCAGCAAAATTCCATTATGAGCTATGGAAGTAACACTGATTTACACCAGCAGAAGGGCAGGCCCCAAGATTTGTGCAAAAATGCCATAGAAATCAGTGGGAATTGTGCTTGACTAAGGACTAGACAGTTTGATTGTACCCCATTAAAGTGAGTGGGAGTTTTGCCATTGATTTCCATGGAACCAGGCTCAGGCCCCAGGTAAGGACGTCAGCACGTGGCCCTATGTTGTGCTACACTACTCCACTTCAGTGCAGAAACAATATTTGCAAAAGAAAAACTTGGTTTTGTCGTCACTACTGCTCAGTAACCGGTTTTAGCGCTGCATTTCAGAGATTGCCTTTTCTGTGAGATTTGAAACGAGACTGCAAGTCTTTCTGAATCCATTCCAATTTGATTATCCAGCACAGGTGGGCTATTTTGATCCAAGAAAAACAGCTCAATGTCTATAAACCAACAGTGCTCTTCGTTAGGATAAAACACAGCCCGGTTCATCGGCACAGGAGTGAAGAACTGCATGCGGAAAAGGAACAGGGCAGCCTTCCTACCAGAGCTGTGTCCAGAGCCGGCTGTCACTGCTCCCAACCGATGATGGCACCTGAGCTGGTTTGGAATCTGCAGTCCTAACAAGCTCAGCCCAGTTTTGTAAGCTGAAGATCTCCATTTATCTTTATTGTGTCAATTGCTGACAGTGTTTCAATACGGTGGTAAAAATCAAAGAGCTGATGTCCATCCACAAATATTCTAAAACGGGGATGCTCGCAAAGTATCTCAACCTGCAAAAGATAAAATGTTGAAGCATGCTGTTCACAGTGTAACTGGGAAGTTGTTTCACAGCACACAAAGAGCACTTCAAAGAGCGTTGGTGCAGCTGCACACTCTGCTACTTATGTGCCACGCAAGAGATAAGGGTGAGACCAGTTTGGCCCCTTGACACCAGTTACACTACGATGGATCTGCTCTTACTGCACAAGGACATTAATCCAACCTCAAATCTCACGCTGTTCTAGCAGCAAGCACGCTGCAACCCAGTCCACTGGCTAGTGGGAGGTTTTGTGTATTGGAACAATGCCAGAAACAGACTCAAACTGCTAATCACAGCAGGAGGAAATTTAACCTCCAACCCAAACCTTGCATTCCTTGTGTGGCGGTTTCAGGGCAGAAAAGACTACAAAGTTGCTGGTTTTGGTGGTGGTTTTTTGGGGGTTTTTTTGTTTGTTTGTTTGTTTTCCTGCATAAGGAGGCAGCTCCCTCTGCAATGCTTTCCACACTACTTTTCATTTACTGGAAGGGAGTAAACACGGAAAGGGGATATAAGTTTGTTCTCTCCCCTCCCACACATACACAGCTGCTGCAGAACTAAAACCCCTTCACTCCTGTGGCTGCAGACAGTCCCTGTCAGACTAGACTCCATCCTGGGGCTGCAGTGAAGGAAATGCAGTGCAGGATTGCTGGGAATTCAGTTAGACAGCGCTCAGGAGGCACAAACAGGATCAGGGAGGGACACAGCTCATCCCTCTTCCTGAGAGACCTGCAGAAATGCTGGGGAAAAGCAACAAAGCCTGGAGCTGAACAAGTTTGGACACGTTAGAAGATTCCTGATGTTTGGAGTGGCTTGAGAGGGCGCCCTGTAGTTAAGTTTTGCTGGAACTGCCCCAGCAGGAAGCTGGCACATGAGGGCACAAAAAGTGCACTTTTACAGACCCTTGGAGACTTCCAGGTCTATATACACTAAGGAGAAAATCTTCAGGGAAGACACATGTAAATCCTGGGTCATTTCCAGAAGCTGGAAGTCCAGAGTGAAGTGCTGCTACCAGACTCTTGACTCTGCTGCTATAACAGTGTATAAAAATGGGAACAGGGCCCACGACAAACTGACTGTGCCAAAGCCCAAGTGACTTAGAGCACGTTGCATCAGGAGAAGTGGCAGCAGGCAGTCCAGGAGAGCTGGAACTCCTGGATCCCTGGTAGTGCACCAGGTACCAAGGAATTGGCTGTGCTGCCATGGAGCTCCTCTGTCACTGCAGCAGTGCCTGCCTGAGGCCTTGTTATGTAAAAGATACGGTTAACACTGCTCATGGTCCGCTTTTCACATCACCCGCGGCCACGCCACAGTGCTAATTGGACTGGATCACAAGTAATTGGCAAGAACACTTAATAGTCTTCATTTATTCACTGAGATGGAGACCATCAAAGGTACAAAGTCAATTGGGAGCCTCAATTCTGTTGGGGCATTTGGGAAAAAAGGAGGGAAAAAAGGCAAAATAACTCCCCTTGTACAGTCTCCCATGCTAGATGTGCAATATTGCTGTCCTGTAACATCATCTCTCATTAGTGGGACATGCACAGAACTTGCTCTGCGTGATTTGTCTGGCTTGTCTGAGGGCCCAGTCATCACCCAGTGCAGAAGGCAGGGGAACCCTTTCAGATGGAGCAGGACCCAGCCTCCAAGCCTTTTCAAGTACATTTCCCACACCACCAAAGGGTGTTGCCAGTTCTGATGGGAGGGTGAGTTTGTAGAAGCAAGTAGAGCGCAACCAATTTGCAGCAAAACCAGTCATATAAACACCCTCTTAACACCAAGCATCTGGGGAGATGGTGAGCTTTTGGGGCTGGGGGAGATTATCTTGGGGGCAAGAAGGATTAAGAGAGTTTGGCAGCTGGTCACAGCACTGGCATTTAGCAGAGGGGCCAGTGAGGTTTTGTAAGAGGGACAGGGAGGAGAAGGAGGAGGGGTTTTCTGGGTCAGCTGCATGGAAAAGGCATGCAGCCTTTTTTCCTCAATGTAGTGAGAGGGAAGCAGCCCTCTGCAGCCGCATACTTTGTTAGTCCTGATTTGCAAAGACATCTTCACACAACCATAAACACTACAGATGGGACTCTGCTTCTAGGTCAACCCAGTCCATCCACAGCACCACAGCACTTCCATGTACACTTTTCAAGTGACTACAGATTTAAATTTGATGGAAGGTTTAATCCCAGGGTTCAGAAAAGAATACCACTATTGCTTAGCTGTTTAATCTGCTAACACGAAGAGCTACGGTCAACCTTAACGTAACATCCCTGGGGACAAAGGATGAACGTGATCCTTATTAGCTGTACTAAATTGCACACAGTATGTCCATTAAAGAAACCATCAATATATACAGCAGCACCACTGAATATTAACATTCTCCAGTAATAACTTGTAATGCACTAATAACACAGAGGTATCTCTTAATTTATGGTTATAAAACTAAGCTCAGGAAGTTGCGCTTCATCACACAGTATTACAACCTCTGGCTTGTCATAGTGCCCAGGTGAGGTGTTCACAGCCCCATCTGAACCGCCTGCAGCTGCACGTAGCAGCGGGATCTCCATGCAACTCGACGGATACAAACAAACCAGCAACTGGTGTCTCAACCGGAGCAATGAGGGCTGCACTGTGATTTCATGAAAGGCACATCAGGTTCTGCTGCAACTCGTATCAAATGACACTTTATCAGACATGGTGTAAGCCACTGCCATCCTGGTACTCACCCTAAAAGGCTGGTCCGGTATAAATGGAAAGTAAGGAATAGATGACTGCTCTTCCCCCCATTCTCCGGCTACACAAGAGTTTCTGACAAACTGTCTCTCTGTAAACACAGCTTTCAGTTCTATGGCTACATCCGCAGGAGGATCTTCTGACTCCCCACAAGTCAGACTGATGCCAAAGCTGCAACACAAACAGAACAGCTCTCATTCAGCCAGAAAAAAAGCAAATAAGCCCCAGATGCCACCAGTCTTATTTCTCAGCTCATTAAAGCCATATAGCGGCACAGGCTGGAAGACAGCTCAGCTCGTTCAGAGCTCTCTGAAAGCTCAAAAGGGACAAGAACATGGTTATGGAATATATATGTGTGTGTGTGCATGGAGCTGGACATATATCTCTACATACACGCAGATATATATGCTTGATATGCTCCTTCACTCCCAAGTGAAAACGGAATCCCTTGAAGAAATGCCCCCTCTATGGGTCAAAGGAGAAATCAGCATGCTATATTTAAAATGATAAAAATAATCCTTTCCAGAAAGGAGGGATCGTGCGGATGTGTGTGTGTGTACGTGCGGGTGGCCGCCCCACTTCGCCCCCTCCCCGGGCCCGGCGCCCCCGGCACGGGCAGCCCTGTCCAAGTGTTACCTCTCGGGGTTGAGGTCCACTATGCCCATAACTAAGATCTTCTTTCCCGGCCTCATTCCTCCTTTGATGTGCCCACAGAAGGGGACGATCTGGAAAGGACAGGGGGAAGGTGGCGAGGGTCAGCTCGGCATCAGCAGCGGCCGCCCTTGTGCAGCCGGAGCTGAGCGGGGGCGGGGGAGAGTAAAGGGGTTGACAAAATAAAATACACCACCACCCCCCCCCAAAAAAAATAAACAAACAAAAAAAACCCCACAAAACAAACAAACAAAAAAACCCAACCCAAACAACAAAGGTGATTTACCAGGCGAGGGAAGTACACATCAGCTTGCACCGGAGATCCCAGTGAGTTGTTTAAATGCCCGTCCTCTATTTTCTGCAGGTAAAAAGGAGAGCCCTAAGGCAGGGCCGGCCGGAGCCCCCCAGCCCGTCCCGCTCCGCAGGTGCCCTGCCCCGGGTCCCCAGGCCCGTCCCGGTGCCCGTCCCGGTGCCCACAGCCGCACTCACCAGCGCGTCCCGCTCGGCCACGGTCCCCGCCATCTTGTGGAAGCGGTGGCGGCGGCGCTGGGGACAGGGCGGGGGAGAGGGAGGGAGGGATGGAGGGAGGGGGGTCTGTGGCAGCCCCGGCGGCGGAGGGGTAGCGGCAGAGCCGGAGCGGAGCCGGTGCAGAAGTAGGAAGGCGAGGAGNCGAGCGGGGCGAGCGCGGCTCCGCTGGGCTGGAAGGACGGCGGCGGGCCCGGGCCGGCAGGGCCGGGCCCCTCACCTGGCGCCTGCAGGTGATGGGTGCCTGGCGAGGGGCCGCAGCAGCCCCGCGCCCATCATGTCAGGGATCACCTTTATGTCCGAGCTTGGACACCTCGGCGAAGAGAACGTGCCCAGCCGGGCGTTCTGGGTGACTCCCTTCCTCCAGAGGTGGGGACACTGCTCGGCCCCTCCGAAATGAACCTCCACCCCTCTCCCCTCCGTGCCCCGTGGCGAGGACCCTCAAGGGGCCGAGACCCCGAGCGGGGTCGGTGGGCAGAGCTCCGAGGCTGAGGGGAGTCTCCCGGCCGAGGGCGGCTCAGCTCCTCCGGGCCCGCCGTCCCTGCGGCCTCCGGCGAGGTGCGCTAATTGCATAAGCCGGCCCATGCCCGGCAGCTCCCATTGACATGCAGTGCCCGTAGTTATGCAACACGGCGGTGTCTGCGGTGTCCCGCTCCGCGGGAGCACGGCGACCTCCGCCCGCGGCCACCGGCCCTGCTCGTGCCGCGCCACGAATCCTTCGCCTGTACCACGGCAGGGGTGATTCGACTCGCCGAACGTGATGTCATGGTCCTTTTGATGAGTTCAGGGTCTTGGGTGGGGGGAATTGAGGAAAGCGTTCTTGTCGCTTCTTCACCACTTGGATCTGATGGCATGAGCATCCCTTTAGGAACGTGACGCAGCAACTGGATTTGGCCTGTGCTCTGCAGAACCTCACACAGGGACCTTGGCTTTTGGTGTCTTTTGCTTACACACTGGGCTGGGTTGGTGAATGTCCCCATCCTTCCTCCTCCGAGGCACTGTGAGGATTAATTACATTGAGTGAAGTGGAGTAGGGGAAGCAAAGTCACTGCAATATTTAGGGTTTCAATATGATGGTGTCCGTTGGGAAACACCTGCAATCAGTAGGTGATGCCATTTGAGAAATCAAGAGGTAGTGAGTGTAAGAAAAGATTGTGCAAGTGTTTGGACGCTTGGCTATTTTTTAAGTAGTACCCACTAATTTGGGTATGTTTTCCTCTCTGGATGCCCAGTTGGAGATGGCTCATAGCAGCTCATGTTTGGAAGTCACGTACTGAAGTCATTGCTTCTTCAGGGTGTACCAGCACAGCTGGGCACAGAGGCAGTGAGCATCCCTGTGGCCCAGGTCTCGGAATGGGAAAACCACTGGACTGTTTTCTTCTTGCCAAAACACTGAATGTCTCATCACCACACGGGAAAGCATCTTGCAGGAGACTGAATTTGTAAATAGTGCAGTAACACAAACCCATCACACATCAGAAACAGCTGGCTTTACAGTGGTCAGGTGAGTGCATTCACAAGTTTACCACAAAGTGGAACTGGAATTAGCTTGATGTGTTTCACCTCCTGTATGCTGCTCGCCTCACCATGATGATGATGATGCTAACTGCATTATGTATTCTTTTTCTGTTGGCCTAACAGGGACCAAAAATTGTCCTAAGGTCTTTTTTTTTTTTTAGTTTAGTTGTTTAGTGTTACACGTTATCTGAAGAACTCTTTTTCAGAACCCTTTGTCTTCTCTGCTGTACAGAGAGACACTTTGTTGGATAAAATTAAATTCATTGGACATAAAATCAGGCCAGCCAGTTGTTTGTGCCAAAGCATGATGTTTGATGAAGGGAGAGGCCATCATTATGTATCTGTTTTGTAGCTGGTTTTAAATGAACTTTTTCATTTCAAAATAATTAAATAACAAGACTTGTCCATTTGGCTAGCTGCTTTGCCTTGTGCTCGTCTTTTTGGCATGTTTTCCCAAAACTAGCACAAATGCAGCATTTGTTTTGTTGGCCATGGATTGACTGGAACAGCCCGCACTATGAAATTTTGATGGAAAAGGACATTCATAAGTTTTTAAAGCTCTGGTGGCCTGTGCCATGTTATCCTCTTAGCCCGTAATACTCCAGGAGGACACTGAAATCCTCTGTATACCATGAACAGTGTGAGGCAGCCAGAGAGGAGCTCTGCCTCGGTGTGCTGCTGTCCTGCCTGTGTGATGGTCACTCCTGTAGTTTCTCTGAGGGAGGTGTTCACCAGCAGAAAATTACCTGCATTGCCCAGCAGTCCATGGAGCAGGATTCCATGTCTGGGCAGCACCATGCCTCTCACCCATGGAGGGGCTTCCTTGGGGCCCAGCTTCCCAGAAATTTCCCCTCTGCAAAGAGCTGCAGGGTGAGTGCCGCGCCTAAGCTCCTCTATTTGTTCTTCTGAAAAAGGAGAGGTCTCAGCCAAATCTGTTTCCTCACCCATGTAGCGCTTGTTAAATCATGTGTACAAAACAGCCCCCATTCACTATTTTTAACAGCTTTCTTGGCAGGGAAGCTCTTGAGTTATCATACTTGAGGGCCTGAGCTTGCAGACGTTGTGGTAGTAGCTGGAGCAACATGATAAGTATTTGTGCACCACTGAAATGGTGCTGAAGTACAAGCTACCAAACTTGTCTGGTTGACCAAGTGCAAAATCCTTGTGGACAGGTATTGTCTTCCATTTCTGGGTTTGTACAGACTTTAGTTCAGTGGGAGTCTGGGACTCTTGAAGTGCAGAGAATCATATAAAGATTAAAAAGACGTGGCATGGCGTGAACACCATTTGGGAGCAGTTAATGACATGCCCAGCCCAGCCACCAAAGCCATTGCTGAGAACTGGCAAACCCAGAACTTCATCTTAATTCCAGCAGCTTGTATCTTGCAGCCACTCCCTTTGATGATTTAAAAAGGTGTATCTAATTCTTAGCTGGCCTTCACTGGCAAGGAATGCAGCACGATTGCAAATTTGGTGTGGTATAATTACCCTGCCTTTCTTGCCCCATTACCACTGACATTACTCTCCTCATGCCTGGGTTTATAGGCTGACTTGTAGAACCTCTCTGGTTTGTTTTGCTTTTTTTAATGACAATGTTGAGAGGATGGGAGGTGTTTGCTGGTTTCATGGAAGCTTCCTTTGGTTTCTGGGTGGCAAGGCACCCCACTCCTGGTTTTTGTAAGACTTGGAAAAAGCTGAGTAATACAATAAAGGAGAATGTCTGGGAATAAATGTGATTCAGTGGTTGGAGCCAAGTGTTTAATAGTTCAGAGGAAATGCTCCTTTTCAGGATTACACCTGAATGGCAGTGCTGATAAACAATTATTTGGATTGCATAGTGGGTTTTTTTTACCTTTGTAGCTTTGCCACTGCAAATCCTCAGTTAGAGGAGTTTTTTCAGGCATTAATTTACCCTGGGCAGGGTGTCCAAGGCAGGACTTGGGAGAGGATGCTACTGACAATTACAGGGGTTTGGAAGGGGCAGGGGGCTGGAGACAGAGTAGATGTTGTACATGCCCTCTTGCTGCATGGCTTCCAAGCGTTCCGAGGACAGGTTTCTCGGGCACTGTGCAGCGAGGCCAAACCACGGGCTGCTGTGTTCTGGTGGAGATGTCCCTGGGCCCGCCCTCCCACGCTCACCCGTGGGAAAGACAAAGACAAGTGACAGTTATCAGTGCGGACAGCGTGGAGGGAGTGTTCAGCAGCCTGTGTGCTTTCACAGGCTTGTGCTGTCACATCCCCGTGGATGGAGGAGGAAACCCAGGGCCAGGAGCAGCACCCCCCTCTTGACATTTATTTCATGTGGCTTCACTGCTTCTTGTTGCCCCCTGAATTATTGCGGTCAAGGGTTTTGCCCTTAGGGTTTGAGCTCTGGCTGTGCATGGACCCCCTGGAGAAGATGGTTTTCTGGGGCTCCCAGTAACAGATTGTGTAAACTGGTGTTTAAGGAGGTGGTCCTGGTGGCTTGGTTGGTTGGTCACACACAGAACTGCTGCACATCTGGTGCAGAACGTCTGCGTATCAGAAATATCTGTCTTGAAGACTCTTTACTGAAGTTTGCCCCGGGATCTGAGGGCATGTACATAAATGCATGTCAGATACAGTGGAAGCCACCTCCAGCTCACTGCTTGCCTCTCCTTATAGCTAACAGGGCACCAAACTGCACCTGCAGCTCCCTCTGTCCCCTGGACCAGCTGTGGGTGCCGGGTGGGAGGAACGAGCTGCCTGGGGAAGAAGAGCAGGGAGGTCACCATGAAGACACAACATTTATTACCTGCCTCTTTCCCACTGGCTCCTGCATTGCCAATTTCAGGTGAGTCGTGGTTCCCACATCCAAGAGGTAGGCAGGAGAGGTTCCCAACTGTGCCCATGGCACACAGAGGACAGGGGGTGGGGGGCAGAGCTTGGACAGCACCTCTGTTCAGCCAGGGTGCCCTTCCCCACGAGTGCAAAGACCCATCTCTGCTCTCCTTCTGGGGGTCAGCAGGGCCGAGACCGTTTCTGCTGTTTCTGCAGCAGAAAGATCTGTGGGTGGACACACTGCTGGGGTAAGCTGGTGGATGCTCCACACACAGCTGGGTAGGGGAACTCAGCTCCCCAGCTGGGGAGAGGTGTCCCTGTGGCTGCAGCAGGAGTTGCCTGACAAGAGAGAAGAGATGGCTTGGAGCTCAGCTCACTCCATGTCCATTCCTGCTGCACAGGACACCACAAGGAGCCAAGAGAGCCTAGGTGACCCACCTGGAGCTGAGCTGCCTCCATGCCATTGGGAGTCTCTCTGCCCTGGGCTCAGTCACTGAGTGCTGGTGCTTCAGCCAAGCAGTAGAGGCATCACTGCAAACCTTCTCCTACTCCTCTCTTTCCCAGTGGAGTCCAGCCAGTGCTGGGAGCCTGGAGAAACTGGTGGAGGCCAGCAGAGATGATAGTGGGAGACTTTCAGCTGCCTCTGGCTATGCTGTGGTGCAGGGATGTGCAGCCAGTGGAGTGAGCTTGTGTGGGAGGGAGGGAAGGGGAGTCCCACGGTGCCAGTCAGGGAGATGGAGAGGTCTGGGGAGCCACCAGCAGCACTGCTATGAGCACTGGGAGAAAACCTGTCCTGCAGGACAGGGGGCCTGGGACCACAGAGAGTCCCGGCTCTGCCGTGCTCAGTCTGCTGGTGCCCGGTGACAACTCACCAGTGGCCCTTTCTGCTGAGGGGCAGCTCTCCCAAAGGGAACAAAATCCTGCCTCCTTCTGCCTTCTGGTTTTCTCAGAGTTCTGTGACTCTGTTGCTGCTGGTGCTGATTTGTGTTCATCAGCTGTGACTCCTGGCCCCCCCCCAGCTGATGTCCACAATAAAATGATCTTTTCTCTCTTCTGAATGTGTTGCCACAGGATTTTCTGGAGTGAGGAGCTGTTGTGTGGGGATGAATCCTGAAGGAGGATTGAGTTTGGGATCATTCCTTATCCCAGCATCCTTCCTAACAGCTGGTCTGAGTTGAGGTGCTTTAGGAGACAAACCAAAGCAGGGTATCCCACCCAAGTGTGGAGGGTAAGGGACCTGTAGAGGTCTTCTGGTCCAACATCTGCCCCAGCAGGATTCCCTAGAACAGGCTGGCCAGGACCATGTCCTGGTGAGTTTAGGGGATCTCCTTAGAGCAGGGCCATGTGATCAGTGTGGGCAGGACATAGGCAGGGCATGGTTCTGGGAAGAGCTATTATAGATTAGAGAAGCTGGGTGTTGGAAACCTAATGAATTAAGTGGTGAATGAGTGAAATGATATGTTAGATTCCTATGTATAAAGGGGATTGAGCCTTTATTTGCCAGGGTTTTCTGTTTGCTTTCCTAATGAGCTCATAAAATATAGTTGAATTTATGAAGTACCTTGTACTGCGAAGATGAGGTATCCAAAAATACCATGACACCGCACAGTCCAAAAGAGTCTTCCTGTAGCTTTTCACTGTCTGCAGGACAGGGTGGGGGCTGTTCCCTATTTTGAAAACCTCTGCAGGGAATATTCTTTACCTGTAATTTAAAAAACCTGTCTTAATATTCTTGCTTTTAAAGTACTTTCTGCAAATGAAATGTGGAACATGGGAATCTCATCTTTATGCTTTAATTGGTGGCCCCAGCAGTCCTAGTTATATGCAGAGCAAATTCTGCACTTAGTCATTTGTGGGCAGTGTAGTCCCTGCTGGATTTCCTGGACACCACTGGTTTGTCCAAAGTGGTTTGCTGGTTTTGGTGCATTAGGAGCAGAGACAGCATCTTACTGAGTCCCAAACATATGCAGGTACAGTGTGAGACTCACAACTTCCCTTTATCATCCAACAGTGCCTTCAGAAGACCCCTTCAGTCACCACATCTGCCCAGGCTGGGAACAAGGCCATTCCTGTGAGCAAAAGGAGAGCTGGGACCTGCACTGAGTGGCTGATCCAGCCAGGTTTCCCGGCCTGTGCACATGGGTTTCAGGTGCTGCATTCCCAGCCAGCACTTGTTGCAGTCTGAGCTCCCCTTCCTGTCTGGGTCATGTGAGGTACCCTCCGTGAGCAGCACTTTGCTCTTACAGGCATCCTGCTGTGCATTGCAGCAGTTCAGAGCTAAATAATTTATCTAGGAAGAATGTTTTCTACGTGACTTAGAAAATGGAAGAGAAGAGGAATATTGCAATTACACTGCGGGGTGGACAAATGCATTCTGCCTCTCAGTTTCTGAGCATTGCACTTTGCCACTTTTGTTTCAAAATTGCTTTCTCTCCCATAATTATCTTCAAAAGAGAAAGCTGGTCCAAAGATGTTTCCCTTTACATATATATATATATTTTTTTTTTAAATTTTTTTTTTTTAGGGTGGTTCATTGATTTCCATTTTTAATAATAAAAGTGAATAAACAAAAGAAAAAAGCCCCACAGCTATATATTACCTAGTATTTAAAATAAAGAGAATGTTCCTATGTGCCGCAGCACACTTCATCTGTGGACATCAAAGTGTCTCATAGAGGTCGTAATCCTCATTTCAAAGATGAGGAAACAGAGGTGCTGAGAGAGAAAGTGGCTTAGCAGGTCAGTGACAAAGCAGGACAAGAGTCCCCTGAACCTGTACTGCAGGCAGAGGTGAGAGAGCAGAGGAGAACAAACCTGTCCTCACCTAATCAGGACAGCTGAGTCCCAACTGCAGTGAAGGCACAGTGACACTGCAGGGAGAGCACCAAATCATGCCACAAGCCATAGAGCCAGCAAAGCCTGGTTTCTTCCAGTTTTGTGTCTAGTCCAGTAGTTCAGGGTTGTCTGCTGTTGGCCTTTGATGTCACAATAATAGGGTTCCACTTGTCTTTCTCTCACCAAGGGTACTGGGGAAGTCTGGATTCTCAGCTTTGTTGTCTGTTTTCCCAAAACTTCGGGGTACTTGAGAATTTTTGAGCCTTCCCGTTGTCCGTGATCACTGAGGCAGTGGAGTCACAAAGAACTCATCCTTGCATGTACACACAGGCACGTTTGTCTCGGCGTTGGAGCTGGGGGTTGCCTTATCCTATGGAACTACTCAATCAGTCAGCACTATAATGCTGCATATCTGTGGCTTTTAACATTTTAAATTTAACATTTTCTATTCGGTAACAGAGTTCTGGAGCTGGATAAAGGGTGGGACAGTAAGGACCACAATGTTGGTTCAGTGACCACTTCTAGGAGAATGTTTCCCAAGAAGAGACACAAAATTGAACTTTCAGCTCTGTAGCTTCAACTTCTTTGAGACCTGAGAGGCTCACAACACAGTAAGACTCATTCATCTTATTCATTTGATGAATAACTTGAGTGAGAAGGCTTCTTCATGCCTGCAGCCATGCCCCCTTGGGCCATGGTCATCTCACATCTTGTTACCCAGAGAGGGAGAGGTTCAATGGGAAGTTTGATGGGAAGATCTAATGTAGCAAGTTGTAAGCCATCTTGATTTGTAAACTCTGGAAATACTCTGGGGGGGCTGTTCAGCTTCCTTGATGGTAAATTGAAACCTGCTGATAAGAGGTTGTTTTCTTGACTTTAACAGACCTATTAAAGGTAGGCCGTGGGTGCCACAGGTCTGCTCGCCAAAAACTGAAGGCACTTGCTCTAAAGAACCCCCCTGGTATTTTAGGAATGCTTCTAATGGCTCAGAAGAGAGCATCGTGTTCTCTGAGTACTAGATGACAGCTGCTGGATGAGTGGCATGAGTTTCATGGTGTGATATGGCCATAAGTTAATTGAAAATCTTGGAGCGTTCTCCATAAAGGGATTTGTCTCTGAAACATAGACACAATTTAGGAGATTGTCCCACTCAACGCATATTGTAGGAAGCAACAAAATCAAAGGGAGTTTACAAATGAAAGCAGGTTTGCTAAACAGAATTTTTTCTCCCTCCAGGTGCTGTGAGTGACATTTCCAGTGGGCTGTGAGTGACATTTCCAGTGGGTGCTGCAGTGGGTGGGATCGCTGTGTGTCTGGTTACTCCTGGCAGGATGGTTTATCTGGAGAGGAAGGCCCTCACCCATTAGCTTCTAGTCCGCTGGCTGTCTACTGAATGTTTACATCTCCAGGTGCTTTAGGAATCTTCTTCCCTTAATACCAAGACTTTTTGCTGATTATCAATATGTTCCTTGGACTAGTAAGGTTTTACTGGCTGTTGTTCAAAAACAACATACACAAGTGGTGGTCAAGGAGGAATACCTGAAGATCCCTCTCCTTCACACCTTACCAGAAGAATATTCTTTTTACTGGGCTAGGTGGTCTTGGTCCTCCATCTCTTCTGTGCCATGAACCTAACATTCCTCATTGGCTGCCCAGTGGTCTGATGTCAAGACGAGCCAAGATATCTTTCCTTCCCTCCAGCCAGTGTGGGTGCTTTGACAGGATGTGCTGGATTGATCTCAGACTGAAGGTGACATTTCTGTGTCTGCCTTGCCTTTGGTGTGTGTCACAGTGCCCTTGGTTGATGCACTGAATCTGGGCATAACATGAGAGGTAAAGCAAGGAGCAATTCTCCTTTGTTCCCATGTACCAGAGGGATTCAAAATCCAGCTGGAGGAGGCAGGAGGTGCATTTTCTTAGTGTTTCGTGTTGGCCACTTCAGGTGTTAATTACAATTACCCAGCAATTATAGTACCTCATATTGGACGTGAGTAGCTGGGTTTGGGTATTTCCCTGCTGGATCCAAGCACACAGAAGGGAGGTGGAGGAGTTTCTGTCACCACACCTAAACCCTTTGTCAGTCTTGGGCCAGAGCGCCCAGGGTGATTAATTGTTAATGATGGAGGAGCTGCATTGTTTGTCCACTGAATAAATAAAGCATATTTTCCAGCTGTTTTCCTCCTCCACGTCTCTTCCAGCTCCTTCCAACTTCCCCACATCACTCCCTTTTCCTAATCTCCCCATCTTTTCTGTGACTTTCTTCTGCTGTTTCAGCTCTGGTGGGCAATTCCCAGGGGGAGAGAGGGCTTTCCAAGGGCAACCTGAGTGTCCCAAATGTCCCCATACAACCCCCTTCCCAAAATCATCTGTGTCAAAAAGTGATGGTTTTGCCTTTTTGCAATGATCACATTTAATTATTAGTTAAATATCGAGGTCAGCAGCCACTCCTATCCCTAAAGAAGCGCTATGCCTTTTAAACAAGCTGAGCTGGAGGGCAAGGGCATTCAATGATCAAACCATCTGCAGAAGAATTGACCTTTCCATTTGTCCTTCAAAGCCAAGGTTGCTGTTGTTGTTTTCTTTTTCCCAGAAAACCCCTGACCTATATAGCAAGTTGGTGTCCTGTTAGGGTGGCTGGTCCTAAGGTGCCCATGTTTGCTGCTACCTGTTTCAGAAACTGCCATGGTTTCAGCATCCTTATGGAAAACAATTCCATCATTCCATCAAGTCTTTCCAAAAGCAGGAATGCAGCATGATGGGACACACCAAAACCCATTCTGAAAGTAGTGCACCAGTTAAATGGACAGACCCTGAGGACACTCTGAATCAATATGTAATAACAGTGGTGCTGTATGAAGCTTCCATTCCATCAGAGCAGCTCTGTGACATTGATTTGTGCCAGAGAATAACTAGGAAGCTTTTTTCTCTGTAAATCCACTTCCTAACCTGGCAGACTTTTACAGCATGGAAGTGTCTGTGTGATATTAGTTCTAGTTTCCTCCATGTGTTCTGACAGGGATATGTATCTAGTCTTCTTTGCTGAGAGTACATCTCCTTTAGAAATGGTGTTTGGGGTTTGTTTTTTTTTTTCCCAGAAGAGCTTTACTTGGAAAAAAAGTTAATTTTAATGACAGTTTCATGATGCTCAAATATTGGAGTCTTTTCTTAGCAAAGGTACATATGTTTTTTCTAGCATAAAAATGCATGTGTGTGCAGGGTTCTGGGAATCAGTGGAAATTACGTTAGCAAGAACATGGGTTTTGTTCATATGTTGGGAAAGCCAGTGCTAGCATTGACTATAACTCAAAACAAAAATAAGCTGGGTACTGTTTTTCACTCACAGGCTACCCAATTGAGAAATGTTCTCACTGTATCAACAAGGACAACTGTGAGAAGTCGAGTGTGTTGGAGTCAGACTCATCTCCCCATCTTCAGCTGTCCACCTTCAGCACCATCAACTTGACACTGAGACTCTCTGTATAAAGGAATTCAGGATGGAATGAGCCATCGTGGTTCCTGGGGAAACATGAGGTCTACAATTGTCTATTTCTATCCACAGGGTTTTAAGGGAGCTCAAACCTACCACTTACAGTGTAAATACCCAGTATCAGCCTAGATAAATCCTGTGTCTGACCCCTGAAGTTCTCAGTAGGTCTCCAGACTCCCAGTCTTACCTCCCACTCACCTGGGTGCAGTGCACACTGTATATATACAGCACCAGTCCCTGCTCAGCCTGTCTTAATTAATAACAGCTTTATTATCTGATAGGGACTGACAGAATATAACCTATGACACAGAAGGCTCCTGCCCTGAGGATGGTTCCCTGCAGACAGATGGCAAGCAGAAAATATGCCAGAAATGCTCTGCCTCAGAAGGTTCCCTTTCAGGCATTGCTGGCTGGTGTGGGCGCCAGTTACAGAGGAGTTCTTCAAGGCTAAGGCAGCATGGAAAACCTGCAAGGGAAAAACATGAAACCAAGCAAGGGAAGAAGACCCAAGCAATTAGTATTCTCCACTGAGGGTTTTATTTCAGCCCATCGCTCTCCCTCTTTGCTTAGCACTGTAGATATACACCACGTGGGAGAGCAGCTCTGCCCAGGGAGATGTAGCACCCACACAGGCAGGAGAAGGGGTGGGAGGCAGCACGTACCCAGCTGAATTTTACAGACTCGGAGCAGATTTCAGCAGCTGACGTCATGACTTGTGTGAGGTTGGTGGGGACGTCAGCAGCAGAGGCAGTAATTAAACCCTGGCATCCTGGCTGGAGGCGCAGTCATGTCCTGCTTCATCTGACGCAGAGTTGGTCTGACACAGCAGAAGCCTTTACATAACCAGGCCAGATTTTCACTTTTGGAGCAACAGTTTCAGAAGAACTACAGAAACTACAGACAGGATTTGTCGCTAGTTATGATCAGGGGGGTGAGCGCACTTCTGTTGCCTCCTGTCTCGCACCTCGCTGGGTGACAAGTTTGTCAGGGAGTGAGAGCTGGTCTTGCAGCTGACTACCAGGCTTCTGCTTGCCTTCCCATTTCCTCTGTGCTTTCTGTTGGGATAGCAGAGGTTTGCAGTGGCATGTGAGACATTTTCTTATTGCTCTCTCCAACCGCAGTCGCATTTCAGAAGCGTTTTGGCACGTTGCCCTGCTGGCAGCCCACGATCGCAGTAGCAGCTTCTCAGGCTGAAATGTTTTTGTTGCAATACATTTAGCCCATCTCTCTTATTGCACAGGCTTTTCCTTTCTCCCTCATCTGCTGTGGTCGTATCAGGAGATGTGAACCTTTTTCAGGGAATCTTTAATCTTTTTCAGCATTTGAAGTGAAGCTGAATAAACACCTGTTAGGTAAAAAAACCTAATTGGAAAGACTTAGTGCGTTTCTTGGCTTGTTGTCCTGGCTGACGCCGTCTCTTGCAGACACAGTATTACAACAGCAGTAGTGCAGCAATGCACTTAGAATGGCTTGGTGCATGTAAACACAAGTGTTTGAAGGGGGAAGAATCATACTGACATGCCTTCCGACTCCTGATGTGGTCATTGCCTATCCCATGAGCATGCTTTCCTTGGAGACACACTCACCCTGTGGTTTCCTGTAAAATAGAGGCTTAAAACTGATAGGCATTTTCCAACAACACTTAAAACTGTGGGAGAATGAAAGTCAAATGCTTTAATTGATCGGTTCCATTTTCAAGTAAAACCATTCAGCCAGAGTAGGAACAATAGATGACTCCCTGTGAGTTCATTAGCTGTAAATCCAGGGTGTAAAGTAAAACAAACACATCATAAAATTTCTGCCCTGTTTTTTTTTTCCCCACCTGTTCTTTAGACAATTCATCTCTTTTGGAAAGCTTATTAGTTCAAGACTTTAAAATCATGTGCTCTACGTGGGGAGCAAGGATGATATGCAGGCAGAAGACACTGAGGTCTTGGTTTGAAGCAGGGGTGGGAAATGTTGGCATCCTCGGTGAGGAATGAGTGAGCCAGAGTGGTAGGCTGGGGGGACATGCATGCTTTGGGGATCCCTGCCCATGTTCAAAGCACTTATGCAGACACTTGCCTGTAATTATGTATTTAAACACAGACCCGAAGATCTTAAATACATGCACAAACCTAAAACTCTAAGCCTGTCCCCTCAACATGTGCCTGTGTGCTTTTCTGAGTCAAAGCCTGCACAGTGAGGTGGGTTTGGTGAGAGCATTGCTGGGATACAGGCTCACAATGACTAGAATCGGCAGGGCAGAGCTGGAGTCCTTTGTAGGAACTCAGCTACCACTGTCAGAGTCTGTAGAAGCCACAGTCTCCAATTAACATCTTTAATCTTATTATCTCAAGCCTTTTATCTTCATATTTTCTTGTCTGTTTGTTTGTTTTCTTTAAATTTGTTTACATATACCAAACTGAAAGTTTTTCTGGAAATGCTGGTATGGCTTTTAAGTGCAAGAGTGATTCACACAGAATAATTAATTCAAAGATCTTGGCATCTCTTTTCCTTGTAAAAAAAGGTGGTGGATATTCTGTGATTTTCTTGAAAGATTTTTCCCTCTAAATGTGCATGTTTACACTCACACCCACACAGACTCACACACATTTGCAAATGCAGACACTTCCCTCTTCTTCTGGAGCTTTCAAGTTCTGGAGCAGCACATCTGACCTGCACAATTAACCCTTTCTGCTATGTATCTCCTTTATTTATGTCTAAAAGCAAGACAGAGCTTTTGAGGTCGGTGGGGCTCATCCTATAGGTTTTTGTCCACACCTTAAACTTCCTGAGCTTCCTGCACTGAGCAGGCAAATGCAAACAGCAAGGAAGATATGTGCCCCATGCTAACTCCTGCAGGAGTGGTAATTTCAGGCTCCATCTGGGAGGCTGCTGCTTGGCCTGGCTCAAACCAGGCATTTTTCGAAGGAATTAAACAGCACTGATTGTCTCCCAGTGCCCAGGATTGTTCCTCAGTGTTGTTTAATTTATTAAATATTGCTGTTGATATAAAGGTTATAGCTTACTCTCATTTTACTATCTGTTAACAGCAAAAGGAGTGAGTTCTACCTCAGACTTTGTAAGCCCTCAGGAGTATTCTTAGGCAATAATTTAAGCCTGGACCTTACAAGTCTGGAAAACAAGCTCATACAGAGCATAAGGGGTAGGATTTCCCCATTGGCGCCATAAATGAAGTCTCTCATGAAACCTGGAGTGGCTCCTCATTGTAAACATCAGCCGTACTTGAACTGTTTTCTTATTAGAGCTCACAATTTCATTTGAAATTTAGGCACCCAAAGAAAAGAAACAAGTTGCTAAACACCTTTGAAGAGTAAGATCTTATTTTTTCCCTTGTTCTGAAAAAAGGTCACTTATGCAATGCGAGAATTCCTATAGCTTAGTACTTTCCAATATTATTTCAGAAGTTAAAAGCTATGATGCTGCTTTTTAATCACCATCACATCATGACAAAAATCCTACTTACTTTGCAGTGATGGTTATATCATTGCAATACTGACAGCTCCCTTGGGACCTGTGCAAGGTAACAAGAAGGCTGGAGGTGAGCTGGGTTCAACCAAATAAACAAGGAGCCCACAGCAGAATATGGAGTCACTCTGTAATTATACTCCAGTTTTTTTCTGCCTTGTCTATGAAGCAGAGTCACTGGAATAGGAGAGCTTTTAAAAATCAGGGAGGACCAAGATTATTCTAACTAACTATAACAACTCTTGGCTCTTTGAGGCCATTTATTCAAATGCCTCTAAGCCCTTGCTCTTCACAAAGAGAGATAAATGTAATTATCACAGTTCTAAAGTGAGGAAAGATGAGGCTTAATTAACTACTCGTGGATATACAGCAAATGAATAGCAGAGATGAGAACAGAAACCAGTTTTCTTGACTTCCTCTGGCACCTGAATCCCAGTGCCACCTCTGTCAGGTACACACCATGGTGAGATAAGCAAGACAAAAGTACCACTGGGTCAAAGCCGAGACCACAGACAGTCCCAGCCCAGCTGAAGTGTCCCTGGATACACCCATTGCCTATGGTCTGGCATTTGGTGAACACAGCCTGGCATGAGGGACCTGCGTGTTGTATGTCTGAGACCAGTTTGATTGTCATAGTGTTCTCCTCCCAACAATCCTAAAGTTTACTCATGGGAAGGAGTTACTGGCTGAGGCGTCTCCTACCTGGCTGCTCTCTGCTGCTCCACCACTCCAGCTGTGCTAACCAGGGACTCCTGGCTTTGTCCAAGGCAGTGGTTTGGGATGCAGCCACAGTGATACACACCCTACACCATCCACTGAAGGTTCTTGGTTTCCAACCTCTGTCGCCTTTGTTCCAATGGCAGGAATGTTCATGCAGGCTCAGACAGGACCTGTGGCCACTGAGCCATGCACTGGGAGACTCCTTGTTCCAGAAAACTGAGCCACATGCCTGGAAGAAGAGGCTGTACTAGGAGGTGCAGAGATGAGATAAGCTGGGCACTGATTCCTCAAAGCCAGCATTTAGTTGTTGTTTTCCCAAAAGGCTGATGACAGAGAAGGATAGCTTTAAAGTGTTCTGTTCTGAATAAACAGTGCCAAAGCAGAGGAAGGGATCTCTCTTTCACTCCTCTTGCTGACTATGGGGCAGGAATATTCAAACTCTCTTTTTCCTCAATGCCTGCACAGCCTGGGTGCTGTGTCTTCCTTAGGCACTGCCAGCTGTCATAACAGCTCTGGAAGTCAAGGTGCTCACGGCATCTCCACAGGCTCTCTGGAGGTTTATCCACCTGTTTGTCTTAGGGTTTTCTTTTCCTGTGGTTGTGATAGAAGTTGTCTCAGCAAATGAGGAGAATTCATTGCTACACAACTGAGATCACTTTCCTATTTGGATCAAAATGTAACCTAAAGCTTTCAGATTCCGCTTGCTGTGGCTTCCTGAGCACACTGCTGTGTGTCTGCAGCCATTTACCCAACTCCAGGAGGCAAATCAAGTTAAAATGCTCAGAACAAGTTGTTTTTCTGGCTTTTACTCATGACTTATTACGTTGCAGCAGTGAGGCTTTCAAGACAAGAAGGTATTTCTATTCCAGGCTGAAATAACAGGCTTTAGCACAGCCAGCAGGTGTCTTGCTGCTCACAGCCTGGGCAATACCTGCTTTTGCTGAGAGTGGAAGTAGCTACAACTGTGACAAGGGCTGACTTTAATGGCAGAGGGAAACCTGTAAATGGGAATCATAGCTTTTACTTCCAGCCACAATCAGAAGACCTATTTAGCATTTTCTCAGCTTCCTACAGGACAATGTTATTTCTATCCCACTAAAGCTTAAGGGAAAGCAAAGAAACCTTTGAAAAATTGCTGTCTTCACTAGGTTGAGTCAAAGTGACCACGGGATGCTACTTGCAAATGCATGCATGTACATATATGTGTCTTCTATTGAAGGTTCTCCAGTGTGACTTTATATTCAGGGCTTTCAGGTCAGATGGCACTTAAAGATACTCAAGCTCTTGAAGAGAGAAGTGGATACTCTGACGCAGTGTTTGGGTGGCAGCCTGATCCATCACCCAGATGCTTTCTTCCAAGGAGAAATTTCAAAACAGATTCCATTAAAGTGCTTATTTGTGAGAAACAACCTGAAGACTGAAGGCAAGGAGGAGGGAGGGAGAGAGGAGCAGCAGCAGCCATCACCTGAAGGTGCTGTAGGTGGAGATGCTGCTGCAGCTCTCCTGCATCCCCTTCCACTGTGCAGATGTCAACAGCTGTAAGAGGAGCCCAGGATGCAGCTCAGGTTTTGCTGTCATTGCTGATTCCAGAAGCTATTCTGGAATGCCACCTGCTGGCATTTTTCCTGTTAACTACCCTAGAGATGAACTTCTGTGTGGTCACTTCCCAAGTCTGGATGCGAAGAGACAAAGTTGACCTTTTCAGTCCTTTTCAGTGAATGTCCTTCTTGTTTACTTGGAGAGAGGTTGCCCTGAGGCCCTGTGAAAAGTCCAATTATGTAAGGGGGGGACTTGTTGTGTGGGACCAGGAAAGGGGATGCCGGTGCCAAAAGAAGTGATGAGAATGGATGTGGAGGAAAGAAACAAGAAAAAAAGTAAAGCGAGAGAGAAAAAAGTCTTCAGGACTAGTGAGGGATAAATGAGGTCTTCCATCAAGCACCAGTTTAGATGGCCCTCAAAAAGGAGTATTTAAGTCCATGATTTTGCTTTTTCCATCGAAGTTTATATGGCAGCGATTAAAAAAAAAAAACAACATCTTTTTAGATTTTAGCTGAAACACTTTAAATTGGAAAGGAAGAGGAGGCACAGCTTCTGGCCGCTCTGCTTTTTGGCACCAACACCAAAATCTGCAGTGCTGATGTTTATAATCCCTGACAGTCCCAACAGCCAGACCAAAGCAAAGACAAAGGCCTGTAGTGCTCAGTTGCCCTCATCCACACAGCAGGCAGAGTTCTGCATGCGGCTGCTGCATGCAATGGGAATAAACCTCCCAGCTGCCGTTCTCCTTGTGGAGACACTGTCCTGCTGCTCCTCCAGCTTCCTGGCTGTGACCTGCTGCAGCTTTGAGGTTCCAGTGAAAAAACAACAAACTCCCAAAGCACCCAGAGGGTCCCAAGTGCTCTAAGCAGCCTCAGTGGGGACCTCCACCCAGACCTCTACCCAGCAGCTTTATTTGAGCTCAGCCCTGGGCTGCCTCCTAGGTGGGTTGGTCTCTGGTTTTGCTGTCAGGATGGGCCCTTGAGGGGATATCTCGTAGCTTGTCTCCAGCCCCCTTCAATGATGGCACCCCCCAGGTGGCCCCTGGGCTTGGGCCACCCCTTTTGCTTTGCAGGAAGCTCCTGCGAGCACACAGGGACTGCTCAGGGACTGTGCTGTGGGTGAGAGCACAGCCTGTGCTGGGTCTCCTTGTCCCCCTTTCATGGGACAATGCTGCTCCCTGACATAGATAAATGCTACTGATACTCTTCCATTTCTTGTTGCTCAGGTAACTATCTCCTCCAGGGTGTTTTCAACAGATGGTCTTCCCATTACATTTTTTATATATAGATATATTTTTCTATAGTCTTCTTCTATTCTCAGGATGGTCTCACAAGTTTTCTTTTAGTAAATGCTGTGAATGAAATGGTTTCTCTGAAAATACCTGTGTTGAATGATGGTGAAATCCTGCTGTCTGTGACTGCCATGAATGAGTAGTTTTGAACAATCAACCTCTAGCCTTATCCAAGACACAAAGATCCCTAGATAGTCTAGTTGGGAGGCCTTGGCTTTGCAGTCATCCTTCTGGAATTGTCTGAGCTCTTTTCACAGCTTTTATTTTAAGAGACCAGTGAACTTCTGGGCATAAATCTGATTCTCACTGATTGCTGGGAGGGCAGAAATGTAATTGAACAGGACTGTTCTGCTGCTGTGCATCCAATGGTCTGAGTAAACCATCCATATCTGCAGAGATCCTGCTAGCATCTCTGAAAAGCCTCCTGTTCATGGTCAGGTATGGCTACTGGGACTTTGAGGGGTTTTGTTTGATTTTACATACTTATTTCCTTATATGTTGGATGTAGAAGTTGATGTATAAAAGATTTATCTGGCATGTGGAGCAGCCTTTGGAAGTGGAGCTTCTTCAGTATGGTGTACTTAGGGTGTGAGTACAGCATAATGGTTTTTAATATTTGGAGTTTTATGAAGTAATCATCATAACTCTTCTCCCAGTAAAGCTGAAATTCTCTTCTTTCAGACACTTTCTGTTGTATGGCATGTTGCAGAAAAAGGTTTTCACTTCTATGCCACATCACTCAGGGCTCTCCTTTCGGGTGAACAATGACAAGTGACAGATATGTCCCTTCAGAACACTCACATGCCTTGAGAGCACATCTCTGGCTCAGCAGCTTTCTCTGATTGGGAAAGTGCTCTTTTCGTGGGGAGTAAAATACAAGGAGATTTATAGCCTCCACTGATATAATGTGATCCAGCCATGACAGTCCTTTCATCATGATGAATGATGGATCTTGTTGTTACTACTCTGATTTACTACTGTAACAGGTAGGTTTGGTCTACACTTGCCACAAAGAATGAACATGTTAGGAAGGATAACATTGGAGTTGTTGTGGTTCAAACCCACTCAAGAAAAACCGCCCTGCATGTAAGGTGTGGAGGGTTTCATGTCGGTGGAAAAAAGCCAAAAGAAAAACCCCAAACCTTTGCTGTTTGAGTTTGCTCTTTTCAGTGTGTATCTCCTAACTTTTGAAAGTGAAATTCCTTTGTTCTGCTTCTCACATTGTTGGTGAGTTCTGTGTGGAAGTATCTGTGGTCAGATCAAGTCTTTAAGCAGTTGGCACCAGCCCTGATTCTCCTTGATTTGCAGCAGGTGAGTTTTTCCAAGTGGGTCTTAGGTCTGCTGGTGTTTTAGCACAGGAGCTTTGCAGGGCCATGTGGCAGACAGGCAGAATATGTAGCCTATAACTAACCTCTTTTACAGTAATAACCAGTGTCTTTAAAATAAAATACACTTGGTGAGAATGATCCTGTGTCTATCTGTAGGACCGGGCTCTGTCATTTCTACAAACTTTCAAACAAAATGAGTTATGATGTGCCTCAACTTGTGTCTGAGCTTCTAAAGCTGATGAGAGAGGGGTGGGGACTGACTGGCCAGTCTTCTGTGTCTTGCATTGCCCACTTTATGTGCCAGTGAGGTGCCTTAGTCTGTGAGACTGCCAAAGCCCTGTGCTGATGGCACTTTCACACATTTGAAAGCTGTAATGCAGGAGAAAAGGCTGTTGTGCTATTATCCAGAGAGCTGATAGTTCAGGTGGCTTCCCAGGCATGACAGCAAGCTCACAGTGATGGCACTTCTGAGGCTTCATGGATTCTGGCTGTAGGCAAGCCTCAATAACCAGATCAAAACTGCTAACACCTTAAGTTTCGCTTAAAAATTAATTAGTAGGAAGGAGGAAAAGGAGGAAGGGTGGACACTGCTTTGATGATTGAATTGCAAAAAGTAGCACCATGATAACTCTGAAGGGTGTTTGGGCTAGGGCAAAATAAGGTTTGGAAATATGTGGAAAATATGTTGAGGCACCTCTCCAATGTGCACAGGGTTTGGACTCTTACTGGCTTTTTCTGATACTCATGGAGCTCAGTCCTCATCAATCTTCTGCTAATCGTTTTTGAAAGAGGTGGCTGATCATGCTTCTGACTTTTCTGGATGCTTCTGGTGTTCTGAGGTTTAGATTGGATATTAGGAAACATTTCTTCACTGAAAGCATTGCCCAGCCCTGGCATAGCTGGCCCAGAGAAGTGGTGGAGTCACCATCCCTGGATGTATTTAAAAGATGTGTAAATGGGGCACTTGGAAACATGTTTAGTGCTGGCTTAACATTTGGACTCGATGATCTTAGAGGTCTTTTCCAGCCTAAACAATTCTAATATTCTACATTGCCCAAGGAAAGGATTCCAGTCCCTCCAAAGAACAAGCCAAAGGTCAAGATAGGGCATCTCAGGTCAAAACAAAGGTAGTCCAAATCACCAGCTGCACTGGGGGTGCACAGGGGCTTGGTCCTCATCTGCATCTGCAGGAGCAGGCAGGCCTCCAGTGGTGGGTGGCAGGGCCTGGGAACCTTTGTGTGTTGAAAAAGGCTTCTGTGAGAAACTGCATTTCACCTTCTTGAGATGTAAAGCCCCTGTGTTCAGCTGGCTTTTCAGGGACACACCTGGTCTCCAGCTTGAAGGAATAAAAGCACCTACTGCACGACTCTGGGGAGGCTGCAAAGTGAGGATCTGGATGTATGGGTGTGCAAGCACATCTTCAGTAAGTGTGCATTTACTGTAGACAAAAATCACATCATTGTTTGCAGTTATGGCTTCCTTATTCTTCCTGCTAGAGCTCCCTTTTTTCTCTTCTGACTTCACCAAAATTCCCTCTTTGGCTGAGTTTTCCCTTGTTGCTGCAATTTTCCATTGTTTCTTTCTTGCCTTGGGCTTAGTTTGTTTCTGAGAAGTTACAGTACAAGAGGTCTCAATGGTTTTGACTAAGTTTAGAAGGGAACTCATGTTTTGTCTTGAATTTCTGTCTGAATATTTTTTTTTCATTATTTGGACACTTCCATGTTCTGAAAGGCAGCCTGGAAATTTGTCTGGAACATGAAAATGGAGTAAAGGGTGTGCTTTTTTGCCTTCAGGAAGTAGCCAAATGATTCTGTTGAGTTATAGGTCTGAAAATACTTTTGCACATCCTTGTGGGAGAGGAGAGGGTAGACATTGGCAGAAACCAGCCTTTGGAAGTGGTATTTCCTCCAAGGGAAAGGGGATAGGAGCAATTGTATGGAATACTGAAAATGAGACAGATGAGCAGATGGAGAGGCAAGGATAAGGGATGTGGGAAGGAGGGTGAATGAAGCTTGTGTGGTAATATAGAAACAAGAGAATCACTTAAAGGGACTGTTGCCTAAAATTTGCCACAGCACACAGACATTTTCAACCTCTGCATTTCCGTATGGCCAGTCAGAAGCCATGTAATTTGTTGCCAAAGTTCTTCCTCCCTGGTTCACAGGAAGTTAACAGCTTCCAAATTGTGACAGGATCTCAGGTGGTTAAGACATGGTTAATGTGGAGGTTTTGTAGCAGAAATACCAGTACTGATGTGAAAGGGAATGCCTGCTGAAGACACCAGAAAGACAGCAGTTGAAGGGTTAAAGGAGTGGCATGTATTAATTGCTGCAGAACCACACCATGTGTTTCATGCAAATAAATAACCAGAGGACAAAATCCCAACTGGAGCCTTAGAGATAAGGTGACAAGATGATGACCCACAGGTGAGAAACTGTGAAATGCCCAGATAAAGGTAACAAAAGACTCAGTTTTCCTGAAACCCTTGAAGGGTGAGACATAGGATCATCATATCCACTGCTGAAAGGTGCATACAAAAATGGAGAAGAGCCTATGCCAGAGATGCAGTGGAGTGGTGGTGCTATCCTACGTGCTTCCTGCTGTACTTGGCTGATCCTGAACCGATTGATGCATACAGTCCTGTGCATGTGAGTATGTTGATGGGAGAATGGGAGTGGGTAGGACCAACTTACTGGAATCTTTTTAATAAAAAATCACCTTCCCTACCTCTAAGGTCCTGCAAAGAGTTTTGTTCCACAAACTTCCCACAGTAATGAGACTAAATGTTCTAGTTCTGCTAATAGTTCATGTAGGAGGCGATATATATCCATATACATTTTATATAAACCCCAGTTGCCTTTAAAAAACACCTAGATAATTAGATTGCAAAGCTGCTGTGTTAAAGGAGTATTCCTACTAAAGTGAGGCACTCAGCTGCTGTGAATGGAAGTCATCTGTTTAATCTTCATGCTGCCCTCTCGTAGGAAAGCTGCTGCCATCCAAATGTTTCTCATTTTCTAAATGCTCAGCTTGAGAGCTGCATTGAATGCTGCCAATTATAAGTGACACTACTGCACTGAAGCATATAAAGTGCCACAAAAAAGGCACCATAAAGGAAATCAGGCCACCCGAGTTACCTCTCAAGCAGCCTTTCTGCATGAGAGGTTCTGGCTGACCTGGATGCTGCAGCTATAATTGAAGGCAGCTCTCTGCTCCCACAGAAGAAAAACTTGTGCTCTGACCACTGCCCAGGTGCCTTTCCTCCCTTCCTGTCTGTCTCTTTTCCCGGCCATGTTGGTGGCTGTGTGAGCTCTGCAAAACAGCCACCTGTACCCAGTGAGGGCTTAGAGACAGCTCCACTGCTGTCCGTGCAAGGGGCTGGCTTTTGCTTTTCTCATGGAATCACGGTGAGAGAAAGAGTTAAATGTTTGTGAAGCATTCCCGGGTGATAGGGATGAGGCATCCAGGAGAATAATATGTCTGTGTTCTTAAAATCAGTAAGGATCGAGAAGTGACACTGTGCAAACAGGGTGCTAAATGAATGCTCTTGGTTTTGTTGTTCCTTCAGTGGTGGAGGAGGACATGGGAGAGTCCTGTGAGCAACAGTGATGCCGTGGGATTGAATAAAATAACCTTTATGCAATTAAGAAGCTTATAAATTGAAGATATCCAGCCATGTAAATGTGTCTTTGTTCATTGTTGCTCAGCTCTGCTGCTTTCCTCATCTCTTGACAGCCATCTGTTTGAAGGGGTGGCTTGTGCAGGTGAGTTTCTGGCTCCTGGTGCCTTCCTGCTGCCGTGCTCCTGCTCTGATGCTATGGATGCTGTCTGCCAGACATTGGACACTGCTGCAGGCAGACTCTTGGGCTGCCTTTGAAGAAGGAAAACTCACCAGTCCTTAACCAGTAAGTGAGGACATCTGGGGATAATATTTTTTATTACTTCTTAGAAGTTCAGTTTAGAGAAAAAAAGTGCATTGTCTTTTACCCTCTTACTCTCACAAGAGTTGTCAGGGCTTAGTTTGAGTTATCTAAATGTTTGCAATAATGTCCTTAATCTAGAGTTCAACGAAAAGATTTGGAGATCAGTCAATGATTTTTAGCATGGCAGCTTAAAGTCAAGTTGAAAATACGAGGCTAGGGAGTTCCTTACTCTTCTTGTTCCCTCAAATGTAAGGATATTTCTCTGCTGCCAAAGGGTGGATCTGTTCTGCTCTCCAACAATAAAAAGCAGATGATTTTCCTTCTTAAAATACCCAAAGGGGATTGCTAACACAGATCCTCTTCTCTGTGTGCCCATCCTCATGTGCAGAGCCAAATCCCATCCCTTCTAGCAGCAAGGAAAAGCAAATCCCTGGCATTGAGGGCGCCCAGATTAACCCACTGCAGGATTAGGATGCTTGAGCTGTTGTTAGAAGATTAGTATATTTGGTTGTCAACACTTGCTAAACTTGGCCTCTAAAGAGGCCACTGACTCATGGGTGCCAGTTTGCCCAGCACATTGGGAAAGCCCTGGAGTTAAAGCAAGTGGCTGTAAGGATTAAACTGGAGCACTGAATGTGCAGAATATCTTTAGGACTTAAACCCATCATTGCTGCTGGTGGGGACAGAAGACTCTGCCAGACTGATCATAATATCTGAGCTCCTGCCTTGCTGGGGAGGTGTTTCTGGGGCTTTGCTTTCTGGAGTTTCCTGCTGATGGCAATGTGTGCCATTAGGTGGGTGAGCTGCCCACAGATGAACTTTTCTCAGTTCCTGCACAGTGCAAAATGAGTATATTTTGAGGACAGGGCCTCCACAAGGGCATTTCTAGGTAGAAAGCAATTGGCTTCCAGTTTCTGTTCTGGGACTCAAACTGTCTGTGCTCATAATGTTTTATTTCAGCTCCTAGCAGGAGGATTCATGTTGAGGGTTTTTTTAAAATATAGGATCTTCCTCTGTCAGCAGGGCATTAATACTAGCACAAAGTCTGCTCGTGCTAGCTCATCACCTTGTAAATGCTCACATGGCTTTCCAGTGCATGGGGGAGTGACAGTGGAGCTGTGGTCCCAGTGCAACCAGTCCTGCTCTGGTGTGTGTGCTGGTGTCTGGGCTGGTGGTGGAGCACCTCTTGGTGCTGCAGAGAGTGTGCATGGGGAGGGATGAGCATGGTAGATCTCTCCTTCTTGAAAAGCAGCTTTTTTCCCTATTTATTTTATTCTTTTGTTAAAACAAATGAGGGCTCTAAAGAGTCTAAAGATAGATCCTTTAAAGATTTTTGGTGATACAGGAGGAGCCTGTATTTTCCTCTCTTTATCAGTGGAAAACTGCCCTGATGGTAAAATGATGGTTAGTTGGAAACTGTTTTTCTCTATCATGAGCCAGATGGATACAAACTTATATTTGATTCAAAGCAACTTGTCTTGAAAAGTGCCAACCGCTGTCTGTGTCATGGAATTGGTTCCAGTGATTTAATTCAGTGGTATTATCTGGATTTCAAGACGCATCCTCTTGTAAATATGGATTTTATCATGCTTCTCTTTGTGCATACAAACATTAGCAGCCATTTCTTGTGTGAAATTAATGTAACTGCACTTGCCACTCCTGTGACAATATAATTTTATTTCCTCAACAGGCCAGCAAAGATATTCAAACCCATGTGGAAGAAATAAGCCCAAAAGTTCTCCCAGAGAAGATACACTATAGAAAGGTAGGGCCTTTCCATAAAAGCTTCCTTTGAGTTTAACTCTGGTATCTTAAAGCTATAGCTGTCCTGAGCATTCCCACTTTTGGGAATGCTGTGCAGACTAGTGAAGCAAGAGACGTACAATTTTAATAACTTTATAAGCACTGAGTATATTGCTCTGTATTTTACAAACATACCTGAGGGGATTTTTGTAGAGCTGCATGATAAAATAATTTTGAATATTTTATCCAAGGCCTGTGTTGGGATTTATTCTGAAAAAAAAAACCCCAAAACCTTCTGTAACCCAGAATGTGGGCTTTAAGTTTCTGCCTGAATTACAGAGTGTGGCCAGAGCACAAGGCCACCACTGTGGTGGCATTGCTTCCACTTGTCTCACTGCAACAAGAGATGCATTCTGGAATAACCAGCAAGAACATGGGACAGCAAGGTGTGTGTGTGGGGTGTGGGGGAGGTGGGGTGTGTTTTGGTTCTTCCACTTGTCCAATGTTTCCTGCATATAGAACTTTCCCTAGATTTAGGTCAGCATGGACCTGGCTGACCAGCTGTGCCTAACAGGCACATGTTTGATAAAGTGGCCTGTATTGAGTGAAGAGTTTCAGGCCACCCATTTGTTGGGTGTAAGAAAATGTAATGTCTGCCATCATGCTGAGGTCATTTGGACTGTCTGATGAGTAAAGACATGTATATGCCTATACTAGATATGTATAAGAGGGCCATAAATAAGACATGGTCCAGTGTGGAAAAAGGTACATTGCAGATTTTTATCTACTGGGAGGAAAGGCCATACAGTGTTTGTAATGGTTCTGCTTGTACTTCAGCCCATGCCTGCTGCAACAAATACTTATAAACTTGTGACTTGAAGGAAGTTTCTAGGAAATGGGCAGAGTCACTGTGTACATACCTGGGGGGTTCACAAAGTGAAAAAGCAGAAAAAAATGCCAATGTCACCATGCTGTGAGCTCAGGCCTCTGTCTTCTTCAAGGAATGCGCTGTGCACAAGCAGCTCTTGTTTTTTATCCATGTGTAGAGCACAACAAGTTACCTGGCTAATAAGAAACAATCATACTTAAACCACTGGTTTCCACATCAGAATACCTCCAAAGGGTGGACCTCAGAATGCCTTCAAAGGGTGGACCTCACACCTACACTTATAAATAGACAGCAACAGTGCTGGCTGGATGCCCTGAACTTCCCACGGCTGGCAAATCCATGTTCATATGGGCTTTCCACTCCCTCTCTCAGAGGCCAAGTAGCTCCAGCTGGGTTAATTCTCAGTCCCACGATGTTGTTTCCAATGGGTGAAGATAGGAGCTAGTTAATTCACTGCCATTATATTTGACATGGGGCAGTTCCCAGCCAGACTGTCTGCTTGATAAGCACTGTGGCTGCACAAGGTAAATAACATTTTGATGCTGAAGAATATTTTAAATTGGCTATAAAAGTTTAAATTTGAGAGGAAGCAAGCAGAAATATAAAATGAAAGGAGTGGATGTGGTGAGACTGTGGTTCTGTAGCAGACAGAGGTGCAGGTGGAGACTGATCAGCTTGCATGGCTTGCACTGCTTCTGTGGGGTGGGCTTGCATTGGGGGACAGGAGCCTTTTCTATATCAAAGAACAAAAATTTAATCAGGACCCAATCTCCATCTGGGGCTGTAGGAAGGTCTGAAGATGCTCACAGGATCCAGACTATGGATCCACGTTGTTTATGGTTAGACTGCATCTTGCAGTTCTTTTCCAACCTAAACTTTTCTGTGGCTCTCTGTGTTCATCTCTGGAAATGTTTAAGGCCAGGCTGGATGGGGCTTTGAGTAACCTGGTCTAGTGGGAGGTGTCCCTGCCCACGGCAGGGGGGTTCTTGGAGCCACATGGCTCCAATTTGAGTTTTCCAATTCAAACCATTTTTATCTCTATCTTGCCCAAACCCCAAATCCAGTCTGTTTCTCCAGCACCTCCTGCCAGCATTTCCCACTCAAGAAAGGGAAATGATTTTGCTGCAAAATCTCTGCTAAGATTTTGAGGTGCAGTATTTTGCATTAAGTGCTCAGTTTCCCTCCTCCTGGCAGGGATGGGGAAGGACAAAGCAGGCAAGAGCCCAGAGCCTGCACTCATTAGCTTCTGTCTGCCAACAAGTTGGGAACATGCAATGTTATACGAAATGTCTGGCTGTTATAAAAGGCTTTGGTTAAGTAATCACATTTCTCTTGCATAAGTGCTTGTTTTTGGAAGGCTTTAGCCAATTGGAGGCTGCAGCAGCACACAGACAGAAAGCATGTCTAACTTCTGTGAGTTTTTATTTTTCTTTTAATAATAATAAGTGATTATTAATCTGCTGAGAGTTGTGTGAAATCTCTTTAGATAAGGTTATCAGGCGGAGACTCCCCAGTGCTGCTTGTAGCTGAACCACAGCTGTAAAACGGTGCCATAAAGCCTCTGTGGATTCCTGTGAGTAATATTTCTGATTCTTCTAATGGGTGTTTGTGACTGGAGACTGCAGGCAGGAAATGTTGCAGACTTATTGCAAGCAGTAAGTTAGAGGGAGGCAGGAGGTGAGAGACGCTAGTGAAACTATTGACCTGTTTAATAAGGCTTTCCTCCTAGACTTCTGTAAGCAAACATGGGTTTCTCTGAAGCTGTGCAATCAAGGTTCTTCCAAACATGCTAATGAAAAGGAAATGTGATGCTGAAGTCAACTACCAGACTATGGGAGGTCACAGGACCATCTAGTCCCGTGTACTGGTTTGGAGCAGGCAAATGTCCTATTCTTATATTCTTTCCTTGATCATTGGCAAGTGTACAGAGATATTTTTCTTCTACGTTTTCATGGCTTTCAGAAATCTGCATGTCAGTTATCTCCTGAGCCAGAAATGATATCTCTAATAGTACGTTGCAATAGTACAACACAATAGTACAATAGAGGATTTTTCCTTTCAGAATTTGCTAATCCAGTGTATGTGTTGAAGACAACGTGTTGTTCTGAGATTTGACTGACATAAATCTAGTTGGGATTTCATGTCTTGTATTCTTCCACATAGGATTTTAATTTTTATTTTTAAAAGGGTGTTTTTTCTGTTAAGATTGAACTGAAAAGGGAAAAAACATGTACAAATACCCAGAAAACAAAACCTCCCTTCCCACTTCCTTGTGACGTGTCTGGATGCAGCATGTTCTGTGAACAAAGGCTGGAACTATAAAACAATCCACTGAAGTGGGAACTGGAATTTATTGTTCAAGACTGAGCAATGTGAAACAATTCAGTTGTTACTCCTGCCAACCCTGGAAAGCACTGAAGTGCCACTGTAGAGAGAAAGCAGCTCAAGTGCTGAGCTGTGAGGAGAAATATAGCTGTTGCCTATAGGTGGGTACATGGGTGCTAACTCTTAGAGGTGGCACTGAACTTTTTTGGCATAGAATAAATCCTGGAATAATGGAAATCTCTTGGGAAAGTTCAAGTCACTACTTACTAAGGTTGAAAAATTGTAGAATGTGGATTTTATAGTCTATCAAGTTCTTGAGACGTGCTAAAGCATTTAAAGCTTATTTGCAGCCAGTAGATGAGGAGGTAATACCACCATGAAAGGAAGTTAATTTGTCAGAGTTACAGGATTAGAGAGGTAAATGTGAGAAGTTATGTTGAACTAAAAGGCACTTGGCTGCAAAGTGAAGACTTCAACATTTTCATATTTGCTTCCTAGAGTGGGCAAAATTGATAAGCCTATTTGCTTCAGTAAAACTGCAACAATGATGTCAGATAAACTAATTGTGTAGGCTAATTATTTAGGCCTTTGTGGAAACCTTAGGCAAACCTAAGTTATGGCTCTTGCAATGGAAGGTGGCAGAGCACGTGGCTCTCCCAAAGCTTCCCATTTCCATTCTGCAACCCCTCGAGATCTTGTCAAAGGGAGATGCTCCTAGCCCATGCAAAGGCCTTTTTAGTTCTAATGAAAACTCCACAAATGAAAGTTGGCAGTTAAAATTTGTGAATTTACAACATTATTTCTAAAACAGTCTCTGGGATGTGGAACAAATCCAGGCTTCCTTTAGGATAAGCCAACAACATCTCTAATGTGTTTCAGAGTAAGATGGATGCTCTACATAAGTTGAAGATTTTGGTGATGTTTCTGTCTCTGGCTACTTTCATAGTCATGGTGACAATGAATGCTGGAAATGCCACTGGGACTTTCAAAGGTAATGCAAGCAAATTTCCTTCATTCAGAGGTGGGTTTCATGCTTTGTATCATGCAATGACACACAGTGGCTTAGATGGGATAGATGTGTTTGCTGCCTCATCAACTCCTCCAAATGCACCTTGCTCTGTGAATGGTGGAAGTAGCTGGTGCATCCTCCAGGTTTACAGCCAAATGCCTGAACCCTATCCAGTCCCCCATTTACTTGAAATCCAAGTAAATGTCCCCACTGAACCAGGAGCTAGTGGTGGTTGAAAGGCATTCTTTATACACCCTTGTATCCCTGGTGGAAGAGGTTCAGGATGCTGCTGTGGGTTTGTAGATGACAGTGGTGCTGCATTTGAACACTACCTGGCTGAATCTGCCAGGAGCTGCCATCATGCTATCCTCTGGATTACACAGACAGCTGTTTTTTCTGGTTCTGTCTAAGAGGGAAGGTGCATGGTGTTCCTAATATGGGACAGTGATCCCATAATGGGTGTCTAAACCAACTGCAGCACGTGGCTGGTTAGCACGGAGGGCATGCTCTCATCATCCTTGAACCCACTGAGGCAGGGGGGGAAGATTGAAGGTTGAGGAAAATCAGCAGTCTTTCCCCATCCTCTGGATGTAATAACACTTTTGCCTGCAACAACATTCCACAGGTCTGTTCAGGACAACCCCTGGAAACATCTCGGCCAAGTACAGCACTGATTTCACACCAGCTGGCTGGACTTTCCTCATCTGGAATGTCATTTACGCCTGGCAGCTCGCCTGGCTCCTCTATGCCTTGTCAGGGATCTGTCGAAGGTATTTTCCCTATTTATTCTTCAGAGTATAAATGAGAGGGGACAGTGACTCTTCCCTTTTGGAGCAGCTCAGTCTCTTAGCTTCCCTTCAGCAAGAGCAAACCCATTGCCATCTATCTTGACTTGATATGTTGAAGCTCTGTGGCTGGAGCATCTCTTATGTCCAGCATGCAAAGCTGGGAAGCAACTTGAAGGTGTACATGAACTCCTCTAAAGTGTGGACAGATATTCAAGTGTGTAAACTTCTCTATGAGGCCTCGTTTCCAGCAATTCAGTGAATCTGACAGATTTACCCAGTACCTGCACCTACCCACTGCTAGAGGCTGAGAATCCACAGGGGCAAAATTAACGGATTACAGAGCTAATGCTTTGAGTTTACTTTCTGTTAGAGAGCAAACCACCAGCACTGGAGATCTCTTGGTTTGTTGAACCGGACTGGAAACTTTTCCTGGGGCTATGAGATCAATAACTGCCTGACAGGGAAAGCCACAGGTATTTCTGTATTGTATCAGAGAAGGACACAGAGGAGAAACAGTCTGATTTAAGCCAAAATGTTTAATTCCAATGTAAAGTCCCTCCTAATATAAGGAAAATGAGGCCAGAAAGGTTTGTTTGGTCAATGCAGGCATTGTTTTCCTTTCTCCATACCCACTTTTTCCTGGCAGGAATGAACTTGGATATGTCTTCATAAAGCCAGACTTGCTGCCAATACCCTTTTATGTGGCGTGGTGTCTGAACAATGGCCTCAATGTTGGGTGGCTCTTTCTGTGGGACCGAGAGTAAGTTGTCTTCTGTTACAAATACTTTCTAACACTCTCGATGGGATCACCCCACTACTTTTTTTTTGCTCTATGTTTGGGTTTTTTTTTTCCCCTCTCTATGTGAACACTTAATCACACCTGTAAACTCTATGCCAGGCTTTGACAAAATATAGCCTTCATTAAAGTTTGGGGATTTTGCATTATGTTGTCATCTTGCCCATGAAACAGATTGGTCATTGAAGTCTAAGATCTCCTCAAAGCTGTTGTTCTACATTTTTACCTCCATAGGTAAGACAGGAGCCATGCCTCTCTTCATTAATGCAGTTAAGCTCCTTGCCTTGGATTGTTTCCATAATGATGGTCACATTAAGGGCTTATGAGAGCACCACTGTCAAGAGGTGAAGAAATCACTTGCAGTCAGGAAAACAACTTCATTATTAACAGAGTAAAACAGCAACAGCAGTATGTCAAAATGAGGGCTATGTGTAGTGATTACCTTTATTAAAGGCTGATCGACTTAGAGCCACTAAAGGCCAAACACTAAAGCTACAAATTAGGGCATTGTGACACCACTGAGAAAAATGTGATGTCTGTTGTGTGTGTGTTTACATGTTCTTTGTCCTAGATACCTCCTTCCAGCCCTGGTGTTCCTGGCAGTCCTGTCTCTTACCACATGTGCCTCCCTGTTTGTTTCCCACCGAGCCTTGAGCATCCATTCCTCGTGGTTTGTGAAGGCTCACAAAGCTGAGCTCTGGCTCATCCGCATTCTGGTAGGTGGCTTTTGAGCAGCTGTGCTTGGGTAAATGGTAAATAAAAACAGCCTCTGTGCAGTGCTGGAGGTATCAAGAGTGAAAGATCCAGTGGCAGAACATAGCTAAGGAAAGATTTCTGCCCTGCACAGAAAAGTTCCTAGCAAACCTTCTGGAAAGGCATCTACATCTCTTGGCACAAACTGGGAGTGGGCTCTGTTCTTGGCACTTCCTGAAACACCTGTGTAACACATAGCTGGGCTGGATCTCTGGAGCTCCTCGGGACTCCAAGGCTTCACCTTTTCTCTTTGTTGAGGGACTGTTCCTGCAGCTAGGTCCAGAAGTCTGGCTTAGCTGCACTGGGGCCTACAGGTCACCAAAGACAAACAGAGTGTGTCACTCTTGTCCCCTTGCTGTGCTGCGTGGCAGGTGCAGAACGGGCTGGCCCTGTACGCCACGTGGACCAGCATCGCCACGCTGCTGAACTTCGCCGTGGTGCTGATCTACAAGTGGAACGTGCCCAATGAGAAAGCAACCACTGCTTCCCTGAGCATCCTGGCTCTCGGCCTGGTGATATGGTAAGCCACCCCAAGGGTCCCCACTGAGCTTCAGAAATCCCTTCCATCTCTCACTGATGCTGACCAGCTATTCCAATTCACTCATCACTTGTCCCTCTCCCAACACCGAGTACAAAGGCCTCTGTTATAATTCATGATGAACTGGGAGTCTGGGCAGAGCTTTTATCCCCTGACCTCAGCAATGCCAATAAGTATTGTGGGCCAGGAACATGTTTTTGTGACTTGAATGAGCCCAACCTGCCTTAGGTTTACAGCTGAAGGTGTGATACAGAAACCATATGAAACATGGCTTTATTTTTCCCTAAAGTTACATTAAATAAATTATTTATTAATTTTTTGAATATTAGTAAATGAAAAATTTTGGACTCCTGTCCCAGCTGGCCCACAAAACCCCCCATTCTCTGTCTAATTCCTTTCTTAGGGAATGGAAAACCAAAAACAGAGAAAATTCTTACTTTGGTCACTCTTTTTCTTCACAGGTTTTATCTAGAAAACTACTTTCTTGACAAGTATGTCCGCTATAACCTCACAGTCTACCCAGTGATCATAGCAGCTCTGACTGGCAGCGCGTGCAGGAATGGCTCATTTTCATCCCCACTGGCCAATGATGTTTTTATAGGTGAATCTCTCCAACTCCTGTAAAAGAAGGCCTGTAAACACTTCACATCCTTCCTCTGACTTGCCACTTGAAAAGCACTCTTTGTTAAAAGCAGAACTAGGGACATATTTGAAGGTATTTGTTTTCCTAAGGAAAGAGCAGAGCAGAAATCATTTCCCATGAGCCTCAGGGCTGAACCCAAACCTTGTGTTGTCTCAAATTCACTTCCCAGTGCAATATGTTTGTCCTGCAATCCTCCATCACCCACTTGGCTCCTCTAGTAGTTCCAGCTGATGTAGGGCAGGAAAGGAAAAGCAGGGCTGGGGTGAAGACTGTGGCCTTCCATTTGCCCTGTATCGTTGGGCATATTGGAGCAGTGCATGAGCTTCTGACCCACGGAGGGCTTCACATGCTCCTCTCCTCTGCAGAGCTCAGGCTAGCCTTAACAAGTTTTCCTGGGATTATGTGGTTGCTGCCAGCCACTGTAGCAGAGTTGAGTGCAGTCATCTGTGGTAAAAAGGCTTAAGCTGTCCAAATTCTGTACAATCACAGTCTGGCAGAAGCTGTACCATTATGAGCAGTTTTGTGCTGGCATGAAAGGCACTGAGCTGTGTGAACTCTGAATCCTGCTGAAATGGTTTGAGATGCCTATTCCCACCACTGGGGTCAGCAGAAGGGAGCATGTTCCCACCCTTCAGCCTTCCCACTGCCACATACCAGTGGCCAAAGCTAAATTCTGGACTGGCATCACCATTGGAGCTGCTCCAGTACAGTTCCCTTTGCTCTAAGTGCAGCTGGAGCCTGGCCATGTCTGAAAGCATCCAGCAGGACTTGGCAAAGCTTGTCAGCCACAGCTATAGGGGCACTGGAGGCTCGTCTCCTGATGGTTGTGGCCACCAGGAATGTGGAGGTGTGCGTGGTCTCTGGCAGGCAGCTCTGTTCCTGCAGTAGGTACATTTCTTAGCAGCAAAACTTCATTCTTAGTGGTTCAGCTTGTTTGGCTGGTAGGACAAGAATGTGCTTTTCCCAAACTAGTACATGTTTCTTTATATAGTTCAACTATTCTTGGAGTATTTTGTTAATGTAATGTATTTTAACTCCTGTGTCCAGGGAGTCTCCCCCTTTTTAAACATTCCTTGACCTGGAAGCATTGGGCAAGTTTCACTGTATGGCAGTAAAACTCTGAGAGATACAACTCTGGGGGTAATGGATCCTGCACAGGTGATTGTGGGTTTTTTCCTCTTTCCCTGAATGCTTCCTGTTCTGGAAGCTAAAGTATGACAAGAGGCACTGTCTTTTTTATGCTCTAACATGGCTCTGTGGTTTTTCCCCAGTTGTTCTGCTGGCACTGACGTGCTTGATCTTTGCTGTTCGGCTGGGACTAGTCACGTGGAGACACTGGAAGAGACCACTGGAAACATCAGAATCCCGAGGTCCATCAGGCACAGTGGCCTGAGACCTCTGGCACATTGTGGCTGATACTCAAAAGGGAGAAAAAAGAATTGGGCATGTGCTGGTCCTTCCTTCCTGTATCCATTTCCTTGTGCATTTCTCTCTTATTCTCCATTCCCAATGCAGATGGCTTGTATCTGCAAATGTATCTCGCTCCCACATTCTCTCGGACCAGCTACTCACAACCCTGTCTTGAATTCCTTTGATTTTACCCTGGAAAAGTTCAGTAAAAGGTGCTGAGCAGCCCTGTGCACCTTTGTGATGCCTGGCCTATGGCTCTCTTCTCCTGCCAGTGCAAGAAGGGCTGCCAATAGGCACCCAGCAGGCTTGCACACACTTCTTGTTTTTTCCTTGGTATCTCACTTCCCTTGAAGTGCAGATCCAAGTGAACTGTCCCTGGGGTTCTTGGGGAGCAGTGGGAGGTCTGTCATTCCCTTGGCCATCGGTGCTGAGCATCCTCAAGCCCTGGTGCTGTCAGCAGATCTCCTGCAGGCAGCCTCTGCTCCTCCTGCTTCTCTTCAGCATGACAGGAGCAGATACTACAATTTGATACCTACCTTTGCAGTGTCAGCTCTGCTGTTTGATATTCAAGGGGGCAGGAGGAGTGACTGAAGATTTCTGACACAAATGTGTTGCCTTTCCCTGAGCTGTGCACAGCTTGGACTGCCTATATGTCTCTCACTGGGGGAGGGAGGATTTGTGGCTACTCTGGAAGGAGGTTAGATGTACAGATGAGCTGGTACCTGATCTGGGGTGAAGCCTGATGCTTCAAAGGAAGCCTGTTTAAAAAAAAAAAAAAAAAAAAAAATCGAACCGGTAGAGCAAGTTCATCCTGGATCAGTGCCTTCTCATGTGACTTCACCACTTCTGAGTTGGGATTAGGAAGCCTAAAACTGGATTGACAGAATTTTTGGACCACTGCCTTTCCTTCCTGTGCCTAATCAAGAGTTGGTAGTGCCTCACAGGTGCCCGGAAAGTCTTTTCACCAGGAAAGTGCTTTCAGTGCATCGTGCAGTATTATTAACAAAGATAAATTCTAAAACATCTTGTGCTGTTGTTTACATTTAGCAAAAACCAAAAGCAGTGTAATGCAGTTCCTCTCATCATTCTGGGTTTTTTTGGGGGTCTTTTTTGTTTTTTTTTAAATTTTCAAATAAATCAGCTACTTCTACCACTCTGCCACTAACTCTGTAAATCATCTAAAGCAACTGTCCTGGCCCCTACCTCACTCATGCCCAGGGTCCCAGAGTGACTCTGGTCCCTTGCTGGAATCTCATGGATGTAGCTGCTTCCACTGATGATCAGCCTTGGAGGTGAAAAGTTGGAGGATGCAGATTGCTAGGTATGATTTAAACTCCTTTGACCAGCATGCTGTTTATTAAGTTTCTATTTTATAGGCTCTGCTTCCCAAGAGCCCAGCTAATAAATTCCCAGCAGCCTTTCCATAAGCTGCCTTCTTTAATACAGGGGTATTAAATCCACTGGCATGGGGATTAAGAGGTCCAGGCAAGGTGAGAAGCTGCTGTCAGGCTGTGCAGCAGTTAATGTATGGGAAGGTTTTGCAGCCTCCCCAGCAAGAGCACTGCAAACAGCTCCTGGACTGGGGCAGCTGCACTGCTTTTCCACGGGATGTTAAAAAATGTCTTCAGGAGGTTTCTTGGTGTCTGTACCTCATTTCTGTGCTGGCCAAATGACCAGAAACTATATTAAATAATGCAATTAATTATCTGGGGAGAGTTGACAGGGCTTTTGCAAAGGGAACTCCTGTCTCACAAACCTGAAGGGTTCAGAAAGCACAAGCAAGGATGAACAGTCTCCTATTGCCACTGGCCTCTACAGAGGCACAAAAGCTGCCACAAAAATCAAAGTCCTCCCACTGGCGATTAAAGCTGGGAAGCAGAGGGGGTGTTTGTCCAGGAAGGGAGCTTGCTGGAGCTATGTGTCAAGGGCTGGATAAGGTGGTCACTAAAAATGAAGGGATTGCTTCAGGATGGACAGTTATTTAGGATGGTAAAGGAGAAGGTAGACTGGGGAATTGAAAAAAGCTGTTATGGAACTGAGAGAGGACAGAAGTCATTGCAGGGGTGTACCAAATGATGTTGTGCTCCACCTTGCAAGTGACACCCTCTTACCTGGCCCCTGCCACTTGGGCACAGAGTTTGGGGCATTAGCAGCCATTCTCACCCAGACATTTCCACATCTGGCAGCAGCAGAGGTAAATCACATATCAGGAAAGGAATAAAACTTAGAACACACTCCTGTCTCTCTAAAGCTACTATGCACCCACATCTTGAGGGCTTTGTGCAGCACTGGTGCTTGCACTCCCAGGAGATTATTATGGGTTTGGGAAGAGCAGTGGCATCAGGGAGTGAGATGCCTCCCTGCCCATCCATGCTCCCCAGAGCTGGATGTGAATGTGCTCAGGAATGTGAGCCCCTTCCCCATGGGCACCTTGATGTGGTGGCACAGGGCTGGGTGCTGCTCTTCCCCCTGCTCTCAGCACTCCAAAACCACCTGTGAGGAAGACTCAAAGGCCCTTTTCTGATGAGGTGCTGCAGCAGCACCCATTTAATCTTTGCAGACCTCCCTGTGAGAAAACCCCTGATGACTGCCCTGCAATGATAATGCTGAGCTACTCCAACCCTCATTTGGCTACCCACAAATAATTTCCTGGTCCCCAAAACCCTCTCCAACCCCTATTTTCTCATAGCTGGGGCAGACAGAGATTCCCACAGCTGTCCCAGCACACAAAGCTCCAGCTGGATTTGGGAAAAATGGCTTTTCTTGCATCTGCAGCAGGATCAGGAGCCTAAAAATAAACCACCTGCCCCTTTCTCTTTCAGTGGGCAGGAGGGAAAATAGATAAAAAATAAGTGTGACCCTTCCTCTTCCAAACTTGGGGATAAAGATAGCTTCAAGACTATTTTAAAGGCTTTTTTATTTTTCCTGAAATACCTTATTTTGACTTGTCTTTCCAAAAACCACCAGTACATGATTCTGCCCACAAAAGATTTTTCTTTCAGCAGAGCTGCGTTTCAGAAAGCTGGAAGTCTGCCAACCTTTTAGCAAAAAATAATCAGTCCAGCCTTTGTTTCCATGAGGGATTATGGGATTTGGGTGAATTTTACAGGATTTAAAATTTCTTGGAAAGCTGGTGACCTTAAGAAGGCAAGGCCTGAAAAATTAGTTTAGTTTGTGAAAAGGTGGTTCTGAAGAGTTTCATGTGCCTTGCAGCCTAGCCTGGGATGTGACCCAAGTCCCCTAAACCCATGGGGCTGGAAGATGAATGGGGCTGGCAAAGCCAGGCATGATGAGGTTCCCAGGACACGAAGGTTTACTTTGCTTTCTGATACAAAATCTGGGTTTACACTTCCCATCCTCTGCAGAGATTCCCTCTGTGGCTAAATGGGGAAAAGGGGAAAAGCAGGGTGATCTATAAAACACCACTGGGTAGACAACTTCACTGCTATGTCTGGGGATGTGTGGGGATGCTCCTTCCCCAGTCTGGGGCCAGCCCCTGCTCAGGCAGCCTCCATCTGAGAATGACCCATCAGTTTATCACAGTTTTTCCATAGGGATGTATTGGCTGGGCTGGATATTTCTGAGGCTGCTAGGCTGTTGTTTTCAGTAAAAGTTTCTGTGAAAATCTGATTCACAAGAATGTTGTATGGGAGAAGTTGTGGGGCAAGGGAAATATGCATTTGAACTGAGAAAGCAAATGTGTTAATTCAAAAGGAATTCTTTTTAAAAAATGAGGTTATAAGACCCTGGGTCAGGCTCTCATTAAAGCCCAAACAGCTTCCAGAGAAAACCATCCTTCATTTCTTGCCTTAGAACTCAGCTGGCTCCTCTTCAGCCATGGTGAGAGCTGATGGGAGGCTGGGATGGGGGCAGCTTCCCTTTGACACCTCCCACCAGCAGCAGCTTGCTCCAAGCAGCACTCCCTGGACCTCATCCTGGCCACAACCCCAGAACACTGCACCCCCTCGTGATGCTCCTGGTTACAGAGCTCAGGCAGAGCCCAGGCAGGAGCCTCGCCTGCTGGGCTCTCAAAAAACAGAGCACCCAGGCAGGGGAGACATTGTGTTACAGCCTAATTTGTTCTTGGCTTAATGCTACCCTCAGGACTAATTACTTTATATTAAAATATCTGTGAAATTGAGTAATAAATAAATAAAGCTGAGAGAGAAGAGATGTTACTCCACGATGCAAAGCACCAGAACAGAAAACAGCACTGCTTTTCATCTGCTATTCAGGGCCACTTTGCAAACCCATCTCCTGGCTGTATCCGGGGGCAAGGGGCACAGTGGGACACAGGGACTGTTGCTGAGATATGGGCACAAGTGGCACCAGCCACAAGGGCCACCAGCAGCAGGAAAACACTGAAACAGGAAAACACTAAAACAGGAAAACACTTCTGTTGTCATCTTGTCGGAGGAGCTCTGGCCTGGAGAGGGAACACAAAGAAGGGTGGCTCCAAACGTGGCACCCCCAGCACCCCAAGCCCAGCCCTCACTGGCTGCACCCCCATTTCCTTATCTGTGATGCAGAGATGAACAGGACAAACCTCCCTGGGGAGGACTGTGAAGAACTGCAGATAAAAGCGTGGAATACACATGAGGATGATTAAAGACAGCAGCGCCCTTTGCTATGCACACAGTCTAAACATGCTGGGCCATCCCAGGCTCTTTGAAAACTGTTAGATGTTTTCCAGCTAAATATTTATTTTATCTGCCGGGACAGCCCCTGTCGGGAGATCAGCTCACTCTCTCTGTCAAAGGCACCCCAGCAAAGACTTATAGGCTGGGGCAGGACTCATGCATGGGCTGAACATGTGGGAAAAAATGCTGGAGCAGCCCCAGAGCCTGACCCTGCTCCCAGCAGAGCTGGGACACTGCTCAGAGCATGCATTGGCTGTGTGATAGTGCCACAGGCCTTCCCTGCTGGAAAATTTGACTCAAAGCCCTTGAATAGCCATGCAAGAATGCTGTGTTTTCTCCCTCCTCTTTGGGAAGCAAGGGTCCTGAAGGCCCTTGGCCAAGAAGCTGGTAAAATGTGATGTTTAATCAATCAAGAAGAGATTGATTGTTGCCTGCTCAGGGTGGGACCGATTAGGGAGTGCTGGAAGTGACAGTGGCATTAGCTGGTAACTTGGGTTGCCTCAACACTCTTCTAGTTAAAACATGAGCTTAAAAAAAATAGGCATTACTGAAAAGTATTTAGTTTGAGTAAGTGGTCCATGACATATTTTTATCCAAGAGAGGAAAAAACAAATTGTGTTAGGGCCTTTGGTTGCCATTGCTTACCCTGGCAATGCATATTTTGCCACCTATTTTGCAGGAACAGAATAGAGGAATATTTTGCTGTGAAATAGTCTCAGGGCTGAGACAGGAGCACAGGGATTGAGCAAAGACATCTGAGAATTATGTCAGACCAGCCTGGGAGACAGAGTCGGGGTTTCCTTGTCCTAATGCTTCACCTTAAGCCTGTTAAAAATGGCATGGACAAACCACCTGCATGCTGTTATTGTTTTGGGCCATGGTCCAGGCCAAAAATGCAGCCTCCTGGGAGACCCACTGTGTTTCCCCTTGTTTATGGGGTGCCTTTCAAGCAACTTGCCTTGCAAGTGTGTTTCTGCCCAATGCTACTACCCTTGGCATATGACAGTTCCCTCCAGGAGTGGCAAAGTATTTGGTAAGGAAAGTCCCATCAGACAGAATCTCATTGCAGATGCGCTTCGAGAAGACTGGAAATCACGAGGAGACACCCACTGTGTGCCTGATACCAGCAGCAAGGGCAAAGGCATGGCTTGGGGCTGCACGTGTCCCTCCATCACTGCTGGAGCAGGTGGGAGTGTTCTATGAGGCATTTTTGTCTGATGGCTCCTTGATACCCAGGACAGGTCCTACACACCAGTCATGCCAGGCACATTCCTACCCTGATGCAGCAAACCACTGTTTGGATGCTTCTGACATCTCCTTGGGAAGACATCGCCCAAGGAGATGCTTTGGGACACTGTATTTCTGTATCTCCCTCCATTATCACTCCATCAGGAACACCATCTCTCCCACCTGGAGCTCACATGACCGAAAGATGATAGCAAATGATGGACACACTGTCCACATAACACTAGCCAGTGGAATGTGTCCTACTCAAAATAGTAGGAAGAAAAGCTGCTGGTGTGGTTTAATAGGATGGATGGAAAACCAGGAAAAACACTGTTGTGGTTCCTCAGACAAGAACATCCTGTTCAGCCAAATGCAAAGGTGCTCCTTGAGGACACTCCTGCGGAGACAAGGAGACGGTGTGATGGCAGAGATGTTGGTGCCTGGCTGGGAAAATGTAAAGGAAGCATTTGAGAATTATCACAGCATTACCACAAAACATATGCAGGCAGGGTAGGAATGAGGTCAGGACTTCTGCAGCATCTGATCCTTTTTCCTTTTCTTCCAGCACTGGCACCGCGTGGAGGAGGGGAACAGGGTGCTCCTGCCTGTATTCCAGGCTGAGGGCAGGGAGGATCCCTGCTGCCCTTTGGGAAATTTGGTCACACAGCTGCTACCAGAGTGAGGTGTCCCCAGTGCTGGAGTTGCTTCAGCCTACAGTGGCAGTGGAGACACCGATGTCAGGCAGCAGCTGCTGCCTGATCCTGCAGCAAATCCAGACCCTGCAGAGCCAGCCATGGCTGCTTGTGGATTTCTTTGCTCTCTGCAGCAGGTTTTTGAGTGCAATATCAGTCGCACATTATCAGCTTGGGCAGCGAAAAGCTGAAACAAAGCAAAAAGCCATCCCAAAAATGCTCATGACACTGCCCTTGTGCTGCTGAGCTGCCCTGGTGACCTCACTCAGATGCTGTGCCCATGTCCCTGTGTGGGATGCCAGCCCTGCTCACCACCCCATTCTCTGCCTGAAAACCTGTGCCTGGGGCTTCCCCCCAGGGTACAAAGCAGGAAGAGATGTGGACAGAGTTACAAATGTGCGGTCTTTGGGCAGTCAGGAATTGCAGCCCAGGTCCTGGGGTGCGTGCCCGAAGCATCACTCCACAAAGCCTGTGCTAAAACCCGGCCAAGTTTTAATCTGTTCTCTGGATACTGAGGGCAACCTGCACGTAGGCATCCACTGGGGGCGCAGAGAGCTCGCTGCAGTCAGCTGAGATGATTTCCACTGGCATGAGGGTGCAGTGAGATGGGGTTTTTCAATATTAATGAACCCTTATATGTTTCATCCTGTTAAATGGGAAGAAGTGAGCAGCACGAGGTGTCCTGGGGCTGGCTTACACCAGCCCTCATGCTACATGAAACTCAAGCTCTTGAGAGATGAACTTCAGCCCTACCAAAAAGCTCCAGTGTTAAATTTAAAAATGCTTTGCTCCCACCCACTCAGGGACTGCAGATGTGCTGCTGAATGAGCAGGCAACAACTTCAGCAGCTCAGCCAGCCCATGGGGTTAACCAGTGCCTGGGGGCAGGAAAACAACTCACAGCAAGACCAGGACTTGGGGCTGGCATAAAGAAAGTTCACATTAGGAAGGCCCGAGGGCATCTCTAGGATGGGACCCACTTGTGGGGTTTCCCATGGAGCTGCCTTTGATGTGTCGCTCAGAGAAGCCCATGGAGAAAAAGGAGCCTCCATTTCTTGCCCTCTTTCACTGATGCTGTCCAGATGCAGAAGTGGTTGAGCCTCTTGAAAGATGCAAGGCTTGGCATAAAGGGTTGGGCTTCCTCACTGGCCCCAGCAGCCTCCTAAAGGCTGTTTCCTCATTATTCATCTCCTCACACCCCTCTAGAAACCTCTTGATCTTCAAACATCTCTCAAAAGGCAAAAAAAACTTGGTGTGAGGCAGGTCTGGAGCAGCTGCCAGCACGCTGCCTTCCACGGCATTGGGATGGAGATGGTCAGGGAAATTGAAACAAGAATGTTTTTATCCCTTTTCCCTCTTCTGATAGAAAGGCAGCTCTTTTCCTCAGCCATGATCTCCTGTCTTTCAACACTGATGAATCACAAACCAAAGCAGTGCTGTGTCTTCTCCTTCTGGAACAGTGTTTGTTGTGAGCAGCATCTCCAGCAGACATTATCCATCTCTGCACCAGATCCCAGGATCTGCTCTGGGCTGAACCTGGTGGCTGGGCAAGGCTAAGTGACATCACAGCCTAAAATCCTGATTGTGGTTCCCAAGCTTTGTTTGTTTCTCCTCTGCATGTACAGGAAATTATTTTTTTAGAGGCCTGGTGTCACTGTCGTGACACAAAATAATAAAACTCACATAAGGTGTTCCAGTATCCGAACAGGAAAAGAGAACGTTATTTTTCAGACCTTAACATTTATAGAATTCCAAAAGTGACAGTGAATTGGAGGATGACATTGCCACCTCTCCAGCCACACTGGTTAAACTAACAATCCATCAAAATTCTCCTCCTACAGAGAAGAATGTAAAACAATTATTATTTACATGAAAGCGTGTGAGAAACTCCATTACAAGAATGTAACCATCAGAAGGCTTAGAGAAACTCAAAAAAACAGGGTGACAGCCTGGTCAGTGCCACAGCTTTAAGGGAGTGCACGGAGAATGTGGCCAACCCAGGAAATACTGGGGGCCTGTTGCTCTGGAAGAAACACCTCCCTGAAACCCTGTGAAAAGGATCTCATTCCCCTGTGGGCAGCAGTGATCTGGCTTGAGATGTCTTTAAGGCTGGGCCTGATTATTTTGTTACACTGAAATTATTCTAATGAAGTTTGGGAGGGTGGCAGTGCCCGAAATGCCACGTCTGAGAAGAGGCCTGGCTTCTGACTCCTGCAAAGCCAATCTCCCTGCTCAAGCTTTCCCAACCAGGGTGTGTAAAGCAATGAAGATCCTCTTGAAGCCTCTTGACAGCTTGTCAAAGGGGAGGCTGTGTGCACTGAAGGCATCCATGACACAGGAGCACAAGCTTCTCTGGGGGTTTTGTCCTGCAACACTGGATTTCAGGAAAGGCTTGTTGCTGGGCAATGGTTTCTGTCTTCACCACGGGGGGCTGAACAGGCTTCAAGAAGGGCAACAAATGCAAAAACCCATTGGCTAACTCACGTGTCAAAGGCTTCAAGATGAGACACCCACACACTAAAAAAAAAAAAAAAAAAAAAAAAAAAAAAACCAAAACAAAACAAAAAAAACCCCAGGATAATCAGGCAAGAAAACCTTGAAAATCCTTTTTCCAGCCAAAGCAGCCCGTCTCTGTCCCTGGGTAGCTCTCTTGCATGGTTAGAAAGCCTCTCCACTTCCAAGCTGTACATAAACACAAGCCATATTCCCCATCAGAGGGTGATAAACACACTTTTAACTCGAAGTGTGTTTATCTGTTGGCTGTCAAGCGCCACTTGAGAGCTTTGTTTGCTGAGTCCTAAAGAGGCATCCTCCTTCCCGATGCCAGGAGGGTGCTGGAGTGTGTCTGGTGCTCCCCACGGGCAGACCTGTCACTCAGCTCAGCTCACCCAGAGCTTCAGCTCTCTGCAGCCCCACAAGCTCTGGCTGTGGGTGCATTTTATTTGATAGCACAACCTGCCTGAGCCCGTGGCAGAGCAGGGCTGCCTGGGCTGGCACTTGGCTTTCCAAGGGGTGAAGGAGGAGCCACCAGCGCTGGGGGCTCTTGTCGTGCCCGCGGGTGCTGAAGCTCCCAGGACGCTTTTTGGAAGCGTTTGCCCACAGACCGTGTGCCCACATAGCTGGAGAGGGGAAAAGTGTCCTCCTTCAGCCGAGTCCTGGTCAGGGCAAGTTTGGGCATCCCCTGCCAGGATGTGATTCCTCTGTGGGGGCAAATCAGTGCAAACAAGGATCTTCCAGGCAGGGGGAAAACGAGCGTGCCTTTTGCTCCATCTGCTCAACCTCCTCTTCCTCGATGCATTTCCCACTGCATTTCATCGCGACCTGGGGTTCTTCAAACCCCGCTGCCCATCCTGCTTTGCCGCTGCGGAGAACATCTCCCGGACGGGAAAATCTCCCTTCTCCCCCCACCTGAGGCTGCAGCTGGAAATGCAGCTCAGGAGAAACGGGCTCTGGCTCTAAAAGGGATTTCTTGTGAGGGCGCAGAGCACCATCTAGTGAAGGCGAGCGAGGGGACCATCAGCCAGCCTGGGGACCAGCGGAGACAGCTGCGTCCTGAAATCACAGAATCACAGAATTGTTCGAGTGGGAAAAGGCCTGGGAGATCATTAACCCAGCACTGCCGAGCCCACCACTAAACCATGTCCCTAAGTGCTACATCAACGCATTTTTTGACCACTTCCAAAGATAGTCATTCTACCAGATTCCTGAGCAGCCTGTTCCAGTGCCTGACCACCCTTTCAGTGGGGAATATTTAGTTAGTAAGACAGGACTTTCCCTTCAAGAGCCCTTTCTGTCTTTAACTGTAGGTGCTTGCACCCTTAGGTAGGCACTGAGTGGGATCCTGCTTGTCTTCTCCCAGGGTTTGCACAGAGAGTATTTGTCTCACCTACAGAAAAAAATGGAGATTAGAAGGGAGTGCAACTGCTTGTGGTGCTTCTTTTTCCAGCTTTCTCCTGTCCCTTCTGGAGGGGACAGGGCAGCTGGAATTTGCATGCAGACAAAAAGCAGGAGCCTTGCTCACAGCTGAGCTGGGCATTGCTGCCATAGCTGAGCAGAGCCCTTAGTCGAAGGGCCTGGGGAGAATTTCAGGTTCCCTACACTCCATGTGTTTAGACCTCAAAATATTTTATCCTAGGAAACCTTGAAAGCACCCAAAACCTCTTCTCTGGTGGTCTTTTTTGTTGTGTGACCTCTTTATGTTTGTGACTTTGGCCTGAGAAGTAGAGAGCCAAGGCCCCCTCACAAAGGCTATGAGATGTTGCCCACCTGCCAACCTGCCCCTGCAGCTGCTCTAATTAAAACCTCAAGGATGAGCTAACATGGCTAACAACTCTTTTTTTGGACGTGTTTGAAGTGCCTCGTTGCTTTGGGCAGTCTGGCCTGTAATTATGTTATTAGCAAGAAAACTTGAAGCTTTACAATCACCCTTTCTGACAAAATATCTCAGAGGGCTGTCAAGCAGGTGTTTTAGAAAGTGAAAATGCCTTTTGGTGCCAGAGCAGTCGCAGATGTCCGAGGACAAGTCCATGACAGCAAATCCCTGCCAACACCCCCAGCCAGGAGCAGCCTGTCCCGTGATGAGCTGCCCCATGGGTTGCTGGCTGTGTTTTCTTCCAAGGCTGCTCCTTCACAGCAGTACTGCTCTGGTGAGGAGTTCCTCCTGGTGTCTGGGATCTTCCTGGTGGGACGTGTCTCCTGGTGGCAGCCCCTGCTCCAAGCTCTGTTGCCCAGAGGTGAGGGCCAGTTGCCTTTATGCAACTCCTGGTTACAGTCCTGCTCTCTCCTCAGGATATGGTGCTTGGCCCTGAATCATTCCAACCCCTCTACAGGATCGCCAAGGCTGGATTCAGCTCTGCCTGCACCTACAGCACAAAGTCACTTCCAATGCCCCTCTCCCCAAACCCTGCTTGGCTGAAAGAATCCGTGTAAACGCTTCCTTGCAAACACACTGAGTGTCCGCCCACGGCCCTCGGCAGAGCTGAAGAGCTCATGCCGGCTCAGGGCAGTTTGGAGATGCTCTTAAGGCCCCGCCATGCGAAGCAGGACCCCAAGGGAAGGAAGGGCTGAGCCCTGGAGCCCGCTCCGCCCCCTACCCAAGACCATGGTGTGGCCATTTGCTCGCTGCCAAAACCCTCTAGAGGGAGCCCCGAGCCCAGACATCCCCAGGCCAGGTCCCACCAGGTCACAACGATGCTCTGAGCGTGTTCAGATGGAGGTTTTGGGGGGTTTTGTTATTCGTTGGGCTCTTTTTCCTTAAGGCTCCATACTGCTTTAATGGTGTCATCAGTTGCAGCTGTGGGCTGCTTGCCCTGTCCGAATATTTCTGCATGTCCCCATCTCCCCAAGTGCCTCCTCACCCACCTCCATCATCTGTCCCTCTCAAACCTCCCCGAAGAGGGTTGAAATCTCCTGCCATGATGCCTCCAAGGGCACTGCACTAACAGAGGCAGGCGCTTCACTGCCCTTGCCCCAAAAGCCCGCTGTGGTGGGGAGCATTTTGGGGCAGCAGCCGTCCTTATTGGCATTTACAGCTCTTCACACAGCACAGCCCTGGGCCGTGGCTGGCTGCTGGGGAGTCCCCAGGCTCCTGTGCAAGGAGCACGACTTTGTTTCCTTACAGAAAGAGCCCTGTGGGTCTCAGTGGTGGCTCCATTCCCAGCCCATGGTGACAGCCAGCCCAGGGTCAGCAGGAATGAGCTTCCCACAGCGAGTCGCTGGGAAATGGCAAGGACAGGCCTTTTGTGCCTGCCTGGCAGGCTGAGCATGGTACATGGAAAGGGACACTAGGAACACTGTGCTTCCAACCAGAGCCTGCCCTGGATCTGCTCCCTCAGTCCAGCAATGGTCATCGTGGACCCCTTCAGCCTCTGTGCAGGAGAGGTAGGTCCTACCCAGCTGTTCAAATCTGAGTAGTTTTTAGCAGAAGTCTCTTAAGCCTTCCCCCACTTGGCATGGGTGATACAGAGCTCACAAAGGCTTCTGCAGCTGTCCCTGCTGCTTCTTGCATGGGTTTCCCCTTTTAGCAGGTGGGTACAAACAGGAGGTCCTGCAGGAGATGCAGGATCGGGCGGTATCTCAAGGATTGTTTGTGCATGTGTATAATGGGCAGCTCCTTCCATTGGTCTCCAAGTGCATCCCGTGGTCTGATTGCACATGGAACAGCAAAAGTCACTTGATCTCCAAAGCTGGCTGTGTCCATCCAGCTGCAGATCTTCCCAAGGGAGTATCCCACCTCTTCTGCCATCCGTCCTTTTCCTGCCACTCTGGACCTCTGGGTCACCCATGCCCAGCAGATACCCTGGCACTCCTAGTCCAGGTATCTGAGCAGCCCCTAGGTGAGTTGGGAACAGCAATGGAAGCTGCCTGGTGCCACTAGAGCAGATGTGTTCCCTTGTGTTCCAGCAAGGGTTGCAATGGCTCTCTTCCCCATCCTCATGCCTCCCTCCTCCTCCTCAGCTACTGGCAGCATCAAAGCCCTGAAGTCCCCACTCCTCCATTCTCAGGAGATCTGGTTTAGCAGTCAGTGAAGGATTTTTGCTGTGATAGGACAGTCACTGCTGCATGTAGGGATAAGCATTATGGATATTAACTATTTTGGGATCAAGGCCCTGCTGGTTGGCCTTCTTCAGCCTGGCTGGATCTTCCTCCCTTTCCTGCCCATTCCTTTATTCATTTACAAGTCCTGTGAAGTCCCAGGCGACATCTGATTTCCATCCAGTTGGACAGCAAACTTACATTTTTCTCACGGTCTCTGGGCTCTTGTGCTTTGGGTCTCTGCCAGGCACTTCACATCTTTAACTTNTTTTCCTTTCAGAGACCACATTGCTAGGGTTCTCCCTCCCTCTTTCCTCCCAGCCTTTAAAGGAAGCAAAAGAAAAAAGGTCGACAAGAAGAGCCAGACTCCTTCCAGGACTCCCCAGGGATGGACCTGCTCCCCTCCCTCCATGCCAAGTGGCCCAGGGATGCTTTCCTGCAATCCCAGCAAAAGCAGCTGCTCAACTTTCTTCTCCAAAAGTGAGAAATGTAACAGCCAGTGCTGTTAAAAGAGACTGCTCTCCCTCCCATTTTGCTCCGGGCTCTGCTGTCATTTGGGCACGAATCACTGCCCTCAGTCACTTGCCAATTCCAGATACCCTGCATGTTACTTCTGTTTCTCAAAATTCTGGGTAACTGCTCTCATTTTGGGGGGCCAAGTGGCTGTTCCTGTCCCCAGAGGTGGTGGTGCTCTGCTGCTCACCCACTTCCAGCCATCATGGGAATGCAGAGGGAATGCAACAAATACCCTCAAACTTCCTTTCCCACCGCCCCACGGCCTTTTCTCTTTCTGCTCTGTTGGTGGCAGGGTGGGAAAGAGACAGAAGCACATCCTGGTTTCCCCCTCCCCAAACCTCTTTCTTCCCAGGACTTTTTCCCTTTGACACCCATCTAGCCAGCTACGGATACAGGGACGACACAGAGATGCTGACCCAGGCACCAAACTCCAGCGTGGTAGAAACTCCTGCTGGTAGCAAAGCCTTGGAGCTGGCTGAGGACAGCAGGGACCAAGGCAGTTTTCCTAAAGTATCCCAAAACCAACCACCCACAAAAGCACTCACAATCCCATTATCTGCTGGCACTCAAAGGCAGCACAGCTACGTTGGGATTGGGGGTTTGCTAGTGATCCACACCAGAATGGAGTGCCATGGTGGCTTTTCTTCTGCTTGGAGACAACCTTGAGGCAGAGTGAGTCTGAAGTCATGGTGAAAATATCTTTCTGGATCAGATGTTTTCTGTGCTGCTGGGGCTGTGCACCCCCTTCTAGCAGACAGGCAAGTGTGTGGAGATCTGCTCTTGTGCCAAGACTTATTTTGATCGTGGTGAACTTCGCTCCCTCTTGATTTCCTCCGCAGGAAGCAAAGTCCCTCAGGTCAAAAGGCCTCCCTGTTTTACGCAGGGGAAGTCTTGTGGCAGCATAGATATACAGCCTTGCCATGCAGACTCAACTGGTTTTTTCTAGCAAAAATGATTGATACTTAAATTACATCATGTTTTGAATCAGAAGTAGGAGCCTTGCGTTAGCAGCTGAGCCTGCCCTCGCGTTGTTAAAGGCATGACAAATCTCACCAGTCAGAGATGACTGAAGGCAAAGGCATCCCTTTAGGTTGGGCATTTTCTGCTCATGGAGATGCCTATTTGAAGCCAGGTAACTGCAGAAATGTCTGTCATATTACAAAACAGCAAAAGATGCACTTGATTTTTCTTTCAGACTGGACTAATTGGTTTCTGCATCCCAGAGGGTGACAGGAATCTGCTGAGACAGCAATAAGTGCATTTTGAGGAAATTGGAAAGCATAATTTTCTCATTTTCCTAGCTGACAAAACTTTGATATGTACTGGATATATGACCTTACCTCTCCTCCTTACCCCAAGCTGTCCCTACATGCCTGGGACGGGTTTGTGGGGTGCCACCACGGCACCCTTGCCCCAGCCTCTGTCTTGGTCAGTCTTTCCACCACATTAAATAGGCTGCTCTGAACATTTTCCTTGATTTTAGGCAGAATTGCAAAAGCAGTAGGTTTCACCCCATTCCTAAGTCTCATCCCCCAGAACCTCCTGTGGCAGACGGGATTCCCGTGCAAGCCTTTCAGGAGAGGTCACGCTTGAATGTGGTGGTCAGAGAAGAATTTAGGACTCTTTAGCCTGACTAATTTCTTTTACCTGCCCCTCATGAATCAGTTTTAGTTATTTTTGCTGTGGTGCCTGAAGCTGCTGTGGGCTGAGCTTGGTGCAGAGAGCTGGGCATGCGAGCACTTGGTCCTCCCCTGGAACTGGGGGGACCTGGGTGCCTCCCTGGGTGGCTGCCTCCTGCACAGCACCTTGGGCCACAGTAGTGGTGCTATTTTGTGTCATCTCATTTTAACACACCACCAAGAGACTCTTCTAGCTGTGTCCTGTGGAGACTGGAGGCAAAGGCAGGCTGGGTTATGCCAGAGGATTTTTGCTTCCCACATGGGCAGGTCAGTGCAAGGCGCTGGTGCAAGGCCTGGAGGTGCCAGCACACCATGGCTTAGCAAAGTCTCTGCTCAGTTACTGGGATGCTTCAGAGAGAGGAGCCTGCCTCTTCTCCTCTTTTGCCTGTTATCCTCCTTTTGTGAACATCTATGGAATCTAGACAGGGCTGGGATCCACACAAAGAGGTCCCCCTCATTTTTAACTGTCTGGATGAAAGTCGTGAGTGCTCCATGACTCACCTTGCTCCCTTGCACAAGGAGGAAACTTTCCCTTATTGCTTCTCTCTGTGATATCTTCATGTAAAATGAGTCCTGCTGGAGTGCACCAAATCCCTGTTTCAGGGGATTTGCTGTGTGGGGCATCCTGCAAGCTCCCTTTTTCCATTCTTCTTTTCTCCCTGTTGCATCTGCACCACATCTCAGCTCCATAGGGGCACCTGGAAGTCATGCTGTGGTACCAGCATGGCTGGAGTTTGGTTTGCATCTGAAACAGAAATCAGGGGTAGGGGTAACAATGAAGAAGAAGATGAAGAAAAAGGAGGAGGAGAAGAACAACAACAACTATGAGAAGGAGAAGAACACAAGAGAAGGACCTGGAGTCAAAGAATGAAGTTGTGTTTTAGCCCCTCTCAATTTATCTTCCATCATTTTTGTTATTGATCTTGGAAAGAAAGCAGAGGAGAAGTGTGAATCTGAATTTGAGATGCTTTACAGGAGTGACCTGCTCAGTGTACCTAAAAGCCAGGTTTCCATCAGCTCTCTCATGTGCATTCTCTGATGTCTGATATGGGGCAGGGTAACCCACAGCCAGAGCAGAATTATTTTAAATTTTATAACCACCCAGCATTCCTTGTGAAAAAACTATGGAGTCTTAACAACAATCTTGGAGGGTTCTACCCTCTGAAGCATCTTGCTGTAATTAGGCAAGAAGTGTCCCTACTCAACAGAGACTGTGCCAGGTGGTACACGCCAATAAACAAATCTTAAAAGTGTCACAGTCCTTCTTAGGAAAAGTAGAATGAAAGAGTCCAAAACTTTAGGGGTTTTGGAGAAGAAGTGGGCTCAGCAGCATGCTAATCCCTGATATTCATTACAACTTTAAATCAGTGCTTTAAAAATAGGTCCTGTGATGACGAAACATGCTGTCAGGAAATGTCACTCACCTTGTGACGTGGCAGATGGAGCTTTATATGGTAACACTTAATGATTTTAACGGGTTCTGCCTAAAATGGGACTTGGTGCTAAAAATCAAACTGTAGAAGGTTACAGTGAGTGTTGGGCTGCCGCTGGCAGAGCCCTGCAAACAGAGGAAATTCTGTGGTGAGCACTTGGCGACAGCACTGAGACATTGCAGCAGTAAAACCTCAAAGCTCATCTCCAAAATGCAGTTTGGGACTATCCATGAAAGACTTCAGGGCTGTCCCGGGCAGGATGAGCCCGTGGCACCCTGAGGGTCTGGCATGGGGACACGTATGGCTTCCATTCCTCGAGTGATGGTACAAAGAAAGGATTAAAAAAAGACATATTTTGGTTGCAGACAAACCACTAGCAACTGAAAATAAACAGGCAAGACATCAGCTCCAACTGAGCTTTGAATAAAATGCAGGATTTGAAAACAATAGTTGTTTGTTTCAAGCACAACTTCAAGGAAGGCAGAAAAACCTTTGATCTCCTGAGCCCCTCTGCGTGCAGCTTTCAATTTTAAATGTGTGTCTTGTTGGGTACAGATCTTAATACAGTTATTATCTTATAAGCTTTGAAAAAAAAAAAAAAAGGCAAAAAAAAAAAAAAAAAACTTGCTGGTCATGGCTTTGGGGCAAGGCATCTGGGGGCCAGAGGGCTTGGGGGGG
>VZRH01003038.1:339812-350569 GCA_013397555.1 Urocynchramus pylzowi | reverse complement strand
AATAAAAAAAAAAAAAAAAAGAAAAAAAAAAAAAAAAAAACAACTTGCTGGTCATGGCTTTGGTGCAAGGCATCTGGGTGCCAGAGAGCTTGGGAGGTGATGGAGGCAATGGTCCAGCAGCACCCAGGAAGTTTTCCTTTGAGGCATGTTGCTTCACCCCTACCTACCCTCTCTGTAGTTCCCAATGCCTTGGGAAGCTGGACCCTCCAATGAAAGGGAGCCCTGACACCCCCAAGGACTGATTTTCAGAGGAGGGACAAGAGTGTCACCCTGTTCTTTTGAGTTTCTCTAAGCCTTCTGATGTTTACATTCTTGTAATGGAGTTTCTCACACACTTTCATGTAAATAATGATTGTTTTGCATTCTTTTCTGTAGGAGGAGAATTTTGATGGATTGTTAGTTTAACCAGTGTGGCTGGAGAGGTGGCAATGTCATCCTCCAATTCACTGTCACTTTTGGAATTCTATAAATGTTGAAGTCTAAAAAATAAAGTTCTCTTTTCCTGTTCCTGTTCAGATTTTGTGAATCTAGAACACCTTGTGTGAGTATTATTATTTCTTATCACAACAGTGACACAAGAGGGATGGAATTTTTTTTCCAAAAAAACTTCTGATTCAAAGTGATGCCACTGAGCAATGGAATAATTTTGAGCTCAGTTTTTTCTCCATCTTTCTAAATCTCTGATTTCAAAGCCTTTGTTTTTCCCTGTTGTTAAACAGACACAGATTGCTTTAAAGATAGAGCAGTGTTAGCCCCAGAATTTGCCTTCGTGCAGTGGGGTTGTCTGGTCCTCAGTGAGCGCAGAGATAGCTCTGTTGTAGCACTTTGATCGTGCCTGGACACGACTGCACCTGCTCCTGCTGCCCTGGAGCCACTCCAGGCATGGAGAGAAGGCACCCAGGGAGGGAGAGAACCTCTGGCATATAAAAGGGATCCCACCTTGGTTAAAGGGTGTGGTGGGTGCAATTCCTGCACAGTTGGTTGGTGGTGACAAGCCCTGGGTGAACAAAAGGGGGCTGGGGGAAGGCTCTGCTTTGGTGGATGGAGGAACAGAGGATCCCAGCTGGAATGCCACCAGTCCAAGGCTGCACCATCCCTATTCACCCTCACTTCCTACCACGCCATTCTGTGCATGATTCCTGCAATTTCTCCTCTCAAACATGCCTCCTGTCTCTCTACATGTGATTTTTTGGGGGGGTGACACCCTTGAGAAAAGGGTTCAGGGTGTGTAGCAATGCCATCTGTACCCATATGCTGAGAGCACTCAGGTTTTTACCCAGCAGGGTAGGAGACTTAAGCAGATCTGGCTCAGCTGAAGGGATAATTCCTTTGGCCACAAAGAATGTGAGTTGGGCATGCCCAAGGGAACATGGGATCTGTGGGACCTCAGGCACAGCTCATAACCACATATAGGAGGAGGAGATGTGGATGTAATGGGAACAAGGAAGAGGGAGGGTGGCAGTGACAGGTTTTAGGGACCTGGGTGGTTGATGCTGCAGTCCTGTGTTTGGGTTGATGTAGTAAACACCATCCTTCAGACAGCCATCAGCAGGGTTAGACCATGGCACCAGGGTTTGTTGGACAGGAGGCTTTACTGAGGAAAAGAGGAGCACGTAGAGGAAGGAGGACAGTAAAAAAAAAAAATTGTTGCATGAAAAGAAATTAATGGGGATAAATTAAATATGACCTGAAGAAGTCACCAGAAACATTGTCTGAGGGAGCTTTGAGGGTGGATGGATGAGGCAGAGAACCCATCACTGCTAAAGGCAGCACTGGGGAAAGCAAGAATTTGGCTTAGCCCTCCATGAAATCACATTGCACCAGGACTTGCCCTGACTGGCTGTGCTGAGGCTCCTGGAGTGCAGGGGGCTGCCTGGGTCAACAGAACAAGCAAGGTCCATGGACACCTCTCTTTCCTGCCGCTCCTGTGGTCAGTTCATGAGCCCCTGGTGGGAAATTCATTCATCAGCCTCCAAAGCTTCTCCCCTGCCTGAGCCCACCTCAGTGGCAGCAGAGCACAGCTCTGCATCACCTCCTCCAGCTTTTCCTGCTCCAACCCAATCTGGTTTGCTCTGGTGCAAGAAAAGAGTTGCACAAAGCTGCTCAGAAACAGGCCCCTCCGGTTATTTCCAGCTACTCCAAAACTGTTTGAAACCCTACACCAAGACCTCCCAGTGCTGCTTTTTCCCTGTGCTCCTATTCTTTTGTCCTTGCCTCCACCTCAGTGGCTGAGGTTTCTCCAGCACCCAGCCACACTCCCAGAGCTGCTGGGAGGAGGCAGCAACCACTGCAGCCCCAAATTCCCACCCAGCACCTTCTTAGGCAGGCTGCAGCACGGGAAGTCAAGCCCTGTAGCAGCAGTGGCAGCAGGGAGGCAGCAGCAGCTGCTGTACCTTCAAGATAAATGGGCAAACTCTCTGCTGAAATGGAGAATTTCTTCCCCCTGCTTGAATGCTTCTGTCAGCTATAATAATAACCACATAATATTAATATTTCTTATTACTATTAAGCCTAAGAATGATGTCACTTCCCTGTTGCCTCACTACCTGTAACTTCACTGCATCTTGGTGTTGCAGGCACCCCTCACCCCTCCCCTGAGAACCACCTCTGCCACAGCTGGTGGATCCTGGGAGCTGATTTTAGGGTGTCAAAGAGCTGGCAGTGCCATGAGCAGGGCTTGCTGGGCATGGCTGGCTGCTGTGGAGGACAAGCTGCTGCCTCCAGGGTCCCCGTGGGGTGATGTGTACATGTTTGGGCTGGGGTTGAAGATGCTCCACAGCATCAGCAAGGCATCCAGAAGAAAGCTTCACCACTGGCTTTGGATTTGCCTCTGGGTGCCTTCCAAGTCCCATCCTGCCACTGGGTCTGAAAACTCAGCTAAAAAAGCTGTAGTTGCTCACCAGTGCTTGTGACTCAGTGCTTGGCAAATTTGGGCACTGTTTGTCTCTTGAGGAGTCCCAGAACCTCTGAGTGGGGAAATCTGCATAATCCTGTGTACTAAGGGGTCTCCTTCCTTCACTAAGGGGTAGGAAAACACTCATTAAAAAGATATGTCTGATGTAGGCATAACTTGTATTGATGCTTTGTGCTCCCTCTTTCTCTTCTGGAGGTTAAGAAATATTGTGTTTTTATCTTCTCTGCTGACTTCTCCCTCTCCTTCTTGGCCTCAGGCCTCAGACCAGTAGCCTGCCCTAATAAATAATGTAACATCTGTCTGGGCAGTTTGTGGTCTGATCTTATCTGATGGATGGTGTCAGTGGGAGGGCTGAGCCAAACCTGCTCTGCTCTCTTCCACGTAGGAGATCTATTCCAGTGTCCTCTGGGAGAGGTGCTCTGTTCAGGTATTGATCCTGTATCAGAGCTATCAGCAGGCTGAAGCAACCTTTTCCCACTCTGTGCACGAGCGCCGCGGCTCAGCACGTGGAGAAGGCGTATGTGGCTTAAGGGAATAAAACCTCAGGGATTTAAGTATAGGCCTAAGGTTTTACAAGTGCCTGAGTGTGTTTCTGAGCTGGGGCCTGAGGGAATGGTGTTATTGTATTACCCAGCCTTTATGGGATTGCCATGGACTGGTGGGAGCAGCCAGGCAACCGTAGAGATCTCCTGGGGCACTGGGCACACGGCCCGTTTGAATTCTCTTCAGTATTAGCTGGGTTGGGTTGGTCTCTCAGGACAAAGGAAGCATAAGGAAGCCTGCACTGGAGATGTTTTTATAGCCAAAACTGTATTGCATGAGTCCAAATCTTGCCTTATTTCCCAATGCTCCCTCTATGGTCTGGGGGAAACGGACTAGCACCTGCAATAGAGCAACAAAAAGCATCTTTTGGGGCTGTGTATGAGGAGATGCAAAGCTGGCCCTGTGGCAAAGGTGTACTTTCACACAGGTGGGACTCCTTTAACAGGCATCTTTACATATGAATTCCCACGGAATGCTGAGACCCCCCCACTCCCAGCCAAAAGGACACCAGGATCAGGTCACAGGATTCAGCCCTAAATTTCAGAAACTGTCTACGAATAAATCTTTCTCACCATGAGCAAGCAGCGAAGTGATGTCCCACATACACGTACCCCCTGTGGGAGAGGAAAAAGCCATCTGGGGTCAGAGGGCTGGAGGAGTAGAGTAAAACCCTTACTGAGTGGGCCCTTCTTGCACAGGACTCCCCAAAACCTCCTTACTCCTCCTCCTGTCATTTGTGCCACACAGGCACAGCAGCCTTCTTTCCAGTGCTGCATAACTTACACTGATAATTTCCGTAATAAAATAATTTTGGAAAAGAACCATCCCAAATTATCAAAATAAACATATTTTTAAACTGTTGAAACATTAAAAAATATTTCTAAATATCTTTGCTTTTGAAATTATCTTTGCTTTTAAAAATTACTTCAGTTCTAATTGAAAAGGAGGAGTGATTTGATTTTCAGGAGTTGAATGACTTGGAAGCAGAGTGAAATAACTTTGCTTCGAGTTGTCAGGCACACAACTGCCTGAGCTGAAACAAAAACCAACAACAACAACAACAACAACAACCAAAAAAACCAAACAAACAAAAAAACCCCACAACACCAAAGCCAAAACCAAACAAAAAAACCCCCCCCAAAAAAAAAAAAAAAACAAAACCAGAAAAAAAAAATAGGAGGGGGAAGGGATTGCATCCTAAAAACTAAACTAAGCCCAAGATGGGAATTGTGGGTTCTCTTCATGCTGCACCAGAGGAAGAGGAGGAAGAAGAAGCTCTGAGCACCCTGAGATTTTCTGCAGACAGGAAGTTTTCACCTAGCCACAGGTGGTTGCTTTCCAGTACAATAAACTCCAGTGGCTGCAAACTCAACTCAACTCAACTCAACTCCAATCGCCTTTTAAATGTTTTTTCTGCTGTCTTGACATGCATCTTTTGTTGCCAGAGCTCTTGTAAAAATGTTTTGAAGCCTATCTTGCCGAGCAGATCCCCAGCTGAGTGGTTCAGCAGTTGTGGCAAGGGGGAACACATGCTCATGAGCCCTCTGAAATCCATAAGGAATGGCAGCCTTTCCTCTGGAAATGCTCTTTTGGAATGGTTTCAGTCTTCAGCAAAGGCAGGAGGAAGGGGAGAGTTGCACGTGTGGACATCTCACGGCTGGACAGATCTATTTAAAGTCTACTAAGATCTAAAAGCAAGAACAAAGTTCATCTTGATCCTGTCTCTCCCTAAAGGGAAGGATGAAAATCAATCATGCCCCATCCATGGTGAAATGATGGATAGTGTTTGTGATAACTTTTTTTTTTGTGAAAGCCATTTGAAGCATCTCTCCTTTTATTGCAGCTGAGATCAGCCCAATGGCTTGAGCTTTAAATACAGTTCTGGAGCAGCAAGGCCCTCTCAGGACCCACTAACCTGCACAGAGACCATCTTCCTGGGGACACAGACAATTTTTTAAGTCTCATCTATTATTACACAGCTCTTCAATCATTCCTCAGAGGACATGTTTGCCTCAGAGTACTCAAGTTTTCCTCCTCCCAGCTGATGAATTATTTTGGCATCCACGGCCCTATTACCTTCTAGAGTTTGGTGGCCTCTGAGTAAGAAGCCAGCACCACTGCTTTGCAAGTCCTTTCATGCTCTTTACAAATATCAGGCTTTCTTGTGCATGCTGTATTACTGGGCCTGTCTGGCCTCCAGATGCCTGTGTATATTAATGTGTATGAAGATGTCTCCTTACTCAGAGAAGAAAGTGCAGCAAGAAATACCTGTTCTGGCAACCTCTGAGTCCTTCCTGTGGAGCTGTTTGAAGAGATGCCACACGAGGCAGCACCAGATTCTTCTTCTGGTCCTTGTCGGGATTCTCTGTGGCTTTGTCAAGCAGGAAATATTTCAGAAGCATATGAAAGTGGTTCCTGAAATTTCAGTGCACGCTTGAAGCATGTGATTTTTCCTACCAAATACTTTCCTCAGCCACCTCCTCTTGAAATGCCAGCTAATCCTGTCTTCAGGCAAAGTAACCCCCTCCCGCTGCCTTTTGCAATGGGAGGCAGATCCCTGCCTGCCCTCAGACTTCCCTCTATTACCATAACTCCTCTCTTCCCATTAAAGCTGTTTTCTTTAAACACAGTGAAAAAAGCCCTTTGTGTTTGGCTCACCCATCCCCCATGGTCAGTTTTCCCCAAGTGCCCATTCCCAGGGAGTCAGAGACTGCTCTGTGCAGGGCATGGTGGCCGGGGACGAGGGACGTGCTGTGTGCTGCCATGGTGCACCAGGTGCTCCTCAAGGCTTGTCTGAGGCTGCTCAGTGACTTCCCTCAGTGGTGCCACGAGGCTTTCAGAAACTGCCCAAAGAAATACGTGGGTTTGGGGACAAGGTGCTGGTGGCATCAGGCAGGAGCACACCTGGATGCTCTGCCTGCAGGTTTTGTAGGTGTGGAGATAAATACAGGCAGCCTGTTGAGCAATTCACATGTGCAGGAACTCATCCCTGGGCATGCTTGTGGAGTAACCCTGCCACGAGGTGTCCTTCTGTATGTGGTGTACTTATGGCTTCTGTGAATCATTTTCAGAGCCATAGAAAAAATCATTTTGGGATGCTTCAAGCTGAAGTTCTACTTCTCCATGGTGATAATTTCACATTCCTACTGTGCTTGGTGATCCTGCCTTTGAAATTATTCCAGTTTTCACACAGAGGCTCTCTGTGTTTCTATCTGTGATGGGGTGGGTTGAGTGTCTCCTGATGGTGCTGTCCCCTGAGGGACAAATTTGGCAGCTGTGCTCCGTGCCCAGCTGCGATGCCAACTGCACGCTCTCCTTGAGTAAGGTCCTAGCTGGCACTCAGCTCAGTGGGATTAAGGGTGTCAGTGTTGTGTTGCATTGTTCACTGAGAGCTGTGTGTTGGGAACCTTGCACAGTTCATGAGAAGATGCAGACCAAGCCTCGAGGAGGTTCCACTCTGCAGCCCCAACTCTGCTTGGCATCAACAGCTACCTGCCATAATTTGGCTCACTTGTCCTGCTGAGAGGACACCAGGCTTTTGCTAACAGACCAAGCCTCCAGGACCCTCAAACCTCCCCAAACAGGCAGATCTGCACCAGAAATATCTCTGGGTAAGCAAGACAATTCCTCACCTTTGAAGTCCAGTGAGCACCGAGTGTCTCAACCCCAACACTTCTGCTCTTGGAGAGCTGGCAGGGGGGGAGCCACCAAAGATCAGTGTCCCCATGTCACACTGACAGAGGCTCACATGTCAAACCCCTTAGAGGGTGTGGTGGCTGTGCTCCAGGCTGGAGGACAGGCTCCAGAAAGAAGCTGTATGTGAGTGGTGTGACTTGGATCGTTCCAGCTCCTGCCCCCTTCCAGCTTCTTGGAGCTGCATTAGCACCCCTGGATTTCCATGTCATGACTCTGCAAGCATCTGCCATGACAGCTGCCAAGCAAGGTGCTAACTAACATGACTAAAGGAATTCACAGCTGACCCTGGGATTGCCAAATCTCTGCCTTTGACTAGAAACATGTAGTGTTCTTCACCAGTGTCGCCTGCCCATGGAAAATACCACCCACAATCAGATACTTCGATCCCTTCTTGCCCCTCCCTCACCAGCCTGTGAGGATTTCAGGAGCTTTGGGACTCAAAAGTGGCTGATGAAACCCCTGGAGCATGACCTAAGGCACAGGCTGTGGGATGCTGGGGCTGTGCTTGCAGACACGGCGCTGTGGGGAGAGGGAAGGAGAAGCCAAACAGCCCAAAGTCAGAGCTCACCCACTGCTGATGGGCTGTGCCAGGCTGTGCCCTGCAGCCCCTGCTCAGCTGTGTGCAAACAGAGAGGTCTCCTGCCCCCATGCAAGAGCATCCTCTTCTCTTATGCGTGAGCATCCAGTGAGCCTCTGCTTCCACATCCAAAGCAATTTGCACCCGAGTGCTCGGTTCACTTACACATGGGCAGCTGAACAACCTACACGTGAGCATGAAGAGTCACTAATCAGTGTTCTGTGCACAAGGTGGGCAGCCATCACTTCCTAGCACTGACCTGGAGCAGGAAAAATGAAGTTGGTGACTCGAGAGAACAGAGCTCTGAAGACACAGATGGAAAAAGTGCTGCCTTTGAACTGCTCTAATGTTTTTTTCTTGCAGGCACAAGGCCTGACATTTGTAATAGGTGCAAGGGCTGGGGATTGTTATTTTTCAGACTGCTGTGGCCTTCCTGGCTAAGTGTTTTGCAGGTAGGAGTGTTTGCAAGAAGTATTGTATCCAGGCTTTTACAACATTAATTCCTCCATCCTTGTCCTCAGGGACAGTGGGTGAAGTCACGACAAGTATGTATATTTGGATTTTGATAATGTTGACCCTGGTATTCTAGTCTGTGGTGTAACGGGTGGAGTTCATAACAGACAAAAATTGGGGTTGTAATGCTGATAACTCCCAGGCTCTCTGGTCCCCAGGGGCAAGGAGTGAAATTTTAGTGCATATGCACACATTGTTTCAGTATTAACCCCTCTGTCTGGTGTGCAGGAAGCAAGAGAGGAGCTTGGTATTAGGATTGTGATTACATTGAAGGTAAAGTTAACAATGGATTTGTGTTCAAATGGCTTTTAAGGATGGTCTTCAAGGAGAGGAGTGAGCTGGGCATGAACTGCAGGGGTTACTGCATTCACCCATGGGTTCTAGTGAGCTCACACAGGAGCACCCAACAGGTTCATGCATGAGCAGCTGATGAGTGCCTGCATGAGCACCCTATAAATTCATGCATGAGTCCCGAGACAATGCCTGCCCAGATCATCCACGGGCAGCACATCCATGCCCCCATGACTGCCTGACCAAGTCACACATGAGAAGCCCTTCTGTCCGTGCATGAGCACCCAAGTGAGTCACGCAGCAGCGCCTGGCTTGCTCACACATGGGCACCCAATTAATCCTTGGAGCAGCACCAAGTTCATTTATGCATTGTCACCCAACCGGTTCATGCCTGAACACCCAAACAGCTCAGGAAAGGGTGATGAGAAGGTTGTGTTCACTGGTAGCAACAGAAATGGAGCCAGAACTCTCCAGGCTGAGACTGTTTTACCTGCAGTGCTACTGAGTTCCTGATCACACAGCAGCAGGATCACATAGGACCTGTCTCTGGGCCATGGGAGGGAGCTGGAAAGAGGGAGGCAGGGGCAGGTGTTGTCCTGGTGGTGATGTTGAGATTATTGCCTGACGTGCTGTGTAAAGGGACCCCCACAGCTCCCCAGCTGGGGACGAGACCTTTGGGAGCATCCCCTTCTATGTGAGTTTTTTTACCCCTCTAAGCAGGTCCCAAGATGAGTTTTGTGGCACATTCTGTGGTCTGAAAGGCTTTGCCAGCCTCTTCTGCCTGGACTTCTGGGGGAGTAGAAACTCCAGCTGCAAGCAAACGTGTTCAAAAGACAAAAAGCTGTGGGTTCTTTTGACTGCCAACTTTTAATTGCTTTGCAGTGAGCACATAAGTAGAGGGTTACCTGTCACCACCCAGCCACTCAGAAACTGGCCACTGGGCTAAGATCTGAGTTTCAGATACTGTGGTTTCTGCCTCACAGGGGCCAGAGCATCACGACTGAGACTGCCTCTGCTGCACAAGCATCTTATGGAGGTTGGGTATTCCACCTGGGGCTTTCTGCACAGCACAACATCATCAGCACAGGATCCTCCACCAAGGTAGGGGTTGGGTCAGATGGCCAACCCATTTCTCATTCTCTGCAGGCACACAGAGGGTGAAACTGCTGGCTCAGGCAAATGGCCACCCACAGCCAACCATTGCCCCTATTCAGCTGTTTGGGTGTCACTGCAGATGCTACTTATTTGGTTGCCTTTTTGTTCTGCAGTGCATGACCCAGCAAACACAAATAATTGACCGTTGCAGGGTTGAATGACAAATAATAATCAGGTAAGCACAGGCAGATTTGCACAAGAAAGAGACAAAGTAGGTGGTGTCGAGGTTGGAGGCATTAAATCAGTTTAGGAACAAACTTAGCAGAAATCCCCACCTATTTCCTTTACTTCCATGTGGACCTGATTTCCACTGATCTCAGGTAACTCGAGGAAACCCAGCTTAACCGTAGCAAAGCATGCACAGAGTTTTACAGGACAAATTTCAAAGCTCGCACCTCCAGAACCACGGAGTGCTCACTGCAAACATGGACCCTGGAGGCCAAATCCTTCTTTGGACTTTGCTCCTGGACAGGGAAAACCAGTTTGGTGTGGTTGGGTCTGTGAGTACCTCTGCCAGAGTGCCCAGCTGAAGACAGCAAAGCGATGGGGTTCACACAGGGAGCAGGAGCGTGTGGGTGATGGCCACTCTGAGGTGTCCCCAGCCATCCATCCCTGCCTGGCTGTGGATGGAGCTGCCTTGCCCTGGCATGGTTGTCTTGGGACTGGTTCTTCAAGGGAAGGTGCACTTGAACCCACCTTGCAGATGGAGGTTGACACTGGGAGGATGGGATGGACTCTGTGCTCCTCATCCAGCTCAAATGATACATCCATCTCACATTCAGGGGGGAATTCTTCTCTCACACATCTGCTGCCCACCTGAGATGCTGGAAAAAACTCCACCCTTTTTCTCTGCCCTTTTCTAATCTTTGTCATAGGAGAAAAGTTGTGACTTCAAAGGAAAAAAAAAAAGGAGGGGATGGGGAAGCCTAACCTTTAGAAAATATTTTAAAATAAATTTTTTAAAAAATATTTTTAAATATTTAAAATATTTAAAATATTACATTATTAAAAATTATTATCTTCCCAAAGTCTAAACTAAAATGCTTTGCTGTCTTTTTTTTTTTTTTT
>VZRH01003038.1:328114-339779 GCA_013397555.1 Urocynchramus pylzowi | reverse complement strand
GGGGGGAGGTGAGTGGGGTAGTTTTTTTTTGGTTTTCTTAAAGTTAGGCAGCTGCTCTGTCCCAGACAGAGCTGGCCACAAGGGCTGAACAGCCTGCCACAGCAACTCCACAGCACCAGGATGGAGCATGGGCAGGCAGGAGGCTCTGCTTTGCATGGACACCCTGGTATCTGCCAAACACCCCTCCTATGGCTGAGGTCGAGCAGAGGCAGCAAAAAATTTTCTCTTCCTCAATCCAGATTTGCAACTGCTCAGCTCCAGGTTTGCCAAGCACCATGGCAGCAAGAGCTGGCAAACCTTTCTCAAAACAAAAGCTCCGTGGGGCTGGGTGAAGCTGAGAAGGGTCCTAAATTAATAAATGTAAAAGTAGAAGAAACCCACACCAGGGCAGTTACTTTAATGGAAATAAGCCGCTTGATTTTGCCCTTGAAAGTTTATGGCGTTTAAAACAATTGTAAACATGTCAGTGTACATGGATACGGTTTCTATAGCAGCACAGCAACAGTTAAGGGCTGGCTCCCAAACATACCCCAAAGGACACTAAAAATAGTGTGTCTGTTGGATCAAAACCTGTATACATATTCGGGAAGACATACAGAAACTAGGAGTTTGTGAGCCTCCATTGTTTTTTTCCATTTCCCCTTCTTTCCTCCCCCGTTTCTGAAGGCGCTGGAAGGAGGGTGCTGAGTGGAGCAGCAGAACGTGGGGAGGGTGTGCCCAGCGCTGGCAATCCCGTTCCAGGCCTTCCCCGGCAGTGCCAAGCCGGTAGGATGCCGTGTCCTCTCCGCACCCCGACACAAACAGGGCTTGAGGAGATGCCTCCTCCTCCTCCTCCTCCTCTCCCCTCCGCCGTGTCCCCACGGTTGCCTGGCAGCGAGCAGTGCCTGCGGGCTGCCGCCGCTCCGCCGCCGCCTCTGCTGTCCCGGAGCCGCTGCTGTCCCCTGGAGCGCGGGGAGCCGCGGGGACACCGCTCACACCGTGTCCCCTCCCTCCCTCCCTCCCTGCGGTGGGGCAGGCTGCCGAGAGGCCGCGATCCTGCCCGTCCCTGCAGCCGGCTGGGAAGGGCGCTGCGTGTGAGCTCGTATGGATTTAGGACTTGGGGAAGTTTACTCCTGCCTTTGAAGCTGCGTTAAAAGCAGCTCGGGAAGCCGGACGCTCTGCAGAGCAGGACTCTGCTGGGGCAGAAGTGCCTCCGCCCTCGGGCAGCCCGGCCCAGGCCCCCGTGTCCATGCTTAGGGTGGCTTTTCCCACCGGCATCTTGCTCTGGCAACCCGAGGCTGCCTTTGAAGCAGAGGGAGCTGTGCTCGTGTGGTTTGGCAGTGGGAAAAAGGCCTTTCTGGAAAGGAGGGTGTGTGCTCCTCAAGGGGAGCATTCAGAAACGCTCCTGTGGCTGCATGGGAAGGGCCTGCAGTGACAACATCCTTAGGACCGAGAGTGCAAAAGTCCATTGTGTTCCTAAGAGATGCGTGTCATAGCAAAAGCCAAGATGTGCAGCAGAGAAACCAGCCAAAATATACAGCAGATACAGCACAACAGAGCCAGCACTGAGAAATCTAGCTTGATGCAAAACAAAGACTTTCAGGGAAAAAGAGAAGCACTCAGGACATACCATGGGCAATCTCCTTCCAAAGAACAGGGTCCTAATATTACCCTTTTTTTCCATGCACTTTCTCACTCAGGAAAATGCCAATTATAAATGCTGAATGAAGGAACACTTAAAATCCCTCGAAGTGAAACTGTCTCACATCTTATTTTCTTTTTTAAAAAGCATCAGTCCTCTCATGACGAAGCATCAAAGCTATAATGGCCATTAAGTGTTCAACCTCCCCACGGCAGCAGTGCCATTGTTCATAAATCTAGCATCCCAGCAATGGTTTCAGGAGGGATGCAGGCACAGAGGACGTTACTCCTGTCTCGTATCTCAAACAGCTCTATTCGTGCTAAAACGATGCTGCTTTTACAACATAAAAGTTTTATGCATTTTATTTTTTCTGAATTATAAACAGGTGCCTTCCTGTGTTTTGAAAACGATGCACGCCGCAGCAGTTAATGAGTGACGGGTCCCTGCTAATAAAATCTGCACAAGTGGATTTATTGTGGGCATTAGTTTGCAAAATTTTACCTTCATAAAGAAATATTGCAGGGTCAGTATTGGGGAAATTGCTTGCAAGCAGGTTGAAATCATCACCCTGTTCAGGTTCTTGGGGCTGATAATTGGGATCTCTCAGATCAAAGTGACAAATGGCATTTAGCATTGCTGCAGCATCTTTAACTACAAAGCAATAGCATCTCACTTCTCTCTCTGTTTTTATTCTGCGGAGCTCAAATTCCTCTGTTTTGACAAATGGCATCACTGAAAGTTCTGTCTGTGTTCCCTGAGCAGCATTCCTAGTAAAATGAGAATCACAAGCTGGAAGCAGCACAACAAACCATAAGGAAGGAAAACCGAAGCAGCTGCATTACAACACCTAATTGCCTTTGCGATCTGTCTGGGATTTTGTGATTTTTCTGCATTTCATCCTGGTTTAAGGCAAGCAAAGCACACTGCCAGCAAGGGCAGCGTGGCCACAACAAGGGCCTCAGAGCTGTGGGACAGGGTCCAGCTGCTCTCTGGCTGTGCAGCCCTGTGCTTTGAAGGATCGCTGTGGCACCACATGTCCTCCTGCCTTTTGCTTTGCCCTTCCAGCTGTCCTATCCCCTGCTTTTAGGATATAACTACCCTCAATGTGACCTGAATTGCTGTTTGTTTGGGGACAATGGGCACTGGGGCAAAAAACCCCTTGGGCTGAAGCCTGGTTAAGGCATGAGCTATTTGTTTATGCAACAGAAGGTGTAGCACTGGCACCATTCCCAAGACAATTGGGAAGATGGTGCCAGGGCCTGGACTTCTTGACTTCACTTAGTCCTTCCTTGCACACCACCCCCACCCTCCACTTCCACTCTGCCATTGCCCTCAGTGCCAAAGAGGAATGCTCTCCCCATGCCAAGACATCCAGAGAGAGATCATGCCTATGCTCAGCCAGGGTTAAACTGCAGTTTTGGCTTCAGTCTTGCATTCCCAGCCACCTCCATGCAGGCTATGCCAGAGGAGAGCCCAGACACACTGTCTCCCAACTGATTTTACTCAGGGGTTATTTAAAGCAGACATTGATAGCTCTGAAGTCGCAGCAGCTGAGCATGGCCGCCAGTGGCTAATGAAGGTGAATGTCAGGAGTCATCATCAAAGTGATTAGTATAATTAAACTGAGCTGTGAAATGCCAGTGCTAGCAGCAGAGAAGTCCCTCTGAGGATTGCTTCACTGGGTTGAAAACTTGGTGCTTCCTTTGAATCCCCTGATGCACTATCTGGTTTTCCTTTGGCTTTCCTTTGCATCAGCTGTCCTGTTCTGAGGCAGTTGCTGAGCTCTACCCCCATGTTGGGAGCTGCTTGTGCTGTGACTATGGACAAAATGCTGCTCTTGGTTTTTTTTTTTCTTGTGGTCTCGCTTCCCAAGCTATAAAGCACAGGTGAAAATATTTAGCTGCCTACCTGACTAGGCTGATGTGCAGATTAATTAATATTTCTCAAGTGCCCTGAAATTTGCCAAGTATTATTGCTACATAACAACTGTTGCTATGTAGTGAAAATTGCTGCCACCAGAACTAGGCGTGGACACTGCACCTACATTTCCTGGCCTGACAGGGGTCAAAGCCTAGCTTTGCTATGAGTCTGCATCTAAAAAAAGTCCTCCTTTTCGCCTCTCTGATGCTTTCCTCGTGTTGCTTCTCAGTTTTTGTTATTCCCTTTGGTTCGTTGGACAGTACAAGATGACGCCTCTGAGTGCCCCATCCCGGAGCAACACAAGGGATGGGATCTGCCAAGGCCAGGGGTGGGCAGCAGCTGGTCCTGGCATGGCTGGGCTGCTGTACCCAGGAACAGTGTCAGCACCCAGCCCTGAGAAACTGCTTGGCTCCAGCCGTGGAGGCAGCGAGGCAAGGGTGGATCTGCCAAGCTCTGTGATTCCACACCTCGGAGTGTCTGAGTGACTCACGAGGCATTCCACAACCATTCCATTTCTCTTCCCCTTTTGCTCAACTGGGGGATGAGGTTTTAAAAAACAACATGTTTGCCCCTCCACTTTGTAGTTTTTCTGCCTTGTTTCCAGTGGCTGTGAGCCTTGGCTTGGTGGGCATCACGTTGGTCACTCCTCCTAAGGAGCATCAGTGTTGCCAGCTCTGAGGAAGAGGATGAGCTTGGGTTACACCAGTGGCTTTTGGACCATCATCAAGCCCCAAAGACAACACATATAATAAATCATAATAAATCATAATAATAATAAATCAAGTATGTTGTGGGTGGCTTCTCAGTCCTGAGTCCAGCTGGCAATGTCCTACTCCTGTCAAAGCCTGCTGCAGCCCCAGACAAGGTAATCCCATCCAAAGTGCTGCCTCTGAGTGGTCTCCAGCTCTCACCACTTCCTACCCATGCCAGGTCAGTGCTTGAGATTACCAGCCTGCTCCAAAGTGGTGCTGAGGCTCTGGAATGGGTTATTTAATTGCCACAGACACAGCCAATATGTTTTAGGAGCCATTCATCACCAAGCCATTAGAGGCCATTTGGTGGTGGTGGGGTTCTGGCAAAGACCGCCAGGAGTGGGTTGAATGGTGTTGCATCTTCCTCAGGATGATGCTGGACACAGTGGAGCCCCCAGAGTCGTGGCTGGTGGGCAGGCAGAGCTGAGCACTTGCTAGGAAGGTGGGATGCTGGCTCCTGCTATCGAGCCTGTGCTTTCACAGCTCTGATTCATTCTGGGTTGCAGCAGGCTGCCATACTCTGAGCCTGCAGGCATCTTCAGAGTAGGGATTTTTCCTCTACACCCCAGTAATTTCCTGCAGGAGAACCCAAGTAAAACCAAGGGACTGAAGGAGGGGAGTTTTCCCAGCTGAAAGGACAAAATGCCAAATGAAATTCAGTGACCATAAATGAAAATTAAAGAGCATCACCAGGAAACATTTTGATCCTTCAGGTGAGAGCAAGGGGATTTGATATCAGTCATATTAGTCCAGGAATGAAACATGGCTATGAATGGCCAAATACTGACTCCAAAATCCAGCAGTGCCCTTAAAAGCAAAGAGAAACCCCAAACCATTTGGTAGGATCCAGATGCAGGCCCCAGAGAAGGGGCAAACACAATGGGCACTGGCACGTCCAGAGAAGAAAGATCGAGAGCTGCTTGTAACCCTGTCCCATAGGACTCCCAGCTGAATGGGGAAAATGAGATTTGAAATGCTCAGAATACAACACTGGAAGCTCACTACCCTACACCTCTCTAGCTGGTAGGAGCCTTTCAGTTCCTGCCCCAGAAATGTTACTCATGTCACCAGTGGTGTCCAAGCCTCCCTTTGAGTGCTACTGGAGCTGCCCAGGAAAGACCTGGTGCGCCCAGCCACAACCAGGCCACTGTGGGACTTGCTGTAGGCATCTCACAACCCTCAAAATGAAGGGTTGAAGATGGCTGTGCCAGCCTGGCCTCAGGGGGACTTTCAATCAGGTCCTGGCTGCAAATCTCCCTGGAGCAATCATTAAACAAGCCTTGTTTTGACAGAGCCCATGGTGGCCTCCTTCCCTTTAACTTCTTCCTTGGATTGACAGACTTAAGCCATCCAGAAAACACTGTGTTAATCATATTGTTTGAGTGAGAAAGCTGAAGAAAGAGTATTACTCTGTTACCACGCAGCCAGCTCATGTGGCTTAAATCATAGCTACAACAAGCAGGCCTTCTGGCAGATGAGTTCTCAGGCAGAAAGCAGGGGATTTTTCCCATGACATGCAGAGGGGGAGGAAAAAAAGACAAAAAAAAGAAAAGATAGCATTGGCTGCATATAATGAATGCAAGCAAAACCATATATATATCTGTGGTTTTGTGTGTTTTCAGGTACCCAAAATCTGTTTTGTTTCTTCAACCAACCTATAAACTGGACCCATCCTGTGGGTGCTGGGAGCACTCACATGTTGACTATGTACTGATTTTCTTACTAGTTCACCCCCAGACTGATACAAGCAGCTGTAGTGAGCNCATATAATGAATGCAAGCAAAACCATATATATATCTGTGGTTTTGTGTGTTTTCAGGTACCCAAAATCTGTTTTGTTTCTTCAACCAACCTATAAACTGGACCCATCCTGTGGGTGCTGGGAGCACTCACATGTTGACTATGTACTGATTTTCTTACTAGTTCACCCCCAGACTGATACAGCAGCTGTAGTGAGCAACGTGTGGTGTTTTCATTTTGTCTCATTAAAGGCATTTAAATGTGCCTTGCTCAAGTAACACCTGCCTCCTCCATTTTTCGGGTTGTCCTGTGGGTTGGGTGAGGGGGAGATGCTGCCATGTCCCCCTCCCTGGGAAAATGCATATGTCCTTCCACACGACAGCTTCGGAGATCGTGTTTTAGAGAAGAACAAAAGAAAAAGGAGGTGTGGGGGAAAGACTTTAATGTTGAGACTGGATGTCTGGGAAAGCTGGGATGTGTGTCCCCACGGTCCATGGGAGGACAGCTGTGATGCTGAGCAGCAGCCAAGCACCTTCTCCCACCTGAGCAACCCAAGAGATGCACCTGGGAGCTGCTGGTGGAGGTCTTGCTTGCTGCACCAAGTAAGGCACAGTTGGTGAAGAAATCACTGCAAATGCTGAACAAACTTTTCCTCTAGATCCACATTCAAGAACAAGCAATGAAATATATTCCAGAGCCCGTGGGGTGCAAACCTATCCTCAGTGAAGGAACAGCAGGAGGCTTCATGTTCTGCTTAAACCTCTTCTTTTGCAGTTGTATTTAAAGGGAGGTCCTCTGAAAGGACTACAATTTTTGTTCCACATAATTAATTAATTAGCTTATGTCAGGGGGATTGACACATGTCCATCCAGGTGGCCAACTCTTGTGACACTCTGGCAGCATCCTGACTAAACACTGTGCTGGTACCACAGGTCCATCCCTCCCTCCCTCCCTCCCTCCTCGCTGCCTTTATGAAGTGCCCCTTGATTTTACAGCTCTGTAAATACACTTTGAAAGGGTAGATGTTTGCTTATTAACTTAAGGCAAATTACATTTCTAAGAACTGGTGCAAGAACATAATTTAATTGGTGTACACGCTCGGCCTGATTGATTGTGGATAATTGCACAGCCCCCCTTTACTCTGCCTGAGAGCAGTGCAGGTGGCAGTGCCCACCTTTGGGCATGGAAAAGAAAGAATCACCTGCCAGGCTTGGGGCTCTTCTATTTTTCTGCAATGATTTGATGATTAGCCCCTGATGAACCCAAGGCTGAGTTTGTGACAAGGAATTAGCATGCTCCTTTGGGAAAGCCCAACACCTGATGATGAGGCCGACGTCTGCGCTCGGGGTGACAGCGTCATGTCTTGTGTTTGACAAGCTCTGACCTCGTGTCCACCAGAGCTAAATATTAATTTCCTCACCCTTCCAAGAAGGAATTCAGCATCGACTTGTAATCTCAAATATTTTCACGCAACTGACTAATGACTTAATCACAGCTCATGGCACTGAGCCACGCTGATTACCCACGCAGGCAGGAATTGCAGCATGTTGTGGCACCAGCAGCTGCCCAGCACCCTGTCATCATGCTCAGTCCCAGCAGCATCAGTCCCCAATGAAATTTGCTTGGGTTTGAATCCCTTGGAATCCTACAGGCTGGGTGAGAAAGGTGATGTGAGCTTCAGTTTTGTAACCCAGGGAGGCAGCTGGTTTAGAGATGCATGAGGACACCCCTTGGAGACACAGGTTCTCCCCCAGGAATGAGGGGCCACTCCAAGGTTTTGGAGGGGGCTTGGTGAAGTATCCTGGCCAGCTGAACTTGGCAGCCTGGGTCTGGAAAATGAGCTGGGCATGGCCAGGAGATGCACTGAAGAGTTTTGGACTGGTCATGGTGCTTTAGTGCATGGATACAGCATTCAGCAGCATGGCCCTGAACCCAGCCAAGCTGCTCTGGCTGGGGATCATTTTATTTAATAATATAGACAGGGGCAGTGAGGTGTGAATGAACTGTTGCTGCTGGGGCCATATGCAGTTAAGAGCAGCACAGAAACCTGGGCAAGAGCCTTTGCTGTTTCCTCCTTGCTGCAGTGGGATCACAGGATATGTGCTCTGATGGGAACATTAGAGGGGACCATTTGGCACTTTATTTCACATCTGACTCAGAAAGCCTGTTCACACGAACACTGGAACAGTGTGGGGCTGTCAGAAAACAGAAAATAGCTGTTTAAATATCAAAGATTATTTCAGAGCTCCAATTGTCTGAGTCTCAGCTCCAAGTTTCAGTGCTGGGAGGGGAAAACCGGTGTGAAATGAGATGGGACAGCAAACCTACCTACCATTCCTTCTCCAATGAATTATCCATGGTGCTGGGTCACCTCAGTCCAGCTTGACTCCCCCAAAACATTGAGTATTTTATGGTTTAGCTTCCTGCTGTCTCTCCATGTAGTGGTGCAAGCTTATGGTACAAGGGTACATGGCAAGATCAGAGGGAAAAGCAGCCCCCAGGCTTCCTGCCAGCACAGAGTTGAGTTCTGAAGCCCAGTTTTTAGCACCAGCTTCTCCAGACCTCTGGAGGACTTTAAGCTGTCAGTGGTGATTGCCCTTTTTCCATAGCAAGGGACATGTGTTTAATATAACGAAATACCAAAAAGAGTCACCAACCTCAGCTGTTTCCTTTTTGGTTTTTTTTTTTTTATAGTAAGGAGAGAAAAGCTTTCTGAAATTTTTTCTCCTACAAGAGGAATGCTTTGTAATGCTGATTTGTCTCTTAAGCTTCCTCTGAAACGTCTTTGAGAAAGAAATGAACCCTGAGGCAGGATCGAGATGAAAAGGGAACTGGGAGCAGTGCTGAGCCAGGGGGTTGTGCAAAGGATAAATGCTTGCATGGATATAAGAAGGGATTGGGCCAATTCATGAAACAGAAATCCATCACGAAGGTGCTAATTTAGAGTTAAATAAAAGATGGTCCCTCAGCAATGGACACAAGCCCTGGTCTGGCTGCAGCTGCTCTCCCAGGACAGGGCCAGGCTCAGTGCTGGCATCGCTGCCACCCAGGACTCATCCTTGAGGCAGCTGGGACAAGGCTGCAGCAGGGATGCTGGGATGTTGGAAATCTCTCACTGTCATTTCGTCTTCTGCAGGAGGGTGGTATGGCCAGGCAAAATCAGGAAAGAGCCTCCCAAGGGGCAAAGTGATAAACAGATGCTACAAAAGAGCCCAGCATGTGAAAGCAACCTGGAGCAGCTCTTGGGAGCTGAAGGGGACCCCATTCAACACAGCAAGAGGGACTATTTGTTGTGGCAGGACACAAATGCTAGGAGCAAGGCTCTGTACTGTGAATGCCAAGCTCATCCTCTCCCCCCAGGCTTTCCTCAGCATACTCCTGCTTCTGCCAGCTGCACCTGATTCCTATACAGCTTAGTAAAGTGAGCATGGGATGGCAGCATGAGGCCCTCTGTAATCTGGTCTCAGTATGCCCCAGGCATAATATTCACCTCTCCACACCCCGTTTTCCCCATGTCAATGGGATAATAATGAGCTCTGTTACCACTGCCATGTTACACCACACGTGTGGCGAGTGATTCACTCCACGCGGAGCTCCGAGCGCGTCGGGCAGCGTGCAGGGCTCAGGCAGCAGCCACTCATTCCAGCATGGTGCCTGTCCCTGACTGCAGTGCTTTTCCACCCATCCCTTGCTCTCTTCCCCGTCCCATTTCCTTCAGCTTTTGCCCACCATCTCTGGCAAGGAAGCGCCTGGTCCCTGGCTCGAGATGTGGCTTCCTGGCAGGTGGGACTCAGCAGGTTTTCCATGTCAGAGCTGGAGCCTGGAGCTTCTCCATCCGTGCCTCCGCACTGCTGTCACCTGCCACCCATCTGCCACGTGCCTGGACGTGTGTTCCATCCTCCCTGGTGCCCGAGTCCTGTGGGAACCTCCAGCAGCTCTGGAGAGATGCAGGATACGCTCCTGCTCTAGGGTGAGAGTCTGACTTGCACCATGGCAAAGGATGAGGGGATGGCGGGAACCGGGAGCTCAGCAAAGAGGGACTGAAGCACACCCTGATCAGAGGGCTGGAAATACCTGGGTTGGAAATACGGCAGGGAATAACGAGCTGCCCAGCAAGGAGAACAAAGTTACAGCAAATCCAAAGGCAAGCCAATAGATGCTGTGAGGAGAGCTCAGTTTTAACACCAGGCTTTGTTTGCAGCAGCCACCAAAAGCTGGGGTGTGGTGAATTTATCATCAGGGCTATTTTTATCTCAGGTGTTTTAAAAGAATACTGCCTTTGAGGAAAAAGCTATTTTTGGGATGTGCAGGGTTACACCAGAGATCATGAGGTATGATCACCCAGACCTCTTTTGTTCTTATAATCTAGGAGCTTCAAGTTGTATCTCTTAATCTCTTCTTAAAAACCCCAGGGCCAGTGAAACTCAGGTTAATGACTGGTAGAGTTTACACAGCCTGGCACCACTAATATTTCTGACTCTGGATAATTGTTCAGAAGCTCATGATGGTATGACTACGAAAGCATCTCCATTGACTTGGTGTGCTGTGCTGGGGCAGGACCATGTTGTTTTCTGAATGATGTGGTGGTAAAAATTCCCATTTCCTTTAAAAATTTGTTTCTCACCACGTAAAAGAAAAAAAATTGAAGACCACATCAAGGCTATGATTTCTCTTAAGCTATGGAAAATGTAGAACAAAATCAATTAGTATCATCTTTCTTTATGTGGCTAGAAGGGTCTTTCAGTTGAAATATATATATACACACATATATATATGGGCATATACACGTACATTTTTCTATACATCCATATGTATGTATACATACATACCCATGCACACATGGAATTGTAGAATGTTAAGGATTTGGAAAGGACCTTAAAGATCATCTAGTTCCAACACCCTGCCCTGGGCAGGGACATCTTCCATTAGACCAGGTGGCTCAAGGTCTTGTCCCACCTGGCTTTGAATACTGCCAGGGTTGGGGCATCCACAATGTCCCTGGGCAGCCTGTTCCAGTGTCTCACCACTCTCACGCTAAAAATATTCTTCCTGATATCCAATCTAAATTTCCTCTCTTCCAGTTTGTACCCATTACTCTTTGTCCTATTGCTACAGCTTCTCTGGCTCCTCTGAATGTTCCCCTTCAGGTACTGGAAGGTTGCTGTGGGTTCTCCACACGATCTTCTCTGGGCTGAACAGCCCCAACTTTCTCAGCCTGTCTTCATGTGGGAGGGCTCCAGTCCTCTTATCAGCTTCACAGCCCTTCTCTGGACTTGCTCCAACAGTTCCATATCCTTCTTATACTGGGGACACCAGAACCACACGCGGTATTCCAGGTGGAATTCCGAGCAGAGAGCAGAATGGGAGTGGGGGGAAACCTGCTGGCCGCACTCCTTTTGAGGCAGCCAGGAACTCTGTGGGCTTTCAGCGCTGTGCAGCACACGAAGCGCAGGGAAGTGGATATGCACACACCTGTACACGTGCACACACCTCCACACGTGCACACACCTCCACACGTGCACACACCTCCACACGGGCGCACACACCTCCACACGGGCGCACACCTCCACACGGGTGTGCGGGCACACGGGCTGTGCCCAGCGCGGGGCGGGGGGACGGGACTACAACTCCC
>VZRH01003038.1:271129-328068 GCA_013397555.1 Urocynchramus pylzowi | reverse complement strand
AGGCGGGGGGCGTGTCCCCGCTTGGCCCCGCCCCGCCGGTGTGGCGCGCGGTGAGGCGGGGCGGGGGGCGGCGCGCGGTAGTCGGTGTGAGGGCGGCGGAGCCGGTGGCGTCCATCGGCATCGGCTTCTGCTCCCCGGCCGCTTCCCGGCAGCTGCTCCCGCTGCTCCCGCTGCTCCCCGGTCTGTGGCTCGCAGCTCCGGCCCGCCGGAGCCCTGCCAGAGGTGATTGCGCTGAGGTTTCTTCCCTTGTCGCCCATTCGGAACTATCGCCCTCCGCGCGGCCGTGAGGAGGCTGAGGCTGCCCCTTCCCCCCGCTCCCGGCCTGCCGGCGTGGGGTGCCTCTTCTGCCCGTTTCCTTCCTCCCCGCGGTGAGTATCGCGCCTGTCGCGACACAGCCCCATCCTCGCGCCGCTGTCGAAGGAGTGGGGGCCCTGCCCGGGGCCTGCCCCTTTCCTGCCCCTTTCCTCTCCCTTTCCTGCCTTCCTCGGGCTNATCCATATGTATGTATACATACATACCCATGCACACATGGAATTGTAGAATGTTAAGGATTTGGAAAGGACCTTAAAGATCATCTAGTTCCAACACCCTGCCCTGGGCAGGGACATCTTCCATTAGACCAGGTGGCTCAAGGTCTTGTCCCACCTGGCTTTGAATACTGCCAGGGTTGGGGCATCCACAATGTCCCTGGGCAGCCTGTTCCAGTGTCTCACCACTCTCACGCTAAAAATATTCTTCCTGATATCCAATCTAAATTTCCTCTCTTCCAGTTTGTACCCATTACTCTTTGTCCTATTGCTACAGCTTCTCTGGCTCCTCTGAATGTTCCCCTTCAGGTACTGGAAGGTTGCTGTGGGTTCTCCACACGATCTTCTCTGGGCTGAACAGCCCCAACTTTCTCAGCCTGTCTTCATGTGGGAGGGCTCCAGTCCTCTTATCAGCTTCACAGCCCTTCTCTGGACTTGCTCCAACAGTTCCATATCCTTCTTATACTGGGGACACCAGAACCACACGCGGTATTCCAGGTGGAATTCCGAGCAGAGAGCAGAATGGGAGTGGGGGGAAACCTGCTGGCCGCACTCCTTTTGAGGCAGCCAGGAACTCTGTGGGCTTTCAGCGCTGTGCAGCACACGAAGCGCAGGGAAGTGCATATGCACACACCTGTACACGTGCACACACCTCCACACGTGCACACACCTCCACACGTGCACACACCTCCACACGGGCGCACACACCTCCACACGGGCGCACACCTCCACACGGGTGTGCGGGCACACGGGCTGTGCCCAGCGCGGGGCGGGGGGACGGGACTACAACTCCCACCNTTTCCTGCCTTCCTCGGGCTCCTTCTTCCCCTCCCGCCGCCCTGCGCGCTTTGTACTGCGCCTCGCAGAGCTCCCTTGTTGTGGTTGTTTCTAAAATAATTCTCCGTTCTTATTTTTTTTGTTTTATCCATCGGGGTTTGGGAAGTTTTTTGCCTTCTTATATTTTATTTTGTCTTTTTTTTTTTCTATTTTTGTTTAATCTTTTTTTTTTTTGCTTCCCATCCACCCGGAGTTGGCCCCGCTCGGGGGCTGAATGTGCTGGGGAAGCTCTTTGTCATGGAGCGGCTGCCGAGCTGTCTGCCCTCGGGAAAACATCACTTAAAAAAAAAAAAAATAGGAAAAAAAAAGTCGCTCAGTACTTGAACCCTAGTACACTAGAGTTCTGTTGAATTCGGGGATGGATGGGGTTTTTTTGGCGGAGGTGCTGGTATATTGTGTATTTTTTGGGGGCAAGAACGAGTTCTCCCCCCGCCTCCCCCGCCAAGTCCATTGATCGCAGCCTCCCGTGCCGGAGCGCGGAATGGGAGCAGCACGCAGGCGGGTGACAACAAAACAAAGGGGGATTTTGTTTGGCTGTTGTTAACCTGAAAGATCTTGGTGAGAAAGCTTGCTTCTTTTTCTTTGGTTTTTTTTTTTTAAATCCCTAGCTCTTCCAGATTTGATGTTGTTTTACTCTGGAAAAATCTAGCTGGGCGGTGGGTAAGTTGTCTTTAATTTGGGAATTGCAGTGTTTCTCTCCCATCTCCTCAGCCCTGGCTCTTTTGTGAGCAGCCCGCCGTTCAGCGCAACTTGTGTCCGGATTTTCTTTTCACTCTTGTTTTCACCTAGTTAAATAATATATTTTCAGGACGATCCAGTACTAGGGGAACATTTCTGCCTGCAATAGCTCTAGAGAAAATATTCAAAAGGCAGGGGAGAGAAGGAGCAGTTGTGTTTTTAGCTGAATAATTTTCCTCTGATAAAGGGTATATTTTAAAGCAGTTACGTTTTTATACCGGAAGCATTTTTCTTGCCCCCACTCCCCTTGTTTTTGTTTTAACTGCCACCTCAAAAACTGCATCTACTTCACCTCTGCAAAATGCAGCTTCTGGAATACATGCGAGCAAAAAGCAGTCTGGCTGTAATGCTGGTGTTTCTGGCCTTAAAGGCACCCATTTTTGGTTTTTTATCCGGGACTCTTCTGCCTTGAAAAAGCACTACTTCGTAAGGTAAATTACAAAGCTTTTCAGCTAGCTAGAAGCTGGCGCTTCTGCATCTGAAGGACGATAGGTTTTTTTTTTTTCTTTTTTCATTTTGAACGCGTATAGGAGGCGGGGGGAGACCCGGGGAAAAAAAAGGCAGTTTCCGGTTTCTGTTCAGCAGCGTCTCGATTTTTTTTTCCCACAAAGAAGCAGCCAGATGACCTGTTGATGATACATCTTCAGTTGCTTTTTGTTCCAGAAGGCGCCCGTAGGTTAGTGGAGATGAACAGGCTGCCCAGATCTTCGTTTGCATGTGTTGCTGTGTGGTCTGTGTGGCTTTGTAATGTTTTAGGCCGACAATTTTGGAATGAGTAATGTGGAGCCAAAGTTCAGACATCTGCCCGGGACACTTCCCCCTTTCCTCTCCACCACAGTCCTTTCCCCCAAGAAAAGACATGGCTTGTTGAAAATTGAGCATTGGTATTTGGAAAATTAGGCTCTCGTGGTTCTGTGCAAGAGAAGTGTCCTAACTCTTTGAAGTCGTGTGAATGGCCTGGCAGGAAGCTTTAGGAATGCATTTTGGTTGTATGTAGGTTGCTACTGGGTACCTTAAGCTTCAACATCTCCTCTTTCAAATGAATTAAACATGTAGGAGCACCTGCTGTAAGGCTGAGTAAAGTCGTGTAACGTGTGCCTCACAAATGTTTCCGTTCTTACTAAACACTGGAATGTATTTCTCAACACAGCGGGTCACCGTGCTAGTGTTCATCTTAGAAATTAACATTTTGAGTAACTACTAGTATTTCTGTTAAAGAATTGAATATGCTACCTTTGCTACAACCATTTTGTATTTTGGTAGCAGTATTGGTTTCTATTAAGAAACCAGGATCCTTTCACTTCAGCATTTATAGCTAGTGGCTGAGTCTGTAGTTACAAAATAGAGGATCATGTGCTTGGAGCCAGTGGTATTTAAAACTCTTATTAATTTGTAAGGAGCTAATTACAAGTATTTTTTGATATAAAATGGCTTTTCAGACAGGAACTCTGGAATACAGGAAAGCAGAAAACCCAAAGCTGTTTGTGGATGCCAATGTGAGCTAAAAAAGGGAGAATGAGGGTGTTTCATGAGAAATCAGTCACCTTTAAGTGCATACTTGTAAGTGAAATGACACAGTTGATTAGCAACTCCTTCTGGATGCCAGTAATTGGAGGTACTTGTTGCTGGCTGGTTAAATTGTAAAAGTTTTGACTGAACATCAGGATGAAAAAGTCCAGCTCCTTTGCCTCCTAGACATTCATTCCTTAATCTCCAGATTCACAAGCGTGCTGACACACTGTCAAAGGAAGTGACAGCAAAGACATGGGATAGGAAGTAGGTCGAGTGCCGCTGAATGCTGGTGAGTTTCAGTAGGAAAAAAGTGAGCATGTTTCCTTCTGATCTTGTTTCTGTTTCCTTTCAATCTACCCCTTAGCAGGATGCACCAGGAAGTGTCACACTGCTACTGTAGCTCCCCAGTCCTACTGAAATTAATATTGCATCTCCAGTCAGGCCCACTTTGTCTACCTGGGTGAAAAGATTCATGGGGAAGAAGGTACAATTGCAATTTAGTTATGAAAAGTCATGTCTGTTGGGCAAAACTTAAGTGGCTCTGTGCTTCTCTGGAGGTGGTGGGCAGCTCATGGGATGCATTTCCCTGTCCCTGTGCTGCTGTAGGCTCTCCAGTGGTTGCTCGGGGGTGGGCTGGGGCAATAAGGTAGCATCATGGCACATTTTTTGTGGCTTTAACGTTTTGTAATGGCAATTAGCAGTTACAAGTGATTCTGTTTCTTGTTCAAAATGTTTGAATGTATGTATTCAAAAGCCTGCCTTTAAGTTAAAAAAGATGGAAGCTTTTTTTCCTGTTAGAAATCCTCCTGAAACTTAAAAAAAAAAAAGCAAGCTCTACCTTGTTTCTGCCTTCTGCTAAAAGCAGTAAAAACTCTTTGACAATAACTTAATTTGCAGAAAAATGACAGTCTTGCACACTATGAGTATGTTCTTTTACAAGTATCCTGTATTTATATTGGTTTGAAAAGAAGCTTTTTCTTCAAGGAGGCAGAGGTTCTCAAGTGCTTTGCACGAGTGAGTGCACAGCTTTTGGGCTACCTGGGTGAGCCCTGTGCCATGTCCTTCTTTTACTGACCCATGTGACATGATTTGGAGCACCAAATGTTCCTAGCTGCTCAAAGTGACCTTTCTGGAATAACCCTGTAGTGATGAGTGATTGTGAAATAGTTGACTGGAAACTACAGGCTTTGCAGGAAAAAAGCTGTTGTCCTCTGCTGGCACCCTGTTCTGGAGGTAGGTGCTCATCCATACCAGTCCTGCTCCAGCAATGTCTCCTGGCTGGCATGCAAGGTGGCATTTGGGGACGTGGGCTCAAGTGTGAACGAGTCAGCAGCTTGTTTGGTGGAGTCTGAACGCAGTGCCTGGGTGGGAGTGTTTGGTTAAGGATTGATGGTATCCTCTGGAGCCTGCCATGCAGGAGCACGGCTCAGTTCAGGAACAGGTAATAAAAGTTAATCTGCTGACCTTGGTTTTAATCCATGCTGGATTTAATCACAGTGACTTGAATGCCACCCATGGCACTTATGTAAATGCTGAATTTTGGGCTTGAATCTCACACTCGAGAGCAGAGTGGACTAAACCTTACAGTGAATTTCTGGCTGTGGTTTCAGCATTGGGAGTATCCTATAATTTTACTCTTCTAATTAAAGCTGTATTGCAGTTTTTAGATTAGAAGTGGTCAAAACCACTTACTCTGGTCCAGTAATTATATTCCTGTCAGGAAGAGGAATTGTTCAATTCACGCTCACTTTCCTTGTTCACCTGTATATGTTGTAGAAGACTTGGGATGTGTGTCAATGTTGGCTCAAAATGCTCTTGGTCTGCCTTGATGTGGCCTATGCCAACCAGATTTCTGTGCCAGCCTTATTTGTAGAAGTTAATTGCATAAATGTGTTTTTAGAAGGGAGAAAAGCATTGTGACAAGTTTTTTTTTTAATAGTACAGAGATATTTGGGGCAGGGAGATGCTGGTCTGGCTACATCAGGGTGTGTGTATATGTGTGAACAGCAAGGAGGGTATTGAAAGGCTATGGTTAAAAAGGCCCAAACCAGAAATGATCTCTGAAATTTTTTTGTTGTTGTTGTTATTATTAAGGGAGGTTGATAATATGAATAGCTACTAGATAATATTATGTGGATTTATTGAGGTTTTGTGTGACTGGGATATATGAATGTGTAGGTACTTGCAGGTTATGGGTTTGGAGTAAGTTAGTCAAGTGGGATTCTCTGGGGGGTAGTTTGTTGGAGCTAGGACTTGAAGATACAAAACCAAAAAAACACCCCAAAGCAACCAAACCCCAGAAAAATAATAAAACACAAATCCCTGCCTAGCCAGAATTTTCTTTTTAAGTAGACCACCATCGATGGGTTTTTTCCTTCCATTGCCATTTGATTCATCTGTCTGGATGCACTTATCTGCTTGTATTTCAAGTTTGTAATGTTTCTGTAACTATATAACATTTTGGGTTTCATTACCAATGCTTAAAAATACTCTTTTCTGAGCTAGGGTACCTATTTTCCTTACTTTATGGACAAAGTAGGGAATAGAGATTGAATTTGAGGGCACTGATTTGTTTTTTGTTGAGAAGACTGTTGAGATTTGACCTTGGTGGAGCTCAAGGCCTGCAAGAATTTGTGAAGGCATAGTGAGAAGAAACTTGGTGATGTGATTTGTACATCTCACACTGTCCTGCTTGTCTCTTCAGTGTTTCTGCTTAATTATCTGAACCATGTAGTGAGCAACTGGAAAGTTGCAGCTGTTGGGTTAGTTTGTTCCTGCCAGCTTATCCCCATGGATGGTAACCCCTTGATCTGGGCCAGAACCACTAATGGCTCCATTGTTCTTTGGGTCAGGGCAGTCAAACTGGCATCTCTGGGTTAAATCTAGCTTGAAACATTTCAGCCAGCTGGTCATCTTTGCTCAGGAATTGATCAGGGGTGTCTGGAGCAGCTTGCAAGGCACCTGGGTAGAACTGTGGGCTTTAGAAAAGGCAGCTTATGTGCATGTGCAGCCTTAAACATCACATCCTCTGGGACACTGTAAGACAAGGCTGAACTAGTCACAAAGTTAGGCTTGAGGTTCCATATGTTTGTAGTTCCTTTCCTCGTGTCAGGATCGTGCCTTTCCAAAGTGTCCACTTTCTCTGTTCCCAGGTCCTTCTGCTTCTAATAGTCTAGCAGTACTAAACAGTAAGGACTTGATTTTTAAAATCATACAAGCTTGGGAAGTGCATCTGTTTTCTTTGTCCTAGGACAAATTGTTTGTGTTAAATGATAAAAGTGGTCCCTGAAGAATTTCTCCTAAGAAATCTCAAGGCTCCTCTTCTCTTTAAGTGTTAATATGTATACTGAGATTTTTGTCTCATGTTACCTTGATATCCTTTCCACTTATCTGAAGCAGTTGTAGCTCCATGCAATATTTTTAAAAGAATAATTATTGACTTAATCATGATTTAACAGAAGTTTCAACAGGGGAAATAAGCAATGATCCTTCTGTCAGATCATGGAGCTGAACTGTTTATTTGGTATGAGGTTGGGGTAAAAATGCACAATTCATTGTATATAGAGGCTTACTATAAGTAATTTACTTACTTTTAAAGAACTTGTTGCTCATTTTGCCTTTTTAATGCACCTCTTGGGATAAACTGCTATATTCTAAAAATGTCAGTTCTGTCATTTCCCACTATTTTTTTTCTTTGTTTGGTTTGGTTTAATTTTTTTCCTGAGCCACTTCAAATACTCTGAGGAGTGCTCAATGTGGAAGAAAATGAATGCAGGTAGATACTTGAGTTGCCGTTTAGATTGCTGCTGTACTTTAAGGCTAGCTGAAGATGACTTTGAACTTCTGTGCTGCAGTGCAAGAGAGTAAAGTGGTGTCAACCCTTACTAATATTGGAGTAGGGTACGTGCTCCCTCTTGCATTTGGATCTGACTCCTTTTTGCTGGGCAACTGCCATCTTTTGAATTTAGGAACATGCTATGAAATCTGATAGAAACTGGGAGAGTTCCTCCTGTATAGGAAACCAGAGTAGTTGACTTAGACACTTAATTAGACACTTAATGTTTCATTTGTTCTTTTTCTCATGTGCTATTGTTGAGGCAGATTGGTGGTGGTGGTGCTGACACTTCAGATAAACACTGCTTCCTGCTCCAATATGCTGTCATAGTGTGTCTTAAAGTTAAAATATGGTGCTTAAATATACATACATACATATCTATATATATATAGATATAGACACATATCATATATATTTATCACTGCGCTTTGTACCCTGGGGTTAGCAGACCAAGCCTTAGACAAATTACATTGTAATGCATATTAGTCTGAAGACAGGTGATCACCCCTTTGTGCTTAGATGACTTTCATGGCCAAGTCATCATCTCTTGATTCCTGTGGTAGGTGGATCTATCATACTGGATCTTTGTTCTTTTTCTTTAATAATGTAATTGCTATGCTGTTGGTAGCCCACATCAGTTGTTTTAGTATTTATTAGGTGCTGCATTTGGTGGATGTGAAGTATCATTCCAGTTGAGCTTTCCTTTTTGGAGCAGAGTGAGCTGTTGCCTGTTGGGTGAGGTTTCTGTAAACTGCTTAAGGTTGTTCCTGAGGGCTGGAGTGTACCATGGTAAGAGAAACAGTTTGCTGGGGTTTTTTCTCTTGTCTATTTTAAAAGAAGTGATGTATTACTGTATTAAGGCTGTCAGCCACCTGCTGGAGTTGAGGAACCCACCTTGATCATGCAGGCAAATAAATGCACAAATAGCTTTTATTTTTATCCATTTTTTTTCTTGCACGTATGCATATTTATGCAGTGAGTTCTGTGGTCAGTATTTTAGCTTTGTCAGAGGGTTTCTGAGCAGCAGATGTGAACATAGAGTAGGCTCTTGTACTGCTGGCTGAGAAAGGTCAGAGTGCTCTAATAGAAAGTGTGGGCTTAGAAACCATTTGTGACTTAGACGCAGCAACTACTTTTGACTTCCTATGCCTATATATATGGTCTATTTAATTTTTTCCTCACTGAAATAAGCATTCCCATATATCACTCTTCTGAGATGTGCATAGACAGCAAGAGGAACCTCTGCCTCAAGACGGGGAAGTGCTACAAGATTTTTTGTCTTTCCCTTACTCCCCCAACTTTGGGGAGGGACTCGTTCAAGTTGCCAGTGTATAAACAGGAGCAGAGAGAGGAGCCTGATCCAAAAGGTGAGGGAAGAGTTAATGCTTCCTTTAAAGCCAAGAGAGACCAGTCACAGGGAGGAGTGAACATTATCACGTTGTCAGGTGTCTTTCAGAAAGTCTCTTGAGTCCTTCAGTTTCCACAATAGCAAGTATTGTAGACATTCTGCTATTTTACAGCTGTTAATGAGGAAGAGTAAAAGTCAGATTTATCTGGCTGCTTTATATATTTCATAATCTCAATCACCAAGAAATAACAGCTTTAAAGATTCAGAGAGTGCTTGGCTAACATGTAGAGTGAGATGGCACGAGAAGTTTCTTGCTGCACTTTGGGCTGGTGTCATTGCCTATTTCTTCTTCTCTTGCTGCTCCAGTTTCCCAAGGCAGGGCTGCAACAGAGCTGGAATTGTGCTCCACTCTCCTGTTCAGCTAGGAAAGAGCACAGGACATAGGAGATGGCAGGGAGAGGAACCTGCGTGCTGAGATGGTGCAGGATGTCTCCAAAGCCCCTGTTTAGTTAGGCTTGTCTCTTGTTTTTTGTCCTTATTTTGAGGAAGGTAAGGAGCTCACAGGTGTGTTTATGCTTAATTTGTTAATGTTTGGAGTCTGCTACAGGAATGCAAGTAAGTATTCAGTTACTAATCAAACCTTGCTCTGCTGTGAGGCATGTAAACTAATGAAGTACCAACAAATGCGAAGGTGGGTGAAAAAAATGATAGTGCAGCCTGAGTTCCCTGAGTTGAGGCTTCCCATTTTTCTCCTGCTTTCACTGTGTCAGATGTTTAGAATTGTCAACATGATTGAGGACCAGGTTGAGAGCTTGCGTGGGGCACAAACCTGATGCTGAGCAGGAAAGCACAGTGTTTTGGAATTGTGGGGAGGTCCAACATCTGTTTGTAACCTTTTGTCACAAGTGGAAGGGATTGTAGAATGACAAATAGTGGTTCTTTCCCAATGGGCAAGGGTTCCATTCAGCATTGCACAAAGCATGCCAATTAGATTTAATACAAATGTTCTTGCACAAAGATCACCTTGATTTAATTTTTTTTCAGATGCATAAAGTAGAAATGAACTGAGGCTCTCTGTTTGTTCTTTAAAGACTAAGTACTGTATTTCTAGCTCTTGGCAGACATTGTCCACAAGTACTTCATGTTCCATTGGGCTTATGCCAAATTTAATGTACCGTGTGTACTGAAAGCATCAAAACCAGGCTTACTTTAATTTTAGATTTTACAGTTACTGTTATTGATTTTTCTTAGAGCTGTTCCATCCAATCTGCTATCATCTTAATTTTTTTCCCTGCAGAAGTTTGGGGAAGAACCATGACAGTCTTTGTGTGGCTAGGGAGTGTTCATATCAGTGAGAGCTGTAGATCAGCCGTCTCTGCCGTGGCCAGACTCTCCATTTGGAGAAGTTAAATCAGCACACTGTGTTATTTGTGGGCTCTTTCCTTCAATACTGACTGATATGTTGTGACTGAGGACCGTGTTAAAAGCAGAGTTTGTCAGCCACCTTTCAAGAAACTTGATTTTAATAAAATCCTGAGACAGGAAGCTGAAAATACCAAAAAATTGTGAACTTTGATTTTTCAGCACTTCCATGCTGTATGAATAGAAAGAAGCCTGACAGAAAGACCTTGGACTCCAAAGAGACAAAAGGGATGAGGTAGGGGAGAGAAGCAGAACACAAGTAGGAATTATGATAGGTAGACAAAGAGAGGAAGGAAATAACTGAGGGAAAGAATAGTATATAGTGCAAAACTGCCAACCAGTATGGGCTGGAGCGTTTGTAATGCTACAGTCCTCAGGTTTGCTGATCCCTGCCTGACAGCTGTGTCTGCTGGCCTTAAATTCTGGCTGTTCATCTTTTTATTTTCAACCCTCGAGGCCAAGTAGCTGTGCATAAGCATGGCTTTTGGCCAGGTAGCTCATAGCACTCAGAGTGGAACAGGATTCCCCTCCATTGCGTTGATGTGGAGCAGCGTGGCATTCGGTGAAGCCTGGGTTTTCGCTTTCACTCCTCCTGCTGAGACTGCTTTTATTAAGTGGCAGTCTGTTCTGGTTTCTGCTTTGCAACTTTAACAACTCTAGCAGAGGGTAAAGTTGCTCAGTGCTTCAGAGACCTGCATCTGAGTGGGGGAGACTCTCTTGATAGAGACTTAAAATCGCAGTGTGTTCTACATTCCCTGTTAATAATAACCCTTGTCACTAAAGGATGTGGGAATTCCAAGTTAGTTTGTATTGTAAGCTTATCCTTGGCAGTTCCTGGTTTTTCTTAGGCCTCACTCTTACACTGAAGTACTAAGCATGGTTTTAAGTCAGGTGTCTAGTTCTCAGTCTTGGTTTTTTACTTTGTCTCATAGATGCTGATTAGTCTTTGGGAATGTTACTTAAGCTTTGACAATCTTCAGATATTATCCCACAATCTTCAGAGACTGTATTTTGTGACCTACACCTGTCTTCTCATTCCACTCCATGTACTGGAGTGTCTCTTGGGGGCTGTTCAGTTTCTGCAGGTTCTTTGCCAGGCAGTGTCAGAAGATGCTTTCCCATCATGCAGCCAAGTGACCAATTCAGAGGAATTGTTGGTGGAAGAATTTTCCAACTGGACCATAAACCTGTGTTAACGTTGGTGTATCCCAGGTTTTATTGTAGCAACTGATTATGCAGGATTACTTTGCATTAATGTGAGCAAACAAAATAGGACCCTGTGAAGAAAAGAAGTGTACAGGAAATTACTAAGCCTTGATGAAGACATAACTAGTTCTTCCAAGTGTGTTTTTGTAACTGAGACAGAAATCTAATTTTTTCATTTGTTGCTGTTACTGTGCTTGTTTTCAAGCTTAATTTACGACATCCTTCATATAAACTTAGTTTTAACTTTTTTTAAAGTTTTAGTATGCATGTTAATAAGATTATTGCTGTACTAAGCAGTCTTTTACTGATGAATATAGCTTCTGCTACTTAAAAGAACAAAAGTTGAATAGAAGAATGAGTATACAGAAAACAAAATTAGCTCTAGTTAAAAATGGGAGTAAATTTTCCTTGTTATTCAAGATTTAACATAGCTTTTAAGTACTGCTCGGAAATAAATTTATTTCCTGTTATCTTGTCATTAATTAGTCCATACATTTGAAGATACACAATTTTACTATTTTTCTGGAAATGAACACAGTGATATGGAAGGGTGGTCCCAACTCTTGGTTCTTGTCATGTGTTCAGGTGCACTCGTCACTGGGTAAATCCAGTTAAGAAACAGTTTGGAGGGTGGGTCTCTGGAAATCATGGTTGTGTAGAACCTTGTGCCATGTAGCTGCCGGGCCACAGGCAGGCCTGCTGCTTTTGCAGGCAGCATTTTTTTGTGCCACCTTAAAATTGTTTAACTGCAGAATGTGTTCCTGCTATACATTAGCAAATAAGTTCAGGCATTCCTGCAGTCATAGAAACGGATGATAAATAATAGCTCTGCGATGCAGGGCTTCTGTCTCTGTGCTAGTGGCCAGGTTTGTCAGTGAAGAGAAGAATTTGGAAGGGAACTCTGGAGTTCATCTGGTCCAACTCCCCTTGCTCTAAGTAGTTTGAAGTTAAAGCCAGCCCTTCCATCCCTTTATTTGTCCTGGTTTTCAATAACATAACCAGGGTGTCTGCTGACAGCACTTGTCTAATGCTTACCTGCAACTGGCAGTCTTCTGTAAATGTAAAGCTATGACTTATCCAGTATAATTCCAGAAGATAGTCTTAAATTTCAGTAAATTCTGAGTGCGCCAACTGGCAACTGAGCTCCGTCAATAACGTTGAAGAACTGAGCATTTGAGTTGCTTTGCACTAGGAGTACTGGCTGGAGAGAAGGGTATGTGCTGTGTTCAAAGACATGTTTGTTCTGGGAGATGCCAAGCCAACCTCTAGGAAACCATTCTTTACAGTGGCTGTGAGTGACAGGTGGATCTCCTACCTGTGCCTCTGCCAGCTGACACTTCTCAATTGCTGATGTGGATGGGCCTTAACCACATGGTCTCACTCTGGCTTTCTCTCGCAGTGTTGAAAATCGTTGTCCTGTCTGCACTAGCAGCTAGCTGAGCTCAGCTCACTGACAGCCACCACCACCACCAGGTCCCTTTCCCTCTGCGCGGGAGGCTTTTGGTTATGTATCGTAAATCCAAGTGGAAGCGTGGGTACAATCTCGAAGGGCTTGGACACGGTGAGTCTGCATCTGCACAGTTGTTCTGCAAGAACAGACTTTTTTACTTGCACATGAACTTCTTTTCAAATTTTTCATCCAGAGAATTTGGTAACTACTTCTAGAGTTCTTTTGAAATAGAGCTTTTATTTACCTCTGGGAGATTTTGATTGAGATAAGCTGCTAAAAGTACAAGTGTAGAACAATACAAACTACTTCTATTGTCTTGCTGTAACTATCTGTAAAGGTATTTGTTCTCTAATTGCTTTTTTTTTTTTTAAATAAGTGGAAGAGAATGCTTTAAGTAGTTCATTGGATAGTATCTCTCTACAGCAACCACAGCTTTTATAAAATGCAGATTATTGTATTAGTGACATGCCTCCTAACTGTGCCAAATTTACTTTCTCATGCCCTCATGTTGGCTTTCTACCTAAGGTTATTTCCAGAGGCTCTGATACAATATTTAGTGCCTGATGAGAGTGATGCCTTCTCCATCTCATCTCTCTGGACTGTGCACACACATAGCTCCCCCTCCCCAGATCTGAGCTATGCAGTCCTTGGCCTGTGTTTACTCCGGACCTGCTGACCTTAGTTTTTCCATGAGCTGAGTTTGCTCCCTAACTCGAGAGAAACAAATTAATTGTGGGCGTTTCCTTAGAGGTTCAGGGAGCTGTGCCTTGAGTTTTGTTATTAGACTGACTATATATCCTTCTGATGTGGTAGACTTAAAATTCTTGCATTGCTTTCTGTAGCTTTGCCTGTGAATGTATCTGTGGCTTGTTCTTTTTCCTTAGCCCTCTGGTTTGAGGACAACAGCTGCTGTCTTCTCTCAGTATTGCTTGAACCAAAGTAGTAATGTGGTGTTGTGAGAACATCAGCTTTACCTTGCTTAGACCAGTTTTCAAGTGGAGTTAATGTTAGTGAAACTGAGAGTACAACCTCAAGTACAAAGGGCGTGATTAATAGTGAGAGGACTATTGGCATATAATTTTGAAAATGTTATGGTTTTATTTTACATCTCAGGGGATTGGAGCAAATAGGCATGAGATGCTAATCATAATAATGTTTTTCATGATCAAAGCTATCAGTACTTCAATGGCTGCTATTTCTGTTTCAACTGCCAAGGTCCTGAAACTAGTTATGAGCAGTCAGTATTGGTGGTTAACAGCCTGAAACATTTTAGGTATGGGAAATACCACTTCATTATTCAACATGAGTTTACTGACTTGAATTCATGTTGCATATTTATTTTAGTTTCTGGTCAGCCCTGTATTTCACTGTACCTCTTGATTTTCTGTCAAGTTTATATCATGAGTGAGTTCTTAGTCCAAAATTCCTTAACTCTGCCAGTATGCTTCAAGGGGAAGCTCAAGAGGTAGTGCAGTGTGGTCTAGACCTTTAAAAGTACTGTAGGTGTTACAGCTTTGTTTTATAAACTTGAGAGTTTCATTGGAAAATGCATTAGGAAGAAGTTTCTAATGAAACATGGTGGTCAGAGAAGTCTTGCTATGTTCAAGTATTTGTACACAGGCCAAAAACACTTGGAAAAACTCTAGGAAGAGCTGTGAAACAGTGTTGAAGCTGGTTGCTTGAGGAGCTGGAGGGTACCTGGTATTTAAGTGCTTCATCTCTTCAGAGAAACAGTACACAACTGAAGTACTATACCTGACAGTGAACATTGTCTCTGACAGCAGTGTAATTATTTTGAAGGTCTGGGGCTTATCCAGAATCAAAGTGGTGAATTAAGTTACATGTCCAGCCAAGATTTGCTCTAGTACAGTCTTGCATAGGTAGGCTGATAGTGATCTTGCTTATGCTGCTGAATTCAGTTGCCTTCAGTGCAGCTGAATCCTTGCTTAGCTGCATAATTGGGCTCAGGTATCAGGTTTGGTGAAGTGACCTGGTAGATGATGAAAAACAGAATATGGGCTTCAATTTCTTAATTTCTTTTCCTTAGCATTCCTTTTTTGGTTTGGTTTTTTTTTTTTTTTTGGAACAGTATGCTTAGAAACAAAGTCAGTCCTGATGCTCCTGATGCTCAGTACAGTTGATCATCTGTTAATCAGATGAGCTACAAATCTGGGTTGTTTTTGTGAAACATTGGAAAGGTTTAGTATAGTAATAAAAGGAGAGAGAACTAAGTCTGCTGCTTTGTTACATGACAGCCAATAATCCTTCCTTGCTGACCAGTACCTTAGCTGTTCCAACCATGTCATGATGTAGTTTTATTTTTTTAACAATGGCTTTATTTAGATTATCCTTTTAACTAATGGTTTTGGCATGCTTTAAAAAGACACTTAAGGAAGAGTATCTTGTTGCAGAATTCCAATCTGGGCTAAACTTACAGGCTGCAAGTATTTTTACTTTTTAAAATTTAATTAGGGAATCTTCATTTGTGACAGTAAAAACCGTCTTTGGAACATGTTGAGTTTGCAGGCAGTTACCTGAAAGGCTGAAGTTCTGTCAAAGGATTCGCTCTTCTGTATGCTGGAGCTGGTTTAGGTTACTTTGTGCATTTGTGGTTGAACAGAGATTTCACGTTGCTTTCAATTAACAAGAAAGCTTTTCTTGTGATCTTTGATTTCAGTTGGCTGCCATTTCTCTGGGAGTTTTGACTGTAATATTTCAATGCCCCTTTGTGTTAGGCCTTCTGTTATCTCTGCTTAACTTTTATATTCTGGACCTTTTTTTATGCCAGTAAAGATAAATCTTGCTGCTTCAGTGTATACAATCATAGTGGTTTTGTTTTGGGGGTGAGAATTGCAGCCTTTCTTTTTCTTATACAATTTTTATGGTTTAGGTAGACTTCTATATTAAAAGTTAAGGAATAAGCACCATGCTGTGTCTTTGGGAAACAAAGACATATATTTAAATGTATTAATAAAATAATTAGTAAGTAACGTGTGAGGATTTTCATATTCCTGAATGAGGGAGGATGACTGGAAGAGACAGGACTAGCTATGAAAAGAAATCCAATAATTCCTAAACTCACACCCCTTCATGTTAGGCTCAGTCCTCTTTTTAAAAAGAAGGTCCTAGAACAAGTAAAACATACAGTTAGTCCTGCAGCTGGACTTCGGCAAATCCTAGTACAGCAAATGCGAGGGTGCTTAGATGTAAGCTTTAATAGCAGAAACAGTAAAACACAGGTCTCTGTCACAAAACTGGGAATGTGCAGTTGTTCACAAAAGTGGTGCTTTGCTCCACAGACATCAAGCTCTAACTCAGGGTTCTTGTTGAGCAAGTTTCAGGGCTGAAACTTTGTGTCAACAGCTGCACGTCTGCATTTTGCCTGTAATATTTACATCAGTCTTTTCAGTAAATGAAAAAAGTGCATCTTATTTCTGATATGAGAGCTACTATAAATGTTAGATTTTAAGCTTAGGCCAGAAGCTGGTTTTAAAGTGAAGACTTCTATAGAAAATAGGTTTTTTGTGCTTACCTGTTTTTATTGTTGTTGGGTATTTTAAAATTTTTGTGCAATTTTAATGAAGTGCCTCCCTTCTAACAAGGAAAAAAAGCCTCAGCTTGGAAGTGATTACTAAAAGAAAAGCGCTTCACCTCAGAAACCAATAAAATTATTGGGGCTGATATACTCCTGTTGGTTTTGTTACATTGTATAGTGTTGATAACATTTCAGAGTGGCTGACCTTGCATCTTTTTGTCCTAGCAGTCATATTTGCACACAAGGAAAACTATTATAAAATTGAGGAGAACAAGCTTCTGTCAGTGCTCTAGTTATTTGTATGGTTCAAGGTTTATTTTGGGGACATGTAATCCACACATTTCCATCAGTGAAATGCTAAAAGTGCAGAATGACTTCAGTGTTTTAAAAAGCGGGGGTACAACAGTGGCTGCTAAGCCAGAGAAAGTGTTTTTTCTTTCCTTTATGTTCAGAGAATATCTGTCCTACAGCTGGGGTTGATGTTGTTGGAGTGAGACTGAGCATGCTTGAAAATTTGTTCTGCCACTAGGTTGCATTGAGGCAGCACACAGTGAGTGCTAAAGGCAGCTGTGATGATCATCCTGACAAACTTGTAGTTTTCATCAAAACTCACCTGGCACTTCATAAAGTCATGATGGGTGTCTGGTGTCTAATTGGCTCCAATGACTTTGCCATATTTGAAGTTCTTTAAAGTTTCTTTAGTATTTCTGTTGAATAGTTAATGACATAGATGATATTCCTTAAATGTTTGAGGGATTTTTTGATTGTTTTTACTTTGAATTGGCATTGGTCCAGAAGCGTGAATATATCAGACATCTCTGACTAATCTGGGTAGTGTCTTCTTAACTTGTGTTGAGGTTGCCCATGACGGTTCATTACCTCAGAGCCTTCTTCTCTACAAAGGATGGCAGGAGGCATCCCTAAGCACAAGAGTAACTGATGACAAACAGCACATTCGAATGTGAGCTGGGTTTATACAAACCTCTGTGAATAGGTGTGAACGAGGCACCGCTGAGCTGTGAGTAGCAATTAGCAATTTGAAACAATGTTCACAAACAATATCAGTCCAGACTGGGCCAACCCACCCCGAAGAGCTTGCAAAGATCGCTTCTGAGGAGCCAGATTTCTTGGAATGAATGGGTCTGCGCTGAATGGCTGACTGAAAAGGGGCAAGTGAAATGGCTCCTCCAGACTCGATTGTTACTGTTCAATTTGCTGTACTACGAAAAGAGGGCCTAAGGTTTCCGTGGAAGATACCCACCCAGGCAGTGAATGGGTTAAGGTGGAGGCTTCTCTTAATCTGTTTCCCAAGGTTCAGAAAGGAAGAAATCTGTACTATATTAACCAGTCAATGTGGTTAATAAATAAGTGGTGCTGTAAATCATGTGAAATTTATTTCCAAACTCTTTAAAGTACTACTGTGTTCTGAATCTTGTGGTACTGTTCAAAAATCACTTTGTTGTGGTGATGTCAAAACTGTTGTTTTTTGTGACTGTATACTCTTTTCAGTGTATTTGCCCACCAATGTTTCCTATTTCCTGAATGGAAAAACTCTTCTTTGAGAGAAAACAAGTAATTCTTCACACAAAGCCTGCCTCTCAAGGCATACAGGTACAAGGTGCGAACAGAGGTAATTACTAGAAGTGAGTTTGCAAGTGTGAAGATGCTTTTGCATGTCAGAAAAATGCCTGAATGAGAAAGAAATGAAGATTTTATTTCACGCTTGTGTTAGTTCAAATCTAGCTCCATCTTTAACTGTTCAACCTTTTTTTTGCTTTGGAGGCTTCTCCAGGTAGCTTTGAAATATGAGCTGGTAAGTACAGTGAGCCAGAGTCCTGGCCAAGATAGAGCTTTAAGCATGGGTTTTTGTTCAGTGTTTTGGGGGGTTTTTTGGGGTTTTTTTTCCCAGAAGACATTGTTGAGCTGTTTTGCTTGAACATTTTATGTCAAGTAAATAAACTGTCATTAGTTGATGAGAAATATGCTGAACTTGTGTTCTCAAACCTCAGTTTTAAGAGTCTTAGTTTCTAGGCCAAATTTTGAAGGTTTATATTCTTACAGAATTCTGCTGTGGAATTCTTTTGGATCAAGGAAGAAGATTTTTTATCTTCAGGAGCACTTTCTTTGCTGGTAGAATTACAAAGAGTCAAAGCGCTGCCTTGCTAATGTAATTGCATTAGAGTTTGTAATGTGACGTAGCATTGCTGAAAATGCTGGGGCAGTCCATGAAACTACAGCTGAACTTTTTAACACTGCCTCACAATGGGTGCCTCACTTTGGCAGTTGCTGGAAAAATGTTCTGCCACAGTGCCTGTCACTATCCCTGTACTCCGCCAATCTAAAATTACTTTTGTCTTCATCTGCTGAATTTTGTCTGACATATGCTGAGTGGACAAGAAGCAACACAGATTTCAAATGCCTGGCTCTTTTGAAAACAAACAGATCTCTCTCTTACTACCAAAATGCCTTTGCTTATCTTTTATGAACCACACTCTTGGGAATATTTCTTCTTCCAGATGTAACTGAAGGCTGCAGCTTAAAGTTGCCATATTGAGCTAGATACCTTCCCTTTTTTAAAAGTAACATTTTTCTTTGGACACAGAAAATTGAAGATTTGAAACTAGTGATAACCTTGAAAACATGCAACTGTAAGTCAAATGTGAAACATAATGATTTTCTTAGCTCTTAATTAAAACCTGACTATATGGTGAGACCAAAGTCCCTTGGGTCCCTATAGAAATACTGTAGCTCCATCTCCCATGGTTGAGGTATTCTGTCCTGGGCTTTTTTGGCTGGGAATATATTTGGCACAATAATACCCAACATTGCATGTGACAAGAGCCAACAGTATCTACCAGTTCTCCCTTGTAGCTCTAAAGAAGTAACTGTATTTCTGTCTCAGCCAAGGAGTAGGATTTAGGGATGGCATCTCTAGCACTGAGCTGCTGCTATTTGGGAATGACCTTTTTTTTGTTAGGTGTTAGTGCCTGCATAGAGGTAAAGTGTAACTGCCTGTTTATTTTTATAAGCAATAAACCTCTTACCCAAATAGGATTAGAAGTGTAGGAAGTAAAGTATTGTGCCTGTGTATGCTAAATCATGCATTGCCTGTGAGATTAGAAAGGAAAGAAAAAGATCTGATCTACTGGCATGGGATTTTTTTTCACTGAGCAGTAACAAACTGTGAACAGGCAGGGAGTCCAACACCAGAAGGTGTTGAAACTATTGAAATACAGGTCACATGCTTTTGTGTGCAAATGCTGGAGGTGATTTGTTTAGAAAGAACCAAGTTTTCTGCCTTGTCTAAAGACTGTCTAAAGTTTGAAGTGAGGAGCAAGAATATAGTAAGATGGTTATGTTTAATAGCAGTGATTTGCAAAATATTCAGGTATGAGCTACAGGCTTGGGACGCTGAAGTGGAGAAGTGTGGGGAGCTGTTTTGAGGTTATCTAGCACTTTTTTTACCGGAATTGCAGAGGGACTACAGTCAAAATGGTGAGTGTCAAGAGTTTAGTAAGTGTGGTTAGGAATTTAGGATAAAGCAGAGGGCTGTTGGATGAATTTGACTTTTTGCTTCACGATCTCTTTGAGGGTAAATATATTTGCCTTCTTTTAAGAGATCAGTTTGTGTGATGTAGGAGTTGATTAGAAACTGTACTAAGTAGTTTTTAAGCTTTGTCCCTCTTAACATAATTTTTCTCTAGAATGTGAGTGTGGGGAGACAGCCAGTTATAGCTGAATTTCTATAACTGAATACTTTTCCTATCTTTTTTTTGCTAATCTGAATGAATAATCTAGCATGATATGTTTTTCATCATTGAGATAAAGATGTTTTTCAGAACTGTAAGTGTTACTACTTCTAGCAACTGTCTTAGGATTCTCTGTACAAGTCCATGGTCAAATGATCTGGCTTTGTGGGAATGAAAAATTTCAGGAAATGCAGGTTCAGCTAGTTCTGCTATAACCTTAAAGGCTTTGCAAGTACAAAAATTGTCTTAGAAATGAATTCAAATTGGGCCTCCTGTTCTTTATTTAGGGGAAACCATAATACCTGAAACTCAGTGAATCTGTGTTCTGATGCTGAAAGATTGCTGAACAACATCTAAAAAGTACTTTAAGGAAGTGCTTGTGCATAGCCAAGATTAATTGAACCAGAAATGATCCTAGAGAACTTAAAAAGAAATCTTTTGCAATAGCTTTTTCCAGGTACCTGGCAAATTAAAGATTACTGTCTTGGAAAGAAGCCTGGTGCAGCTACATCTGTATGGCTCTGACTTGGCAGATGACTTGCATCACTTTGACCTTTTTGGAAACAAATGTGCTTTCTTCAGAATGAGGCTTTGCCTATCATTCTTTCTTATCAGTCTTGAATTTTTAGGAATTCAGCACATCTGATGTTTCAGGTGGTACTTGAAGCCAGGTGAAGAGCCATCTGTCCTGGTTTCAGCTGGGATAGAGTTAATTTTCGTAGCAGCTGGTACAGTGCTGTGTTTTGTGTTTAGGATGAGAATAGTTTTAATGCACTGATGTTTTGCTGAGCAGTACTTACTCTGAATCAAGGACTTTACAGGGTCCCATGTTCTGCCAGCCAGGAGCTGCACAAGAAGCTGGGAGGGAGCATGGCCAAGACAGGTGACCCAAACTGGCCAAAGGGATTCCCATACTGGACATCATGCCCAGTATTATAAACTGGGGAGAGCTGGCTGGGAGGGGCTGGCTGATGCTCATGGAGGGTCTGGGCATCAGTCAGTGGGGTGGTGAGCAATTGTGCTTTACTTTCTTGGGTTTCCTTCCTTTCTCCTTTTATGTTGTCTCCCTTTTCCTTATTACATTTTGTTCTTGTTTATTTCAATTACTTAATTGTTTTTATTTCAACCTGAGGATTTTTACCTTTTTCCCCTGACTCTCCTGCCTTTCTCATGGGCCAGGGGAGGTGTGAACCAGCTGCATGGTACTTGGTGACTTGCTGGGGTTGGTTAAACCACAGCATTGTTTTAAGAGCAGCTTAATTCCCAAATGTCTTACTTGGGCAACAGTTGCTGTGTTGAATTGCTCACTGGGTCCCATTTCTTCTGTAAAGGACTTCCCTGGTATAGCTGAGGAACAGGCACACAAAGATGTGAGGGTGGAACAGGACTTGATAAAAAATGCTCGTTAGGTTTGTCTGATGGCAAAGTGTAACTCCTGTGATGGGAAATGTCTCTGTACAGGGTGATGACTTGTTGCCACTCTGTAACTGGGCTGCTTTGGTCACAAATTGCTCCACAGTTGCTTAAGGATCACTGTGGCTGGATGAAGAGCATTTTAGAGTTGGCAAATCTGTTTGAAGGAGAATTTGTTGTGCTTTAAGAATTCGAGGTTCTATTTAGATCTTTTACTCAGCTGTCCTGCAAATCTAATTAACCTCTCCTACCCCTTCCAGAAGTGGTCAGTGTAGAAGAGTTCATGAAGTACCATCTACCCTTCACGTCACAGAAATTTGAGATGCAGAAAAGGGTTCTTATCTGGAAGCTGTAGCTATAACAATGGACCTTTGTTTTCTTGGCCCTTGTAAGAACTTTCTTACTTCTTGCCACAAGCCACCACACAGTAGTGCAGGAGATTAGGTCATTTCCTTCCCTTCTCCTCTTCCTGCAGATTATTTGATTAGCATTTCTATTGTATACTCTAAATAGCATGTTCTTGGCTTCAGGCTGGTCCCCCCCTCTATAATCTCTTTAAAACACTGTAGTATGACTTTTTATTAGCAGCGTGACATGGGAACTCCTTGCACGGAGATTACATGTGACGTAACACAATAAAAGATTAATGAGGCTGGTAAGTCAGTAATCTTCCCTTCTTTCTTCTTTCCTCATGCACCTGAGATTAGGCTTCTGGGAGCCTCCTAACAGTGTTAATGCCTTACAATACATGAAATATTTTTCTTGTTTGGATATCATTAGTTTTGATCAGATTTCAGCTGCTGACTTCATGGGAAACAGAGTTCAGGCTGTGTATGGTGTATGTTCAACATTCAGCATTGAGTGTACAAATATATCTCCCCCATGGTATCATTACAGGTCCTGGTCTTCCACCAGGTGTTTTGTTCCCTTTTCTCAGTGTTTCCTTTCCTTCAGTCTTTGCTTTTATATAGCCTTTGTGCAGTAATTTCAAGATTTTATGCTGAGTGGGGTTTGTAGTCCACTCCTTGCCTGTTTTGTTGAATAAAATTATCAACAGGTTATTTAGAATGTCAGTCTTGAAATGTAGTAGTAATTTACTGATAAGGTTTAACTCCAGCATGAAGAGTTTGCCATTCAGGCTTCTAGTGCCACTCTGGACACTAGAGGCCATAGTGATGCCTGTTGCCCCTGTCTGTAAGGCTGTCATTTTAGCTGGAGCAGCTAGGAATGCATTCATTCCTCTTCAGAGCTCATGTTGAATGTCATGTGAAATCACGTAATTGTATCAAACTGTACAGCATCTGTTTGTGAGTCAGATAGAAGAACATGACGATAGAGCCCTTTATTTTTCGAACAGCTTCAGAGAAAGAACCTCCCCTGCAGTTCAGCATCATTTCATGAAATTAGCAGTGATATCTTGGGCTACAGATTGCATTGTTTTAGTCTGGCATGGTATCTGTACTCCAGGAGAAATCAGACAGCTAGCCTAGCGACAGCATGCTGGAGGCATTTCATTCCAGTCCTCAAGGCATGGCGTAGTTCTTGTGATTCTGTGAAAATCATTGAACCCTCCTCATGGTAAAAGTGAGGGGCAGTGCTGACACAAGAACAGCTGAGTAGAGCATGGCTGTGAGTAAACACAGGCAGGGAGACAAAGTGGTTCAAACTCTGTTGGGTGAGATTCAGAGGCAGCCACTTAGAAGTGTGCCTAGGGGCAAAAGAAACCCTCAAAAAACCTGGATTAAGATGCGGTATGATGAGCTATAAAAAGGACATTGTGTGGTGTTGCCTGATGGCTCCAGAGGGTCACTAATAGGAAGGTGGGTGAGGATTGTTATCTGCAGGAGGCTGGTTGGGGTGGTAGAAAGTAAATCTACCTGCAGCTGCTTCTTAGGTGGCTACAGCATAAAGTAATGTACAAGCTTATTAACCTGAACGCTGAACAGCTGCATCTGTAAAATAAAGAATATCTGGGAATAAAGGAGTTCTAGAAGCAAATTAGTATTGAAATTCTGCTTTTCAGGATGCTTTGAAACAGTACAACTCAAGTTTTATAACTTGTGTGAGGAAAGTAATGCAGCCTAGAAGTGGTCATACCAATGTAACTAACCACTATGGCTAAATACCTGAATACAGAGCACCTTTTATACTCTTGGTGCTGTATCTGTGTGTTAAGTGATACTAATGCAGTCCTGATGTGGTTTTCTTTCTTTTTTTTTTTTTTTTATTTTATTTTAAAACAAAATCACAAAAGCAACCCTTAGCCCTGATTAAAACAGCATTCAAGCTGCCAACTTCATATAGGCTAGGATGAAACAGAAAATACTTGAAAGTGGTGGGGGAGGTGGGGTGGTGTGACTCCTCCACCCCAGTAAAAATTGCCATTTTAAGGATCTACACATCACCAGTGAAAATGCTGGGTTTGTGTGCTAGTGGCATGAGGCTGTTGATTTTTGGCAGGGAGGAGGAGTCAACCTAAATCTCAAGATCAGGCTTGATGAGTCCCTGGTGTTTCTGTTGAGATGGATGCAGAAGGTCCCTATCCTCTCATTTGCATTGGTATAATGGGATTACAGAATAAACAGACAAACAGATAAGCAAATTTATTTGGGTTGAAATAGTTGGAGATTTGTGTGAGGCTTTGGTTTTTCCCTTAGACCCATGCCAGTTTAGTAATCTCATAGCTGTGATAATGACCATACCATTTCAGAGTAGTGTTCAGTCCTGTGGTTTTTTTTGGCAACCAGAAGAGTGGAAACAAGGGAGCACCTCTTGGAAACATCAATGTTTCCCCAGGCACTTTCCAGTGTTCAGCAGCTGTGGCTCAACCACTTCTGTGGAGCATGGTGGTATCTTTGTGCTTAGAAATCTATGGTAGGAGGAAAAAAAGTATCTTTGAGCCTATGTGTAGTTTTATTATTCAGAATAACCTATGACAAGGTGTTCTGCAGCTAAATTTTCTGGGAAGGTGACAAGATCCTATAACAGGACAGCTGTACTGTATTACTTAGGGGAAAGTTTGCTGTGGAGTATGAGTTGAGAAGAGAGGAAACACAGATGCATTCACCTTGTTCTCAGTAGTAAAGCCGCAACTTATGTTGTGTTATGGCATTGTGAACAGAAAAGCTGTTTTGACAGTTCTTAGGTTTGAGTGTTACCCAGTGGCTATACTGTAAGGTGAACTGGGGAAGAGTTCAGTTAAAAAAATAACAGAGCAGATAAACCAACTTTAAAACATTGACAGATCAGTCCATAAAATTATGTTTAAAAGATTGAGGTCTCAAGCCAAGGAGGGAGCAGCAGGAGCAGCAACAGTCACGTGTACAACATGGAGATGTGAAATGTCAGGCTCTATCAACATTGCTTGAGCCAGGGTAACCATCTACCCCTTCTTCACCCTCTACAGCTGTGATGTAAAACTTGATGTAAAGGTTAAGCTGCTGTGTCATATCGTGATTGCAGCAGCCTCGCAGCATTTGCATGATCAATTCCACGAGGTAACTTGGAAGCTGTGGTAACTTGATCACCACTTTATGGCTCAGACATTTAAATTATCCCACCCACTGGCTTGATGCAGTGATTTGGGTGTTGGTGGAATGAGAAATGAGCTCATAACCTGGTCTGGCACATGCAGATTTGCCTTTCTAAATGTGCGTCTTACAGGATTGAGCTGTTTTGGAATCATTGGCCGTGACAGTCCAGTACACACAAGTGGCACCTGCAGATGTGTCATGTGTCCAGTCCTACAGTATTAGTGAATACAGAGATAGCAATGCCTGAAGAGTTTCTGCTGGTATAATTCTCAGTGTATTAAGAAATTACTCTTTGTGTGGGAGGTGAGAAAAACTGGCTGGGCTAACAAATTATGGTTAAAAAAAAAAGAAGAAAAGGTATAGCATGCATGGGTACAGTTATGTAAGAGAAGGAAATAAATCAGTGTTTCTCTGAGAACCTCATCCACAGAGCTGCCAGGCAATTGGGCTGCAGTATTGTTCTCAACACACCCTCTGCTTCCTTTTTTCCTTTTTGGGGCCAGGGATGGATGAATTGATGGAGCAGGAGCAGGATGCCGGTTCTGCCTCCAGCCAATGCTGTGTGGTGCCGCGGTGTTTACCCAGCTTACGCAAGGCAGGGCCGGCCCCTCTTGAGCAGGAGGCGCTTCCCACGGCTGAAGTAAAAGCACACAGCAGTCACTCAGTCTGGCGGTTGCTGGGGGTTTAAAGGAGTTGGTGGATTTCAGCTGATTTTTAACAAGATCGAAGGGTTGGGTTTTTTCTTCTCCACTGTGTAGGAATACTGCAAGGACACAAATATCCTGGTACGTGCTCTGCATGCTGTCACTTTTCCCTTTTACTGTGGTATTGTTTCAGTCTCTCTTCTAAAAGTCTCCTCAGTTGCAGTGGTTTTCAGTGATGCACCGGAAAGGAAATCTGAGAGCAGGCAGCATGTCTGCAGGCTCCCCTTCCACCTCAAAGAGGCAGAGACATTCAAAGTGCACAGCATAGTAAGTGCTGTTTGATCATAAGAAGTGTCAGTCACTTCTCATTTTTAGGGTGTAGAGCAAGGTGCCTTAAAACTGCCATTACCTAACAAAATCATACCAAGGGCAATTTCTCATGGAGCTGTTGAATATTTCTGTTGTCTAAACTGAGGAAAAGGCTTTAAATGTAACTGTGACTCCTGTTTTTGTAAGATGATATAGATGCTGTGTAAAGAGGCTTTAGTGTAATACAAACAGCTATTTAGCAGATACTTTGGTACATGAACTGCCTTATCAGGAAGTCAGAGGCTCATGAAAAGCAAAACTGTAATGTTCCAGCACGTAGAACAAGAAGTCATTGTGGTTTTTTGCAAGCCCAGGCTCCTCAGCCATATATTCCAGTACAGGTGCATCAGACAGTAGATTTCCTGCACTTGGAAAGCTCTATTGCTTTGTGTAAGAATAAGATGCCTCTGCTTTGGTCTAAACTTTTAGGAAGTTTTAGTCTTGTGGCTGACTCTAAGTGAAAGCTGGGACTGCCTTTTTTTTTTTTTCTTAAGGTAATACTGTGTAATTAGGCTGAAGCAGTGGAGCAGGATGTTAAAGGTTTCTAACTGTAGAGTTCTCTGCAGCAGAACTGTACTTCTGTACTAGTATTGTACGAAGGTTTTTTCTTTTCTTTTTGTATGCAAGGCATACATATATATATTTGTATCTGAAGATACAAATAGGTATTCTATGGCTAATGAACCCCTGATGTTCTCCCAGCATGCCTCTATGTAGTATTATTTTATGGCTTTTTCATACAGGTTACAAATAAACTTCATTTGATAATCTGAGTGAAATGAAAATAAAATCAAAACTATATTTTTTTCCAGCGTAGTTTGTACTAACATGCAAAGTGCAAGTGCAGCCAGAACTTCACAGAGAAAGCTGCAAATGAATCTTGTGAAGCAGCTTGTGTGAGTAACTCAGGCAGGTAGCTCAGCTGATGGAGCAAGGACGAGCTGTGGTGTTTGGCCCAAGCCCTGTGCCAGGCTCTGCGCGTTGGCTCCGCTGTATCCAAAGGGGCAAGGGGGGTCAGGCTGTGGGTAAATGGAGCAGGTTAACTGCTGAAGAACTTTCTCAGCTAATTAAGGATACAGATAATATTGCAGTGACAGCTTTAAAATAGACACCTTGTGCTAAAAGACAAATGTTTTTGGCTTCCCACACGCAGTCTGAATTACATCATTTATAACCCGTAGGAGGTTATCGTGGTTTCCTCAGGGGAGGATCAGCTGTTACTTTTCATAACTGAAAAAATTCTGGACTATTTCATTTTCCAAGGGAATATTTTCAGAATTTATTTTTGTCAGTCTGTTGGAGTGGATCATTATTGATTACATAAATCTTCCACGTTTAATACACCCAACCACATTCTCATGTCATCAATGACAGTTCAGAATAAGGGAACCGAAGTTAGCAGAGGTCTGACTGAAATCAGACCCCTGTGCTTAGATGGATTTTTTCAGTCTTCTGAAGAGGAATGCTATTTTTGAGTACTATCATAAAGTACAGATTTTCATATAGGTGCCTATATAGAAGTCCTATTCTAAAACACTTCCCTTGTTCATTGAGCAAGGTTGCTTGTCCTCAAGGTGCTGTTCCTGTCTTTCCTGAAATTGCTGAGAGCTTCTCAGACCTGCTTCTGAGGCTGGAACAGAACCTGAAGCAGGATGCTAGATGCCATTTCAACCGAAACTGCTGTTTCTTAGACTGGACAAAATTAGCTGTGGCCTTAGAGCAAAACAGTAGATTTTCTCTTGTCTATCAAGTTAATGCCCCTTTCGGAATGCCCACAGACAATGGGTTTTTGTATGTGTATGTGCTCTGACTCACATGACTTATTTCCAGGATGACCAGCCCACCAGTGGCAGGTGTCCATGATAAAAAGATGTTTTCATTCTGTTTGTGACAATGAAAAACTCCTCTATTGAGATTTTACACATGTTCTCAAGGCATAGTAGTAGATAGCTGTTGCCCTGGTTTATGCTTGATGTCCTGTGCAGGATCAGCTGCTTGCTCTTTTCAGAGCTTGGCCTTGTTGTCTTGTTTTTGGTATCTTTTTTGTCTTGCTTTCGTATCATGAGACATTTGTGTGTGTGTGTGTAGTGGATGACTAAGGTTATTCTGAGTTACAAAAGAAAAGGTATACAGTGTAGACTAAGGAAATAAAAAGCCATACTAAAGCAAGAGGCTGGACTGATACTCCATGCTCCCAAGGCTTATTCTTGGGGATTGTGATGCTGAAAAACTCCCTTTTCTAGAAATTAGAAAATTAATTTTCCTTCCTTACAAAGGTAGTGTATGGCTATTGATCTAAAGTGATAGGCATTTAAATTGCACTAACAGATGCATCACTATACTTTCCCTGTTCATCTGTAGTGAAGGATGCAAGCTGTACACAGAATGTGGCAAATCTCAAAATTGGAGTCTAAAATCTGCTGATGGTAAAATTGCAGGTGTGTGTGGGAAGGAAACGTGAGCTTGTTTTTAACTGAAAACTGGGAGAAGTGTTAAAACTGGTAGATAAACACATGTTCTTTTTACCCAGTGATCACTTCAGTAAAAACTGTTTTAATACAAGGCTACAAAACTATTTATAGGAAAAACAGTTAAAGAAGGATAACTTTCCAGTGGTGAACATTACTTCACCCAGCAGGTAGAAGAAAGTGATTTGTCAACCTTTGTCTCAGCTTTCAGAAATACAGTGATGCAAGGACCTGATTCCTTGTTGCTTGCACCAGTGGAGATCAGTAACATTATTGCATTATTGATATTGTTTGTGAAACCTGGCAAGTTGGGCTTGGTGGGAACACATAAAACAAGCAGTCAGTCTGCTGGGAATTACTGTGGGGTTTTGAGTTTGGGTGGTTTGTTGGGGTTTTTTTTGTTGTTTTTTTTTTGTGGTTTTTGTGTTTGTTTGTGAAGGATTTTTTTTTTGTTTTGTTTTGTGGGTTGTTTTTTGATTGTTGGTTTTGCTTGTTTCTTTTTTTCTTTTTTTTCCTTTTCTCTGATTACTTATTGCCTCCTTCCATGCTTGCAGATATCTTCATCCTGAGAGACTGGTATTCTGTACAGCTTGTTTGTGTCTCTCAGTGACTTTTAACTTTAAACCTGGAAATCAAGATTTTTTTCCTTTGAAGTGGTGAGATGTAACCATAGAAGAGAATATGCTGAAATACTGTACATGTATTCAGAGGATTTTGGTTTCTGATCTTGCAGTCACAGGAGACTTGCCTAGTGGAAACTGGAGTGATAAAGAGCTTAAATGTGTAAGTGGATATTGGCAAACTTGGGCCCTACTTGTGTATTCTCAGGTATTGTCACACAATTTAATGTGAGTTGCTTGTTTGCAGTATGGGGTTTTAAATCCAAATAAAGCTGTTGACACTAAAGTGTAATTCTTGAGGGATAAGGACAAAATCTTGTTTCATTGGTAATGATTTGTGTCTAGCTGGTCAAAAGTGCACTTCAAGTGCATATTCCGATTGCTTGATAGACTTGTGAGGACTTCCTAAAATTAATTGTATTCCTGGAATAATTTAGGTTGGAAGGTTGTCTGGTTCAGTCCCTGAACTCAAAATGGGACTGCACTGCCTTTGATCAGGCTGTTCAGGGCCACATGTAGCTGATCTCCAAGGATGGAGGTCTCATAGGCTCTGTGGATTGAGGGTTTTTCCCTCCCGTAATAGCTAATCAGGATTTTCTGTGTTGTAGCTTGTTTATTGCCTCTTGTTCTGCCACTGCATACCTGTCAAAAGGACTACATTCCATTTTGTCCCTATTCCCTCTGGTTTAGCACAGAATTGCAAGGGTAGTCAGTGCAGAACTACGAATAGTAAAAAAATAAAAACATCAACAGATAAAATGTCTTGTGCTTTATTTCTAAAAGGAAAAAAAAATCCAAACCTTAAAATATGTAGGTATAGAATATAAATACAATAATATAAAAAGGGAGGGGGAAATTCCCATTTTTTGCATCTGAATCAGCATATTTTTATTTTAATATATTCGTTGACAGAGGACTTCTTTCTATACTGTGAAAGCGGTTTTCTATGCAGTATTTTAGAAAAGGGCTAGTCTGGCACTAGCTACAGTTGCTAGCAGCCTATAATGCTGGCTCTGTGTTTAGAAAATGATGGTAATTTATTACAAAGAGACTTTTATTCTAGTATTTTTAGCTTTCAGCCGAGTGTTTAATGAATCTCTGCCTGGGCTCATTGAATTTATGTTCTCCCCTCCCCTGCCCCATTTTAACCATTAAGATACTGCTATTCTTGCTGCAATTCCAGAAGCTGTACTTGGTCTACAAAATAGCAAACTTAATTCACAAGATGCTGTGCCTTACTGCAAACAAAATCTGCAGACTTGCTGAAGCAACTGAAGACTAGTTGTGAGTCTGGTGACCAAGAAAGGCAGCTGAATGGTTGCAAATGACTGGTTAAGCTAGAGCTGATAGTTCAAAACCAGCCCAAATTCATCTGTGTCTGTCCCCCATGGAAAATGATGCACTCAATGAAAGTGAGCTCTTAACCTCATGTGCTCTGAAGTGTCGCTTGGGAGGTCTTCCCAGGGGATAGCCTGGATGCAGGGAGCAGTGTTTGCATGAGGCAGGAGAGACTATGATACAACTTTTCCTTCTACTGGAATGGAGTCAGAAATCTGTGGCTTGCTTTCTCAGCTATAGCAGTCGTAGCCCTCTGTGGCTTTAGTGAGTACTAGAGAGCAGGAAGGCTTGTCAGAAACCAGACTCACATTCCTCAAACAAATTTTAAATGCTTTTCTCAGTTCAGTTGTTGTCACTTTCTGGTCCTTCAAAACAGTTGCCTGTGATAGTATTGAGCATTGAACTTTCTGCTACCCCCAGATGAACCAGTGTTGAGAATAAAAAGGTAATACCTGTTCATGAGTTCTTCCCGTTCCAGTTTCCTATTTTTGATACTGAAGGATTTTAACCGGTGCCCATTGTGGTTTGGGGCTAACTGCAAACAGTTGTGCTTGCCTTTAGCAATGCAAGTTGCTTTACTCTCAAAATCTTTTCAAATCCATAATACAGGACTGTGCAAAGGCAAGCATTTTCAGGCTTTGGTGTCGTCTTTTTGGCAGAAGCAGAGATCTTGACATGAAATGTTTGCTGCTGCCCGTTCTATGATTTTTGGAAGAACATTGGATGAGATGGAATCTTGTAATTGACATCTTATTCCTTATCAGTGTTGAATGTTCTTGGAGGAGTGTAGAAGAGTCTGTTGTTCAGAGCTTTCTCCAATGAAGCCTGTTCCACTGGTGTCAGGAAATGCTGCTGCAAGAAGCAGCAAAAGTGCAACTTGCATGTATTTGTTCAAACAGTTGGTTCCTTAGCTATATACTGGCCCTTCAGAGCCAATTTGTCTTTTTAATTAGCCTTTCCTAACTTTTTGAAGAAAAGTAGTACTCTAGGAATAAAAACTGGTCTGCTTATACCACAAGAGAAGGCCCATTATATATTTTGGTGGATCCTTTTCCTCTACTCAGCAGTGCTCCTTCAAGTAAGTTCTTCACTCAGCTTTCAATGATTCATAAGCCTCCTCTATTTCAGGAGTGTAGATGTTATCCCATGGCAGGATAGACTCATCTCCACTGAGACAGCGCTTGAATTTCATTTGCAGATATGAAATTTCCCTTGGACTGATCTTCAGGACCTCACAGGAAGGATATAATTGATCTTTGTTATTTCTGGGAACAAAGTATTTTCCTTTTGGGTACAGTGCACCAGGCCAGTCACACTGGATGAGAAGTAGTGTGTATGTTGGACTGATTATTTTTTTAGGAGTACTGAGTTTGTATGTGCTTGAGTTGAAGTAATCTGGGGGTGCAGTAGTTGTGAAAGTGGGGTGTGAAGCTCATAAAGGTTCTGAGATGTATTTGAAAGAAAATGAAGGTCAAACATTTCAGCCAGACTTTTGAAAGGGGGTGAGCAAGCTATGTTATTAATGATGGCTCTAGATGTCTAATGCTCCAACCTTCCTTAAGTTTAATAAGTGGATTTCCATCATGTGCAAAATAAACTTGAGTGGATTTCTTTAAATGTAAAGCTAAAGAAAATGTTTTAAGGAGGAACTGAGCAATAGATGTGGAACATCTTTCCTCATGCTGAGATCTTCTGTGTAACTCCTTGTATTGCTGAAGTCTGTCACTGGGAACTGCTGGCCCCTTTTATCGTTTCTGTACAGTTCTCTGGTCACTTGTGCAGGTGACACATTAGGGTCTCTTTTAACTGTTCACATGTTATTTTCGTGAGGCTTTGAAGTTGACTCAGACTGAGACATGTAATTTTTTAGTTTTCCATTAAAATTGTTCCCTTGGATGAATGGAAGAAGAGAAGCTGCACTGAGCCTGTTCTTTTACTAATGGCTAAAGTTATTTTAAATGTTTGCCTTCCCACTTTCTCTGAGTGAAAGGATTAGCTCTTTAACACTGTAATATGGGGTTATAGTTAGCTTTGCTTACTGTGGCATGGTGTTTCCTAGTTCTATGCTGTTTCCTTATAGGCACTGATGTAGTTTCATGGCAGTGAAACTACACTACTGCTATTTCTTGTGAGTTGTTAAATGTGAAGGCAGAGGACAACGGTTGGCCAAGATGAAATTAGTTGTATGTGAAGAAGACTGATTTGCAGGGGAGAGGCTGTTGAGGAGATCAACATTCAAGCAGAAAATAGGTTAATCATGTGGGGAGGAGATGAGAAGACGAGCTCTTTCAGAATACACCTGCACAAGCAAATATAATGGAAGATGATCTTAAAACAAGAAATGCTGAAGTTGATTTTAAAAATACATCATAAAAAATATATCTTTATTTTTATATTCAGATAAATCATAAAGATTTATTTCTTAAGTAGAAATACTTCAGAAAGGAAATGTGTCTAAAGAACTGAGACTATTAAACACTAGGATCTATATAGTTCAGTATTGATGTCAGAAAAGCAGCCCTGAGGTGCGTTCACAGGCACATAGTTTGAGTGTGGTGCTCCAAAGAAGGGTGTGATGCCAGGAGGTAAGGAGGGCCCTGGAAGATATGAAAATTGTGAACAGCTAATGTTGTGGGGCTCTCTTTATCAAATGGGGCAATCTCCACTTCAGTGTGTTGTGACTACTGACATCATTTAAGGTCACATTTTCATGTGATAAGTTTGCTTTAATGTCTTCATTTTAGAATTCTAAAGGCAAAACCTACAACAGTGAGTGACCTCGCAATCCCAGGGGAGTCACTGCTACACTTGGGTCAGCAATTCAGAAAGGTTTTGAGCAAACTATATTCCTTGACTCCCTCCTGTGCCACTGCCACTGTTCCTGTGTGACAGAGGGAGACTGCTGGATCAGTGAAATGCTCTTTCAGCACCAGCTGAGTGATGCATACCCCAAGGCATGAACCAGGACAGCTGCCAAGTGAAGGTGCTCGCTGCTTCCCAGGCAGCAGAAAGAGCTTGGTGTCACTGTTCTGTAGATGGGACACAGACACTTCACAGCAGTGTTGTGCAAATCAGGTTCATTGCAATGCATTCATCTCTCAGTGGGTCTGGTACTGTTGGATATTGTGTGTGCTAGCCACAAAGAGGCTGCAGTTAACTTGCCTCAAGCACTATGAAATCTACAGTAGCCAGACTTGAAAAAAAGTAGAGATTTGGAAATTAGTGAGAAATGAAAGGAGAAATTATGGATTTCTGTTTACTCTCCTGGTTGTGTTCTGCAGGCATCATAGCAAATGCTTTGAGGACAGTGTGATGTCTTTGCCTGTATTAGTGAGAAGCCCTCCCAAATATGTGGAATAGTGTGAAGGAGCAGACTTGAGTTTTTAGAGCACTGTGAGCTGATTGCAGACAGCAATCAATGAATGCATGCTGAATAGGAACTTGTAGATTTGAGAAAACGTGTTGAAGGCCAAACTTCTCTGTGAAGGAGCAAAGACTGGGAGAGATAAAGTCAGTAAAGGCATCTTTGCATCAGCTTCTGAACAAAAGTGAGCAGGCTTTCAAGCACTGCCACATCTTTTTCTCTGTTCTTACAACATAACATGGGGATAGATAAGATCTGCACAATGACATCTTTTCTGTTAATAACCATGGTCTAGTCAAGGTAGAAGAAAGTGGAGATACAGCACTGTAGTTGTGATCAAAGTTGATGACAGGATTCAAAAAGTGCTGTGTGGGTCAAAAAGTGCATTTGCACAGAAGGCAGAATGTTAACTATCAGTACTAAAAAAGATTAGCAGCTCTTTGAGTTGGTATGAAACCTCACCTGGAAGGACCAAGTGAATGTTCTTATTTCTGTTAAAGAAAGAACAGAAATAGGCCTCATCAGCTTTATTCTTTATCAAGCAGGTGCTCTGCTGGGGAGGCTTTCTCTAGAGGAAGGTCAGAGATGAGCTGCATAGGTCAAAAGTGTCTGGAAATGCTGCTAATGAGAAGCTGTAAAAAATACAATATGAACTGTTCCTCAAAGCAGAAGTCTGAGTAAAAAATGCACTTCAGGACTGTTTTCATTAGGAGTTACATGGAATTCCCTCAGGAAACCTCCTTCAAACAGATGTTTATATCATTTCTGTCTCTGGCTGAACATAAGCAATCACATTGCACACCCTAAACTTTTATGGTAGGCTTGATATCAAATTGTCACACAACTTCCTTCCATCTGCAAATCCAGAAACTTCTTAGAAAGCTCTGAATTAGACCCTTTCCATGAAAACTTTTGCCTGTCTAGCTAATGGGCTGGTCTTGCTTTGTGGGGTTTGTTTTTTTTTTTTCTTTAAATTTAATGCCTATTTGGCTCTATTTCTCAACAGCTGAATGAAATAAGTGAAGCTATGTATCATTTATTCTGAAAACTAGCATGGAGGAAAACAAGTGTGGATGTTTTAAGGCCATAGTGGAATTTTCTAAATACATTTTTTTGGTGATCTGGCACTTCTTCAAGGCAATTCAACCTTATTTCATGTGGTTTTATATATTTATTTTTAAAAATTATTTCAGGCAAAATCAAAACATAGAAAACACAAAATATTGTACCTGCAGTATCAGATTGGAGTACAAGTTTGTGTAATTGGAGTAGAATATTTTCTCTTAATTTTGGTTTTATTTTCACAGGAAATAATGAAAAAAGTGTGCCACAACTCTTGATCAGAGACCTGAAGTTTGAGAAGTCATTAGCTAAGCTCATGTTTTCTCCTGATCAAGAAAATCATCCATCAAAAGCACCAGTCAAATATGGTGAATTGATTGTATTGGGGTAAGTGTTTGTGTGTAAGAGTCTGAGGGTTTTCTATGCTGTAATCTTGTGGACATGTTTCAGTACTGTGTTAATAAATTTTTGGATTTAAATGTGATTAATTGAAAATCTATAATTAGTAACACTATATTTCTTGATAATACTTGGTGCTTAGAATGCAAGTTCTTGTGGGTCTGTATCTCATGAGAAACGTAAGTAATACAGGAATGATGGACTTTGTTCTTTTTCTGTGCTTTTTGATAGGTACAATGGGTCTCTCCCAAATGGAGATAGAGGGAGAAGGAAAAGTAGGTTTGCTTTATTTAAAAGGCCCAAGGCAAATGGGGTGAAACCCAGCACTGTGCACATTGCCTGTACCCCTCAAGCAGCAAAGGTAAGCTCCACTTCTCCCTTCAAGTCTGCCTGATTTCTCCTTGTGCCACATAAAGAGCTGTTAGGAAATGGTTTAAGCAGTGTAAATACCTGGCTGTGAAAAGAATGGTTTGTGTTTATCCGAAGTTTTTTAGTACCTGTCAGGGTTAGCAAGAAACAATTCAGCAAAGAAGATTCGGTGGGTTGTCCTTGCCATGGCCGGAAAAAAAAAATTAGTTTTGAAACATGAATGTTCTGGGCAGGCACAAGCTAGTCATATAAAAAGCTTTATATTTTGTTTTCCTTCCAAACTCACTACAGACATCTGTTCTAGACTTTGTGGTTTTGTACTCACTCTGCTTTAGGACTAACTTTGCTTCACGTGCAGCTGACTTTTAAATGATCCTTTGCCAAAGCTCCACGTGCACTTGGTGCTCCATCCAGTGGGTGGGAGTTCCCCAGGGATCAGGACAGGTGGGTTTTGCAGGGTATGTTTCATAGGGCTTGTAATCTGAGTTCCCATTAAGAAGCAGAAAAGGAAGAGCTTAGGCCCTGAAGTTGAACTGTGTTTCATGTCAAAACTATAATACATCATAGCTAAGGTATTACCATGAAATGTTGTGGCTATTCAAGTGTGTGTACAATTGTTCAATAACTAATGGAGCATTTCTACTAAAACAATGGAATTTGAGGATGCTTAGTGGTTGTTTAGAAACTGCCAGTGACAAGATAAGGCCTTTAAACAAACACAGTAGTGTTAAGTGTTTAACTCCCAGAATACCTTGACACTTAAAGATCTTGACCCTGAATTTAGGGAATGATACAAAGTATTCTGAAATCAGAAGCATTTTTCTACCAAAATTCTTGTTGTAGAGCAACATTCATAGTAGATCTATGAAAAGAACATTTATTTTTGCAAATTCTTTATGGTCTGGTAAGTGCTGTTTAGCAGCACTTTTGGAAGTGTTGATTAGTTCCCTAGAAGGTAATTGCAAAATGCACACCTAGACTAACAAACTGAAGCCTTTGTTACAACTTCTGCAGCCTATGTTAAGTTTCTTCATTTTACCCTGTTTACTACCACTTTATCAATGTATCTTAAATTAGTCATTACTGATTTTAGTATTAACTCAATGTCTGATAATCCAGGACACTCAAATTCTGTTTTTAGAATGAAGTCCCTAAGTTTTTGTCCTTTCTTTGCTGTTGGCCAAGTTCACTCTGAGATGGCCATGAAGGTGTTACATTCAGTTTTAGCCTTTGCATTTGGTTGTTTTGTCCTTTAGTGTTCAGGCCAGTGTTGCTTTAACACAAAACATGACTAATAATATGCCCTGGCTATGTTTATTTAGTTGCAGTGTGTGGTGAAGAGACCAGTTTGGTCTGTTGCTGAATCAATCCTGCAGCTTTTTTTTAGTGGCCGGGATTGGGTTTTGTGAAGTTTAACTGCAGGTGTGTCATTAACAACCATCTGCCTTAATTAGCAGAAGAGGCTGATGTTATATATATATATATATATATATATAGTCTGCTTTGCTACTGTATACTGTAGAATTATTGTGCACTGATTCAATAACATTTGGCATTTTTCCATAGGCAATAAGTAATAAGGACCAACACAGCATATCTTACACTTTGTCTCGGGCCCAGACAGTGGTAGTTGAATATACTCATGACAGCAACACAGATATGTTCCAGGTACGTGAAGGAAATGTCTAAGTGTGTTCTCATTTTTGGTAGTTTCAAACAAGGCATCTTCTCAGCAGACTTTTTCTTTCAGACCCAAAAGTTTGTGTGTCAGTTTCTGCACTCACTATTCAGAGCAATTTAATTCAGTTAATTCCCAAGGCCATCCTGTGAACAAGGCTGTGTGTCTGTATATCTCTCTAAGACTTGGGCAAAGTTGAAAGTTGGGGGGTTTTGTGACTAATGCACAAGATTATGGTTTTGCCTTTGATTGCTGGTCTGCAAGTCACATAATCTGTCTCCTAGTCCCTCCTTGCAAAATGAAGAATAAAGGGCACCTTTCACTTCAAGCACTTGGAACTTTGCTTCTGGCATTTACAAAGGGATTTGGGATCAGCCAGTTGGAGACAGGGTAGAAGAAATACAATGTGGAAACACAGGAAAGCTTTTGGCACAACTAATATGAAAAATACTCTGGACTTCTTTAAGCAAACTCAGAAATGTCTAAAGCACTGGGAGAGGTGAAGAGAGGAGCTTCAGTGCTGATCTTGGCAGTTCAAAACAACTTTGCTGCAGTTCCTGTGTGTATGAGAAGGTGCCACAAACACATCTGCAGCTGTGGTGTGCCCTCATATCTTTTGTTTCCTGTTTTTCTAAAAGGAAGGGGTTTGGTTTGGGGTTCTTTTTAATGGGTGCTTTGTTCTCTGATTCCCAGACTGTGATCTTGCGTAGCTTTTTTTTCCCCACCTTGTTGTTGCCACTAGTTTATGGTAAGGAGTTTTGCTGTCACAGCATTTAGCTGTGACGCCACTGCAGGATCTAAGGAGGTGGGAGGTGTTGGGAAGTGGTGGAGGAAGCTGCTTTGCAACTACAAATACAACAGAGCAAAAGGACTGTAATGAAATCTTTGCAGCATAAGCTATTGTTTGTGTGAGTGTTCTCTCTTCAGGCATGCTCTGGCATGTGTGCTGCTCTGAAATCGCCCCTGGCAGTCCCCGTGTACTTACGGGTTATCCTGCCTAAGAAGCAGTAGAAAAATAGATTCTGACAAAGCAGTTTTAGTCTCATGAAAGCTCTCCAGCCCTCACCAAAAAACACCTCAAGCTTTTGGGTCTCTTGCTCAGCAGTTAATCAGTCTTAATATAATAACCTATTTACAAAGAGCCTGAGAGCTCTGGAAGTGAGTGACTAGTAGTGTGTAAGGGGGCTTTAAGCCCAACTATGTGGATTTTTGGGAAAGGGTTGTTACTTTTCCTATACCTATGCAGTTTTATCAAACTCAGTACAGTTGAGTGGGACTGCAAGACTCACAGTTCCTTGCAGCCAGAAAAGGAGGCACAGCTAGCAGCAAAACCTGATTGGAGTCAGCTGTTACATTCTTGTGTTCTGAGTGTAAATGTAGCCCCTCTGTGCCTCAACCACCTGGTACCTGCTCTTTCACAAAAGGTTTGCTGCTTCTCGTGCCTGCCAGAGCTGAAGAGGCAGCTCATGTAATCTGCTTTTCATACATCTATACTTTGACTTAGTCTGGCACTGTTCAGAATGTTCTGGGCATACAAAGTGACTGCATGTCACTGTCCTTCCCTCTAACTGCTGTTCCCTGGCTGTTTTGGTGCTCCTGCAGCTGGTCTGCCTGACCTGAGTGTAACCTCTCTGATGAAAAGGCCTTCAGTGGGAAATCATCTCAGAATTGACTTAATTACATAATTTTATTTCTCCTTCCTTCATTTGGCTGTACCCAGCTTTCAGAATAACTTTGATCATTTGGAGGAAGAAAAATTCATCAATTCAGATGAGGCTTTAGGAACCTAAATTGATAGACTGGTGGACAGGAATGTTTTAAACTGTAATGTCATGATTTTTGTATCATTGCTTTTAATTGCTTTGAATTTGAATAGTCCTAGACCCAAAGACAAACTTCTGACCTTTTTTTTTTTCAATGCTTTTCCAGATTGGTCGGTCAACAGAGAGTCCAATAGACTTTGTAGTAACAGATACAGTTCCTGGGAGTCAGAGTAATTCGGATACACAGTCTGTACAGAGCACAATATCAAGGTTTGCCTGCAGAATCATATGTGAACGTAACCCTCCCTTTACAGCAAGAATATATGCTGCAGGATTTGACTCCTCAAAAAACATTTTTCTTGGGGTAAGGAAATTCTTTTTTTTTTTCCACTTAAAGTTCAGTGCACACTTATTTTTTTAAAGTAATTCATAACTCCAGCCAAATTAAAGGCTCTCATTGATGTAATTTCTTTTAGGAGAAAGCTGCAAAGTGGAAGACATCAGATGGGCAAATGGATGGACTAACAACAAATGGAGTTCTTGTTATGCATCCTCGTAATGGATTCACAGAAGACTCCAAGCCAGGAGTGTGGAGAGAGATTTCTGTGTGTGGAAATGTGTTCAGCCTCCGTGAAACCAGATCAGCTCAACAGAGGGGAAAAATGGTGAGAGGAGTGACCAGTGTTTTATGCAACCTGTTTAAAATGGTGCAGCCATAACAAGTATAGTTTGGGCACAGAGCTGGAATCTGCTGGAGTTCCACATAGTTGTCACCTCTGCAGTTAGTTACACTGCCTCTTATGTGTCTGTCTGCGGGCACAAAGGTGTCTTGCTCAACCTGAATAACTGACTGAGTTTATCTGCAAACTGGTACTTAATTGCACATCCAGGCTGCTTTCCTAAACTGAGTTTCCAGTCTACTCTGTATTTCTGCAAGCTCTCCTAGGCTTCTGCACATTCTACAAGTATTTTCCCAATTCTCCCTTGTGAGTTTTTGCTTTTCCCACTTTTACTTTTTTATAGAATAATGAACAATAGTTCTAATTTTATTGGATATTCATTTCCATGTTGGCATTCTGAGTTTTCCCTCTTCCTCTTGCTTCCCAAGCATTGGTGACATTTCCAGGAGATATTTGGGCTCTGTGTGACTTGGGATGTCTCAGCAAAAAGAAATGCTACATTGAACATTTTAAGCAGCTTATTTAGCTAGGAGTGCTAATGAAAGGAGAGAAGAGCCATGTGTAAAGGGGCATTTTAAGGAAAGTCTAAAATATGATGGAGGTCTAAAACAGTCTTGTCATACTCCTTGAGGCATTTCAAGTAACATAGTTGAGGGTGGTATAAGGATGGAATAGAGAGTTGTTAAGATGGGAGATGAGCTTTTCTTGACTCGATGTGATCTATTTTAATGCACACCTTAATTGCTTAAGATGTTGGGCTTGGGTTTTTCCAAAAAAAAAAAAAAGGAGGGCAGAGGAAAGCTGATACTGGGCTCTCTATGGGTGTCTTGTGGACACAGTCAGAAACTGCTTGAAGCTTTGATGGATCTTCCAGCAGATTAGTATTGTGGAAGTGCACGTTGTTACCCTTCAGAGACCCTCAGGTGACGGCTCTCTGTGTCTGTGTCCATGTCAAGGTTGAGAACGAGACGAACCAGCTGCAGGACGGCTCCCTGATCGACCTGTGCGGGGCGACGCTGCTGTGGCGCACGGCTGAGGGGCTCGCGCGCACACCCACCGTCAAGCACCTGGAGGCTCTGAGGCAGGAGATCAACGCAGCCAGGCCCCAGTGCCCCGTGGGCTTCAACACCCTGGCCTTCCCCAGCATGAAGAGAAAAGATGTCGTAGACGAAAAGCAGCCGTGGGTGTACCTGAACTGCGGCCACGTGCACGGCTACCACAACTGGGGGAACAAGGAGGAGAGGGACGGCAAGGACCGCGAGTGCCCCATGTGCCGCTCCGTGGGCCCCTACGTGCCTCTGTGGCTCGGCTGCGAAGCGGGGTTTTATGTGGATGCCGGACCTCCAACTCATGCCTTCAGCCCCTGTGGACACGTGTGCTCAGAAAAGACAACTGCATATTGGTCCCAAATTCCTCTTCCTCACGGTACTCACACTTTTCACGCAGCCTGTCCCTTCTGTGCGCATCAGCTGGCTGGTGAGCAGGGTTACATCAGGCTCATTTTCCAAGGGCCTCTCGACTAACACAGGTGTTCCCAAGGACTGCAGTAAACCGATAAGCTAAGCGATTCTCATTTTTAAACCAACTGTTTTTCGTATTCTCTGGGCTTTGCTGGTTTGCATTAAGATGAAGAATTTTTTGGGTTTTTTTGTTACAACAGCTAAATCCCTCTTTATTGAGAAAAGTCTGGAAATAGAAGAAATGGGAGGAGAAGGTGGAGACCTCCTGCTTTTTTTTGGTTAATAACTACTTCAGAAGAGGTGAAGGAAGTGTTGTAGAGTGAACTTCAATGCCTTCAGTTTAATGGTTTTTGAGTCACATGCCCACAGTGTTTGAAAGGTGTTTCATTCTTTTTGTATATGGAGGGTAAATAGTTCAAAGAACGTTAGTTTACAGCTTGGATGCAAACATTGTAAAATATAACATGTATATTAACTCTTTTCTATTTATCTTTATTATTGAAAATATTTAGAATGTTTAGAGTGTAGCATGGTCATAATGTGTTACATCCAGCAATTGGATGTGTAGAGTAGTTCTGGATGGAGAAGAACATGGGATGAAAATGGTAGAAAAATCTTTTAATCTAAAATACTGAGTTCTTAGAATAGTTAAAATGCTTTTTAAACAAAGCTAATGCAAATTATGATGGCATAAAGTTGTGCTTTTACCGTGTTGAAAGGTAGCTAAGAAGGACTTCTTAAAATGTCTTTTTGGTAGGATTGTACTTAAGATCTGGTTATGAGGAGAATATTTACCAGACTCTTCGAATATGCAACTTAGTCTAGATTAAGGATTTTTTTCTCCCTTCACGCTAACACTTCTCTTTATTTAGCATTAGTGACATTTGTGAGGGTTTTTCCAATGTTAAACATGAACAGACCAGAAAGATGAGGCTTGTTCTGTTCTTTGCTGTTTGGGGGTGGAGGGTGGGGGGGAAACAAGGGGAGAGGTGGATGCACTTGGGCACGTGTTTGGGGAGCAGTTTGTGACTTGGCCACAGTCCCAGCCTAAGAGGGGTTTGTCAGCTGGATGCTCAGCCTTCCACCTGCTGACTGGTGGGGGGGGCTTCAGGCCTGGCCTTTACCCCTCTGCCAGGTGCAGATGCTCATCTGGGCCACATGTGGAACAGAGGTGGACCCTGGCAGCCAGGAGATGTGTCCCTGTGTCCTCGGGCAGCTGGGCACAGCTGGCAGTCTGTTGGGAGAGCTGGGGCTGGGCTGGGCTCAGACCCTCAGTGTGAGATGCTGCCATGGGCTCTGCTTACTCTGGTCTCTGTCTGCTCTCCTCTTCCTCCTCCTCCTTCCCCTCTGTATCCACCAGAAAAGACCAGTGTACCACATGCAGCTCTGCTGCCAGCCCACTGTGCTTCATGGCAACCTGACCTTTTTAGCATTGATTTGAGCTTTTTCAGCCAGCTTTGTACTTTTTTTTTTTTTAAATATGTACTGTATAATTGACAGTAAGAAAATTTCTGTATTTTATAGCAAAGCTTTAGCTTTCATTTTTATTTTGAAGCGGTTCTAAAATTTTCTTTGTTTAAAGAGACCTGTGTTGCTTAGATGTCATGAATTACTTACTTTGACTGTCAATTATTTCTCCATTTTTAAAAAGAAATTATATATATTGTTTGGTTCACTCAGGAAATGCATGTGTCAGGAAACCTGTACTATAAGTTCAGTTAGCTGTCATGTACAAGTAACTGCTGTTACTCCCTTTCCATAGAAATATAACTGATTTTGACGTTTTCCAGATTATATGCATTAAGTAATGAAACTTATGCAGCAAGAAATCCCTGTATTGTAGTTGTTCTAATCATCTTATTCAAACTATAGTATACTGTAGTTTTAATTTTTATTTGCAAATTAATTTATTTCAACTACATGAGTAAACACTTTTCAAAAACAGAAATTCTGGGATTGTGGCTTTGTTTCCAAGAGATGGGAAAGGGTTGGGGATGGCCCTTCTGTTGTCACCTCAGGTGTCCCTCTGTTCTGCATGTGTGGATTAAGAGCACAGAGAATCAGCAACTGTAAAGACTCTGGACTTTTTCCCTGGTCATGGCTTTGAATGGCTCCTCTCAGACGTGTCCTCTCAATGTGTTTTATATTTAACTCTGTGTTAAAGGTGAGATTGTTGTTTAAATGACACAGCTAAATGAGTAAGTTACAAGTACTGAAATGTAAGCAAAAACTGAACTAAATTTTAAAGTGACAAGAGCTCTCGATTCTGTCTTCCACAAAATCTAATTGACATTTCTCTGGTCCTGATCTTGTTGACTACAGGAACATGAAAAACCAGAAGAGAACACGATGAAAGCTACAAAGCAGTATGAGTAACACAGAGCTGAACTGTGAGCACAGATGGAGCACGGGATGGTAGGAGGAATATGGGAAGTGGTGTTGGAGGCCCAGCTGAAGGCTGATGCAGAGCCAGGGGTGCAGCTGGGTACATGTACACCTAACTGCAGAGGGGAGGAAGAGAGGGTCATGCCCAATGTGCAGCCCTTGTTAAAGATGATGATTATGCACCATTTACGATGATACATTATGCTTACACTGTACTTCTCTCCCTGACTCCTAACCCCCCCCAAAAAAAAAAGACATGCCAGACAAAGGTATCTGAGCAGAACTGGCTGTGTCTCTGGGGAGAGTTAGGCTAAGGTCACTCTTCAGTCTGCCCCACATGCTGACTGTTTTGTACTTTTCTTCACCCAAGTTGGGCTTGTTTAATCCCATTTTTAGAAGGGTGGAACATGAGCGTTCAAACACTTGAGACAGAGAAATCCCACTGTCAAAAGCAGCATAGCAATGGTTGAGTAGTTTGAGGAGCAAATTCCATCACCAACAACAGCATCTCTAACTCTGGTACCCTGTTTGAGTTTCCCCAGACTTCTGTTCTTCGATAAACGATTGCAATAGTTCTCTGTAAATGGTAAAGGTGAATTTCAGACTAAAAGTACTCAAACAGATGACTGAAGCACTCTGAACTTTAGGCCAAACCTTTGAATAAATTTTGGTGCTGCAAGAGGTGGCACCTTGCTGGCTTTAAGACAATCTCAGCTCCACTTATGACAGCCTAAAGCAGCCCCAGGTGAGATCTGTGGCCTTCACCTGCTTTTAAAGGTTTGCTGGACTGGCAAGAAGCATTGGTGATGCAAGCAGCAGATAGGACAGGACTGTTCCCTGGGAGACCACTGCAGGTATAAGGAACTGGTAAGGGAATGAATGGGAAAATGACATTAAGTGTAGGTGCTTTTGTAGCCTTAAAGTTCAGTGAGGCTCTGCAGAAGCTCCTCTGGAAATGAGCAGCCAGTGTTCTGGTTTGTGTGTGGCTGCCCTGTTCTGTGCAATGTGTAAAGCAGGTGATTTAATGAACTAATTTGCCTTTCAGCTGTAGGAAATTGCACGGATTTAACACTGACAGAAAGCAGCAGCTGGCTAATAAAGCCCTTTTGGTTTGTTTTTTTATTTTTTTTCCCCAAAGCAGAAGTGGGGCAGCACAGGGTGCTGGCAGGAGGGCAGCAGCATAGACTGGGAGGTTGCTGTGGCTTTTCTGGGGAGAACAGAGTGCTCTGGTTCCTTTGCTGACTCTGCCACTGGGTTGGAGCAGCCCCACGAGTGCCTGGTGTGGCCCTGAGCAGCGTGGTGCAGGCTTGGGATGAGGCCTTCCCATCCCAGCTCTGCTGGGCTTGTTACACCTCCAGGAATGAGCCTGGTCTTCTGGAAGGCTTAACATGAAGTCACCTCAGGAGACTCCTGTGTTGGAAGGTGCTCTGCAAATCCCATAATGATCCTGCCATGGCATGCTTGATCTTCTGAAGCGACACTTTCCAGGCTCAATTCTAAAAATACATTTCCAGTTTTGCAATATAAATCTACCCTGATGACTACAGATACTTGCATCTGTCTTTCAGCCTGGATTAGGCCTGGTTGCTGTTGAATTAGACCAGATTTTGTGGTCCTTGTCTTGGCTCATCCTTTTCTGTAAAAACACTGGCAGAACTTGTCTATTTTTAATTGTAGCACTTGGCTTTAACGTAAGGGCTGTGATCATCCTAGAAATGCAGTTTCTAAGGCTCTTTTGTGACTGTAGCAGATCACTTATACCCGCACTGTTGTGCATACTGTAGAGAAGATCTGGGAAAGCATCCCTGCAGGAGCTGTGATGGTTCCTGTGACTTGGATCAGGGGCTCCTTGGCAAGTGTGGCCTCTGCAGGGACAGCAGCAGTCCTGCCCCTTCCCGGGTGCTGCTTTCAGGGCAGCAGTGGGAGCTCAGGCTCCTGTTTCCTCCTGGAGAACAGCTCTACATCACTGTGCTGTTGGGAGGCAGTATCCTCCTCCTCCTGTATTCCAGTGGGGAAGCACCAATGGGTGCTACTGCAGCAGAAGCAGCCAACTCCTTCAGCTCTGCTGGTTCTTGGTCTGGTTCCATCTCTGAAAGCAAAAAGGGGGTAGATTCAAAGAGCAGAAAAAATGGGCTTTTATTCCCTCAAGCCTCAGGTGCCTCTGTGTGAGCAGCCATGCCAAACCCAGCCTCTGGGAATCACAGCAGGGCCAGTGGCCTTGGATGTGCCCGAGGCTGGGATTAGTGCAGCCTTAGGGAATGGCATTAGCTGTAAACCCCAGTGCCTGAATCTTTATGTTCCTGCCTTGGACCCCCTGAGCTGCTGCTGCCCATCCTCCCTGTCCCTCCCAGCCCTGGCACTACAGCCCATTCCGCAGTCACAGTGGGCAGGTGCTGCCAGAAGCAGGTCCTGTTTGCCTTGCCCAGCACCAGCCCTTGTGGGATCAGGAATGCATCGCCTGGGGCTGCATTCCTCGAGGCTAAGCTCCAGGGAAGATAAGTAACCAGAGTCCAAGTGCCAGCTCTGGCAGTCAGGAGCTCCCTGCCTACTCCCTGCCACTCTTGGGTTTGCTGCTATTTTGCCCAGTCCTTGTCTCAGTCCTTGTCCTACTGCCTCTCTTGCAGGGCTGGCAGGAGGGGATGGGAACCAGCACCTGCATCACTCTTTGCTGGTGTGGTGTTTGCCTGGCTCTGCTGCTGAGGATATGTTTGTGGCAGCAGTGAAGCACCAGCAAATCCTGGGTTCTGCCAGCCCTGCAGAGCCCATTGCTCCAGTGCAGGGGGCTGAGATACTCCATGGGAGTATGAACAACCTCAAGATCAACTCAAAGAAGGACTTTCCTGCTGCAAAGGCAACTTCTCTGCAATTTGGCCACACCTGCCATATTGTAATGTTTTTATTTTGATTTAAGGTCACTAAACAGCTCTGAGGCAGGAGTAAATTATTAATCTGCTCTGACTTCCTTCCTCTACCTTGTCTACATCTGTAGTACCAGTTCAGGGCTGAGATCGCTACTGGAAGTCTGCTGCCTTCCAGAACAACAATGAGAGTGGAGATCTTTGAAGTTTGAACACATGGCAGGAGGGTCTATTTTTCCTTTTTGTAGTGGAAAGGTCTCCTGAAAAGGCTTCCCCTCTTCCAGCCCTGGCATGGCACACGGACTCCTGAGGATTCCCTGTGAGCACTGCAAGGAGTGCAAGCAGCACAAAGAGAGGAAGGAGGACATGATAGTTCATGTTGTCAGTCAGATTTAAGTGTGGTTAAATGCAGTTAAACCAGTGGGAAAAGCTTCTTCATGTGTGTTTTCTTTGCTATTCACTCCCAAGATTAACTGTCTGCTTATTTATACAATTGTCTTGACACTTATATTTATTTCTGCTTCAACACCCCCCCAAAGAAAAAAAATTAAATTCACTTCCCTCTGCAAATGTTTTATCTAAATGTTTCTCAGTCGTGTTTGCTGTGATTATGCCTTTCCTTAAGTGATTCTTTTAAAATGTGTGACTTCTAATGCATTGAACCATGTTGGCTGCACGCAAGCCCTGCAAAATGTATTTGAGGTTTTTTTGGTCACCTAGTTTTCAGCCTAGATAAGGTTTCCCTTCAGTCTGTCCTGGAAAATGCTGGAAAACAAACTGGTCAAGGATGGGGGAAGAGCGGTGGCTTTCCTGGGCGCTTGGGAAACAGCTCACAAAAGTTGGGTCTTGTGTAAAGCCTGGCTCCGGGCTGAAGGGATCCACTTCTTTCACTGGATCATGCTCAGATTCCAAGCCCCTCCCACTTGCCAGCTCTCTGTGAAACAGCTTTTTAATATAACCATCTTACAATTGGGATCTACCCGTCATTCCCTTTGGTTGGCTGCAGTTTAGGAGCTGGATGAACCCGAAGCCTTCAGTGCTTCCATATCTACATCTCTCCAAAATAATATTTTTAGCTGATCCCAGAAAATTTGAAACAAAACAAATGCATGCAGCAATATTCTAAACTTGCCTGGATGCAAAGCTAAAAACTGCAGCTTGCTGTCATGTGCTTGATGAAAGAAATTGAGTCAACTCATCCTTTCCAAAAATCCCATGCTTGCTTTTTTTTTTTTTTTTTTTTTCCTCTGTTGTGTGGGAGGAGGAGGGAATTAGTTATTCAGTGGAATGAGGACAATTAAAAGCAAATGCAGCTTCCAGCGATGCCATCATCTGTTCAGTTTGCCCTGAGCAACACAGAGGCAGCCTGGCTTTTTAATTGGCCCCTTTCCCTTCTGTCCTGTGCTTCCCATTGGCACAGGGGCTGGCAGTTTCCACAGTCTCCATAGGACTGTGATGCATGTGTGCCCATTCTAGCTTTGCCTGGACAATCCCTTGAGTTGTGACCTCAGAGGGGCTGGAAGGCTCTGAACTGCTGTGGATTGAGAGGTCACGGTTGAGGCAGCTCTCCTGTCCAGTTTGCCCTTCCCTGGAGTGTTGCTCTGTAGTGGGGACATGTCCATGGATCCCAGCCCAGGATGAAGCTGTGGTGTCACCTTTGACCATTGCTGGAGGATAAACGTTGCCTGAGATGGATCACAGGGATATGGGCCTTCCCACAGCCTGTGGTCACAGTGGCCACCTGGACACAGCTGGGCCCAGGCTCTGCACAGCAAAGCTGTTGAAGTAGCTTGCTTCACTTCTGAAGGGGAGCTAAAGCAATCAGCAGGCCTTTAAACGCCACCTAACCAGCCAGGGCATGGATGTTTAATGCTTTCTCACTTATTCACATTACAAGTGGATCTAGAGCAGCTTTCCTGAGGAGGCAGGATCAGCAGTGCCAAGACCTCGGCTCCACCATTGCTCCAGGGGCTTTCAGTGTTACTCAGCATTTTTTTGCCAGCGTCACTCGTTATCACTTGGAAATCTCACTCCACCTGTTCTGGAGCAGGAGCAGCAGAAGGTGTGTTCAAGCTCCTTTGGGCAATGATGAATCATGCTCATGGCAAAGTCCTTGGCAGCTCCTGGCCGCCGAGTGCCAGGGAGAGCTGTCACCAGAGCAGGCTAAATGCCTACACAAAAGTGGGGTTTGCCTGGAGCCCGTGCCAGCCCTAAAGCAAAAAAAAACGCAAACAACACCCCATCCCCTCAGGCCCTACACCAATATTGCCAAATACACATTATTCATAGTGGAGAGTTTTTCATACCGTAGAGGCCTGAGATTAGTGTTCCTCACAACCACATAAATATATTTATAGCCCATGTGTGTCTGTGTTTTGTTATACTTTTAACTTCATAGGCTAATGGTTAACAAAGCCAGGCTCTATTTATGCTTCTGCAGCAAAAAATATGTTGAATAGTATAATGCAAGAGGCTTAGGATCTGCTGGCCCCAAACAATCTTTCAGAGTAATTTAGGGGCTCACTCACAGAACAGAAGTGTAAAAGTGGTATGTCCGAGGTTGGCTTCCCCAGGGCACAGCAAAGGAAGAGAAGCGCAGCTATAGGAGTCCCCAGGACAGGGCACATTTAACCCACCTTTGCTCTTGGTACTCAAAAGAATCAGTGTGTCTGGAGTACCTGTGCTATTTAAAAGGGAAAAAAAAACCCAAACAACAACCACCAATAAGACTTCCCAGGTTGCATCAAACAAGTTTTTTGCAAGTTTGAGATGCAAGTTTCTTTAAATCAGCACCAGCTGATTTAAAAATATGTTGTTCATCATGTAACCACAGATCCATGCAATGTCCTCTCCTTCATTCGTCTGCCCTGTGGCAGGGTCAGTTCTACCCAAATACTTCTTCCAATGTTTAACATGCTTGCTCTTTCAAAATCTGCAGTAATGGAGACTCCAACATGTCTCCAGGCAGTCTGGTCCATGGCTCAGTTATAGAACTCATAAACTCAGATCTACTATAAAACTGTAGAACTCATAAACTTGTATCTACTAAAGTAAACTGAAGAGCAAGTTGGGACCAAATATCTACCTACTGTTTGGGGTTTGCTTTCTAAGAAGAAACAGCTCAAAGCAAAAGCTTTCATACTCCAGGCACTTCTGCAGAGTTTGGAAATAAAGCAAAAAAGCAACTTCCTGCAAAATGTATTGATCGGCACCTTCCCCTGTGTGACACCGAATGAACTTGTCCAACAAATAGACCTGGAAGGAAAGAAAAAAAGGAGAAAAGGTGCCTACAAAGCCGTAAACCTCTGATATTCATTTTATTAAAATTTAATGAGGAGCTATTAATAATGAATGCAGCCAGGAAGATGGAAGAACAGCAGTGGAATGGCCTTGAGATTCCTCGTTAGCCAGATTTCTCTACAGAGCTGGGAAAGAAGAGGGCAGCTTTCAAAGGATGAGAGGGCTCCTGTAAGGGACAGCTGGAAGCAGCAGTCTGCAGCAGGCTCTGTGGGCTGCCTACATTGGTGGAAAAGTATTTTAAGTGTTTTTTTTCATTAAAAGCTGAACTGGGGGTGAGTTGTATGCATGTCCTGTAAGGAAAAGATGCTTCTGAATTCCAATGCCTTGAGTATAGCATGGAGAATTGGGATCATATCCTCACTGATGGTGATTTCCTGTGTGAAGTTAACTCTGTCTCCCTGTGTCTCCCATCCCACCCAGTATCATCTGCACAGAAAACAGCTCCTAGCTCTTCAGCCAGATTTTGGGACCCAATCAACCACCATGGCAGTGGCTGATGTGACACACAGAGCTGGGGACGTGATGGATGTTACACCTTGAGCATAAACAACTGCACTGCCTGCTCAGCTCGCAGCAATGCCGTCTGGAGCGTTTCCTTTGGTGGCTGCGTTACCCAGCGTGATTCAAGGGGAGATGCAGCACATCCGTGACTTCCCTCTCTCAGTTGCCAGGCCAGCTGCCTTATCAAAGAGAGGAACGGAGTTGATTAGACATGGCCTGGGTTTTTTTTAAGCCCCTAGCAGTTGCTTTAAGGCTTATGTGGGTCTTTAAGATTAATTAATGCTGTATTTGGATGTCCCCCTAACAATTGCTAATAGGTTCTCTGTCTTGTGGAACCTCTTCTGTTCCCTGGAGTTTATAGTGTCATTCAACTGACAGCAATTTGATCTGTTTCTGGAAGGTTCCAGAGTAAATTTGACTTGGCCCTGCTGAGTTTGGATTCCTCTCATCTCTCTTAGCTGTTGTTTAAGCTCTTCTCTTCCTCATCTGGCCTGTATTTCCTGTCTCTGGTTCTTACTATGAAGCGTGTTAATAAGCATCTGGATGCCATTAACATGTTTTGTGAGAACAGAAGCGGGATAAAAAGTAGAAACTGAAAGCAGAGCCTGTGTAGAAGTAAATCTGTGTTCATTTGTGTTTCCATCAGGAGCAACCTCCCAGAAGAAGATATCTTTGCATCTTTCTCATGCTTGTGAAACAGACCCCTAGGCCTGACTAATCCCAGTCGGGTAGGTATAAAAACACAGTTTGGACAAGGGAATTGCTATGTGACAATAAGAAATGCTTCCAAGGATCCAGGAGGTATTAGAAAGAGCTTGCCTATGGTCATCTCAAAAACCCCTGTCCCAGTAAGCATTCCTCTTCTGGAACAAAAAGGGGCAGGACAGAGAAGTGCTGATCACTTTTCTCCTTACTTTTCAGGGCTGGGTGAATCCACAGAGCATATCTGAGTCTCTTTTGAAAAGTCACCAGCAGATGAAGTAATTTGAGGCCTCACCCACACCACAGTTTATTCAGCCAGCTGCGTAGGTCTCTCAACAGAGGTGCTTTTTAGTACAGCATGTCAAGCGCTGAGAAATATCACTTTGATTTTGACATACTCCCCACCAAGGATGATGTGTTTTCTGTTATGCCTTGTTGTCAAGGTGAAGAAATGAATTAGCGTGGATTTTTAATTGCTTCAATGTTGAACTCTGATATAAGCTGGAAGGGAAACATCATCCTAGATGAATAAAGAGGTGGTGCAAGATCTGATCACCCTCTGGTGAGAAGCCAAGCTCTCCAAATGGAAGGAGGAGATTTCAGTGTTGCTTCTATCTCTAGCTGCATTTGATCGGTTGCTGGTTCCTATAGAGGCTTCTTCTGGCTGCTAGCAGAGACAGGGGACAAGAAGAGACACGATTGTCTGAAATCCAGGTACTCCTCATTTCTGGAAGTCTGGGGAAAGACTGCCATCTGCTGTAATGCCGAGCGGTTGCTGGAAATAGATTTGACTTAAATCCCAGCAGTCATGTTGAAGCTGAGATGAGCTCAGGGTAGGAGTATAGTGAAACAAGCGAAGGCAAACTGTGCACAAACTGCGCACCTGATGATGCTTTTCACACAGATCCCTCTCCTAATAATGGCTGTTACCTAGCACGCCCTTAGAGGGAAAAAATCTTCCCTGTGGACCTGCTTTAATCCCTGGGATTTCCAGTCATGGTCAAAGACAGGACTGAGGCACCATTCAGAAAGCTGCTGGCTGGGCCAGCCTGCAGTGAGGGTGCTGCTTCCTCAATTTAATCTAGGCACCCTCATCATCCCACAGCCTCTCAGTCGTAGAGTTTTAAAATGCAGAAAGATGTACGGTTTTTCCCTCAGCAGCATGTGTGTGACACCTACACTAGCTACGAGTGAACTTGGCTGTACCCTCTACCCACAAGTCTTGCAACCTAGACAAGAGCAAAGTCTAAAAACATCTACGACTCAGGGTCTTTATCTCTGATCTTTAAAATAAAACATGTACTGAACCCTGTGGTATATGGAATTGAATTCTTCTCTTTAACAGTCACTAAGATGCCAGCCCTGCTCCCTCAGTACCAATGTGGTCCACTTTTTCTGCACTTTTTTCTTTTCTTTTTCCAACCATCACTTGCTTTGAAACTGCATGTTTTGACTCACAAGTAATCTCAGAAACAAGAGCTTTTTGCTTTCCTGAGGTGCTGCTTGGACCAGACTGTTTTCCATTGGACCAGACACTTTCCTGAAAGCATCCCACTAGAATCCTTCCTTTTGTAATGTTGGAGTGGTCGTGGCTAGATTCAAAGGGAACAGTGCACACAACAAGCTAGCCTGGAAAGCTGACATAAAGAAAGCCAGAGCTCCTGATGACTCAGGTATTGATGTACTCCATCAGAATAAACTGCTATCTGATAAAATGGGCTCACTCCAGATACAGAAGAAAGAGCTTTTAATTTTACACAGCCTCTTTACTGGAGACTGAGAGAAGCAAGAACTGTGTGAAATGCAGCCACATCTGCAGCATGTCTAAGGTGCTGAGGAATGACTTGGAGCCAGGAGGAGCTCTGCTACCCTTGCAGACATGGAGGAATACATGCCAGGGGTGTTCAGGAGCAACAGGAGAGACTTGGCATCCCAGTTTTACGGGTGGTCCTTATGTTATGACAATGTCTTGATGGAGTCTATTAAGAAACTGTCCTGGAAAGAGCCGTGTGAGGGGGTGACTCTTGAGATGGGCCAGTCAAAGGTCTGAACCTGAGTTCCACCCTCTGAACATTTGGTTGATAAAAATAATGATAAAATGATAAAAATAATCTTCAAAATTAAAAATTGTCATCTGTGTTAATTTTGAGAGCCAGTTGCCCTATAAAACTAGCATCCCATTCTGCATGTTCCTAAGCTCCTGTCTTGAAAGGTTTCTCATGGCACGGAGCACCACGCTCCACTTAAACAAGGCCTGGAAATATGTTCCCTGCTACTGGCATGAAATATTCACTCTTAATATCCCTTCACATCACTTGAGACAAGAAGAGCAGAAACTCTCCATCTGCCTTCTCAGCAGTGTTCATTATTTTATATATTTCTTTTATATCCCTTGCTTCCTCCAAGGAGAGCTTTTCCTCGAAGTTTGGTTGTTCCTATCATTGTTTAATGCTGCTCTTTTAGAGACAAGATTACCCACTACACTCAGGGTTCCTGGGGGACCTGCCCCTCTAATTACATTTAATCACTATTTCCTCTCACATTCCCTGTGGATTGCAGTACCTTCTTCAGTTTTTAGCAAGCTGAGCAAAGGTTTTCTATGGAAAACTGAAAGCTAGTGGTACCAGGATCGTGTAAGCACGGACCTTCTAAAAACACTATGACATCTCAAGAAAGGAGGTCAGGTATTCCTAGAGATGACCCAACTTTTACAATAGTTGGCTGCTAGTTCTGCCATTGAGCAGTAATAAGCATTTCCTTATTTTTTTAAGGTCTCTTGTATCTGAGAAAACATCGAGCTACTTTGTTCTTTTTACTGTTTATTTTCTACAGCACAAAACTCACTGTTTCCCATTTCTTTTCCAGGAAGACTCCACTGAGGACTCCTGAGCTGGCATGAGTGTAGGAAAAAACCCTGTCATGTTTCTGTTCTTTTATAAGAATGCCAGTTTAACTCACATAGCTGAAAAAGCAGCAGTAGAAAGATTTTCCTGGCTAAAGCTACTTGGGGTTGGAGTTTTTCCCTGGGAGAGCCTTTGTGGAACTATGTCTTGTGTGCCCAAGGTAAGAGTGTTTGTGGGGCTGAGTCACGCTGCCCTGCAGAGCTGACGTGGCCCTTGGCAATCAGTAGGAAGCCCAGATAACTGAAATGCTCCCATAAAAGCAGACTTTGTGGACGTAAGCTGTACGTGAGGAGGTAGACTGACAACAGATCAAGTGAACTATGGTTGACTGACTCACAATTTCCTCACCTCACCAGCTCTGCTGGTGAAGCGACGGCTGTTCTTACCCACAAAGCGATTCAGGCTGTGAACGCCACAGCTCACAAGCCCAGCCACGCCACGTGCCTTGGGGAGCTTTGTTATGCTTCAAAGCAGCCTTTCTTCTCAAAGTCTCCAGAAATCACCCACTGAGTCTCCTATGGACTGGAGGAGAGGAGGTTTCTCAGGCTGGACTGGCGTTGTCACTGCCACCACGGGGTTTAGCAGAAAGGTGACAGTCAGAAAAGGAAGCAGCAGGAGGCAACCTCGTGGCTGTCATCTTTTCCTTCTGATCCACGAAGATGATGCAGTTCTAGTTTATTTTTCCCAAGGGGAACAGAGGGCTTTGCTCTTAATACAAAATGCAGCAGAACAGTAACAACATTTAGCTCAGAGATAATGTCAATGAAACATAAGGTAGAAAATCAAACAGTTTGTTACTTTCCCTGCGTGAGCAGATAACATGACTCTTTTCATTGCAACTGGAAAACATTAAAGTCATGGGAGGGTGCATGGCTCAAATGTCACTTTGAGGGTATGGCTTTCCCCAGCATCTCTGACACAATTAATTACTGGCTTTGAAAGTACCTCTCTGGTGCAAGAGAAACACAGACCCGAGGTTTTCAGGTAGATCAGGGCTTCCCAGGCAAATGTCAGCTGAGGGGTAAGCCACCTTTACGTAAAGGTCATTTCATGCTAAGCAACTGATGCAAAATTTCTTCTTAAAGCTGCTCTGACCAATTCACTGAGATGAACCCAGTGGGATAGCTCCCTGACTCAGTGAAGATGCTGCAAGAACAGTGTTGTGAACCTCAGCAGCTGAGCACTGAGGTCAGTCCTGCACAGCTGGACTTTGCTTTGGCTCAGTTTGCTGACCAGGACTGGACATGTTTCAGCAGTGAGTGGATCAACCCATGATTCATACAAGGGAGGTATGGAAAATTGTATCCATGCTGCAGGACTCACCTTCAGCCTCAGGCTGACCCATAGGGCTAAAGAGGGGAAAATTGGTTTACCACTAAGCCTGTAGGAAGGGCTTTGCCCTCAAAACCAGTGTCTGTAGTTAATAATCACATATAGCTGCTTCTCTGCTGGGGATTCCCTTTCCTCTTGCCTTCCACTCTCTTCCCATCCCCTCCCATGTGTTTCTTTGATAGTGGAAAGATGTAGATACTCTCAGGTCCAGCTCCAGAAGGTCAGACTACTGAAAGCAAACTGTGAACTCTGTTTGGGCAAATCCAAACTTTCCTACTCAGTTGTGAGTGGTTGCAGCAGCCATGGAGACACCCCCAGCCAGCTGGCAGCAATGCTGAGGCAAGAATGCCATCCTCAACACACACAGACGAGGACTTTTGTCTGGCTCAACAGCAAGTAACATAAAGCAGAATCCCAGGGAGCACACGGCTAACACCACCTCCCTCCTACAGCCTCTTCAAATTCCTTACCTTTATCCACGTGGCTAAATTCTGCCAACTCTGTCCTTCTGCAGTCTGGATCAATAGACAGCAATCAGTTTTACATTATGTCCTTGATCTCTTTGCTCACTTTATTGCTGCTGTGTCACATTTTAGGGATTAGGAGACAGGCAGACTCCAACTAATGTGATCCCCAAGGGGAAAAAAGCCCAGAAAAACCCCAAGCCACCATGTTTTGCCCATGAGGAGTGTCTGAGCACAGCAGAGGTTGTAAGGCACAACAAGATTTCTGCCGGGTAGGGGAAAATATGCTATGAAAATATTGTGAGTGACATTTACAGGTTGCTGGAGGGAAATCCCCACTGGCTTCCTAACAAGCATTTAATATTTAACATAGTTGTGTTTTTTGACTGCTTTTGCTGTTCTGGCTTCCAATGAAGTCTGTTTGAGCTGTGCTAATATTAACTCCAGAAAGCCAAGGATGGAATTCTGAAGCATGAGAAGGTACATCTTTATTTTCTAAAGCATGTCTATGAAAGGTATAATTGATGGCCACTGACACTGAAGCCCACGGTTATGAAGTAATAGTAATATTAAACTAGTCTTTCTTTCTGGTAGTGTTACATTTTTTTCTCTTTAAACTCAACTTTTTAAAGGGTGAGCACTGGTCAGGTCAGACATATCTCTCAAGGAAGTCAAAGAGTCCCTGATCCTGGTGATATTCATTTGGGATTTACTGGCTGAGTGTGCAGAACAAATTGTACCGAACAAACCTCTGCCAACCTTGACCACCAAGGAGCAGAACATGTTCAGCCCAGTCTGTCTGGGGCCAGCACCAGACACAAACACGAGTTAGTGAGCGGCAAGCCCAGGCGTGAACCCGTGTAACCCATGGATTTCCACAGTCGTGCCCACAGCCACATGCTTGTGTTATTAAATACAGCCGGAATCGCTGCTGTTAATCAATCACAGTTTCCCTTTTTTTTTTTTTTTTTTTGTTTTGTTTTTTTTGACTGGCACAGGGCTATGGCCGAGAATTTCAGCCTGTTTAAGGCACGCTCAGACATGAGGCTGCCACTGCTTCAGCGCGACCTAACGCGCCCCTCTATTTCAGCAGCTTCTGTGGCCTGACAGACAATTGCAGCCTACAATATAAATCTGAGTCAAACCGGCTGCGGAGCACCCGCGGGGGGGGTTCG